>JAVIWB010000974.1:0-192370 GCA_031893035.1 Dermolepida albohirtum | reverse complement strand
ATTTAAAGAAACAATTTTTAAGTTTGTGAATGATGGAACTGGAAACATGCTTTGTTTGCAGCTCCATTGTTCACATACATTAAGAGTTGTTTTTCTAAAATTTTAAAATTTTTCATTCCATTCAGCGCGTTCTTTGCAATTATTTCGCCAGTACCATCCATTTTCTAGCTAGTAAAATGGAAATTGTCAGTTGCATGATACACACTATGACACTAAAATCAGAATTTTTTTGATGATCAGTCGCCGTGCACACATAAAGTTTTTTACCTTTTTATTTCTTATTTAATATTTTCAATTTTATCACGTACTGAAGTTACATTTTTGCGTAATGTTGTCCACTTCGAATTCTTATTTCAGAAAGAGTAAAATTATTCACTATATATTAAATTAAAGAATAGATTACACGTAATAATTGTATATCCTAAGTCGAATATAAATTGGCTATTCAACACAAAGCCATTTTTTTAATTTTTGTGGCGCGCACTAGCCACGTGTTTTTTACATTCAAATTTATTCCGTATCATGAAAGCTTTGTCACAAACTTTACAAATTATTTTATTATTAAAGCTGGAAATTCCATGAGAGACTTTTTTCTTTTATAAGCCTATGGTAAGTTTGTCAACGTTCGTAATTGTAACATAATTAAACTTAACCGTACAAGATTTCCAACATATCAAAGACAATCGTACAAATAAGGTATATGCTCGGCCCGAAAACGATAGCTGATTGACCGTCCCCCGACTATAACACCTACTAAACTTCTTGCACTTCTCGAAGTACGCTGCCGACCGAACTCTCACAATGCAACTCTAGCAATAGGAATTACACAATCATAATGTAAAATATATTCATACAAGCAATTTATAATGGTAACTGTTGATCTTTCAATTACTAAATGTTGGACATAAATAAAAGTTTATTCATAAAAGCATTTAGAAGAATCATAGGTGATAACTGCAGTCTCCTACATTTATTTTTTATTTTATTCCTTCCAGATCTCACATTTTGCTTCAATACTTATTTTTAGTGGGCCATTCGTAAACATTACATTTCTTCATTCATAAAATTTTTGATAAAAACTTTGTCCATGATGACAATAAAATTCTTTTTCAAATGAGGTATTTTTTTCCTTTCAAATCAATCCACAAAAGCGTCTGTTTTTATCTCTTCATGAATCTGTTTTATTTGAAGAAAATAAGAGTAAGTCACTTGTAAATACCATCCTCATACCCTATAATAATGGAATTTTTAAATCTGATGGCAGACCCTCATTGAAAGCTTGTCGTGCACATTTAATTCTTTTATCGACCCAAACTTTCAATGTCGTATGGAACGGTCTTAATTTGTTCATGGCTCATCGAGAAAATATGTTTTCCCATTTTTCATTCTAAATTGCTTTAGTCAGATATTGTCTTCGCAATATAAACAGCATACTATGTGGTACTAGTATTTTCATTTAAGGATATGACATTGAATTTGGTAAAGTTTGCTATAAAAAATTTAATGAAAAATACAATACTAAAAATTACAATTTATTTGCTACCCACCTACAAGTAACTATAGAACGCCAATACCAGAAAAGTGACTATATTCATGCGCTATATATACAATGTTGATATGAATCTTATGAAGAATAGTATTGTTTGGTGGTGGTTTGTGAAGCTGAGTATCTTCTAATTTTAGTAGACTGTATTTAATTGTAAATAAATGCTACTCCGCACTAGTGTTCTTAATATATTGTATACTAGCGGTGTTGGTTGAATAAAAACACGGATTCAAAATAAATTTAATAACAAAATACACTGAATTTAGTTAACGAATTATAATTATGGAATCAATGCAAAACACGACACTCTTTGCACGTTACTTTGCTGCTTTTGATGGCACTATCGCATTATACAATAATTTAATAATGATACGTTTTATTTCTAATGTGAGTTGAATTAATTAATTGAGTATATAACTTATGTTAGTCTTTTGCTTTTGTCATTTGATGGTTAAACTGAGTGTGACTTTAATGTTTGACTGTTGATTGTTGCTTCTTGATAGTGGTTGAATAAAAACACGGATTCAAAATAAATTTAATAACAAAATACACTGAATTTAGTTAACGAATTATAATTATGGAATCAATGCAAAACACGACACTCTTTGCACGTTACTTTGCTGCTTTTGATGGCACTATCGCATTATACAATAATTTAATAATGATACGTTTTATTTCTAATGTGAGTTGAATTAATTAATTGAGTATATAACTTATGTTAGTCTTTTGCTTTTGTCATTTGATGGTTAAACTGGGTGTGACTTTAATGTTTGACTGTTGATTGTTGCTTCTTGATAGTGGTACCCTAACTAAAGTTCTTCCCTTACATGCTAATCATAATAATTAAAATACATAAATCAGGTAACTCCATGAGACCAATTGTCTCAGTGATTAATTTTCCGGTTAGTGAATCAATACAAAAATTTGCTCGATAAATTTGAAAGCTTATCAGTTCCTAATTTAATAGAATTTATTCAAAGAATTAAAGAGTGTAAATTAGACGATGGAGAAATTTTAATGTCATTAAACGTAACGTCGTTGTTTCCTTGGGTAACGATTCTAGAAACATTAAAACATTTCTTCATAAAAATAAGATTGAACTGGAAAAAGTAAATGAATATGTGCGATTGACAACTTTACGTATGTCCCAAAATTGTTTCCAATTCGTAGGTAAGTTCTTTGAACAGAAACCAGGAACAGCAATGGTCAATTGTCTTTTTCCATTTATAACGAATTTATTTATGAGTAATTTTGAAGTTTAATTTAAACGTAACGCTAAATATTTTCTAAGAGTTTGTATCAGGTATGTAAATGACATTTGCACGATTTTTAATACCTGTAAAAATGTAACTTGGACGATTTCGTCAAGCAATTAAATTCGAAATTCTCGATTATTAAATTTACGGTAGAAAAAGAAAAAAATGACACTTTATCTTTCTTAAACACCTCCCAGTAATTAGAAATAATCATAAAATATAAATTGATATTTCCGAGAAAAAACTAATGTTAATAGATTTATCACGGTGGGTTCAAATCACAGCATACAATAAAAGATGACTTCCTTCAGTTTTCTTACCAATCGTTTCCTCAGTTTCTTTCTCTCTAACAAAAGTGAGTTACGACAGAGACATAAATTTTATTAAGAACATTACGAGATACAATGGTTTTAATTCGGGAATAATCAATGGATTAATTGGGAAGGGTAATATAAAGAAGGCAATCCGGGATACCATACGCCTGTTACCTCAAAGCAATAGAGACAAGCAATTTATATGTTTTTTAATTTAAAGTGTTTTAAAAAAGCGCGGTTTTCAAGTTACATTTCGGTCCACTAACTCTATTAAATTCCTCTTAAGAAATGCGAACAAAGTCGAAGTCAATAAGAAATCAGAGATTTGCGAAATTAAATGTGTAGATTGCAATAAATAATACATAGGCTCGACATAAAAATCGATAGAAAACCGGTATAAAGAACATATGGCACACATCAAATTGAATCAACCTGAGAAATCTAATTTAGCAAACATGCGTTAGAGAATAATCATAACGTTACCGCTGATTGTTTACATTTTTAACATATCTAAGTAATATATGCAGGTACCTTGAGATAAATGCTTAGTTTAAGACTAGAATACAATTTAAATTATGTGAAAGGAATCTACAGCTGCGTTTGGCTTTTAACGGTGTAAGTTTCCTACGGACTGTGATTAATTATCTGCTGATGATGACATGTTATATCAACCTTAATTGATTAATTTAATCAACTACAGTTTCCATTAAAATTTACCTGCATTATATAAATAATAAAATGTGATTCGTTAAATCACACGTAAAAAATAATTTTATTATTACTAATATGAATAATTGTCCTTAATTTAGACTTAGCATAGAAAAGCAAAAAATAATAAAAGTTCGTTAGTTACACCGAACAAGTATTTTTTAAGAAATCATTTTGAATCTCTTAGTATGTTATACAATAATAATATCAAAAAAAATATTAATTAGTTCAATACCTTCTTTACATGATTAACATAAGTACGCCATTGGTCATAAACTTCAATCATGTTTTCTCTCTATTAAAGCCACGTACCGGATACTCTAAAAGCATTGTTCGTTCTAGCGGTTTATTTAAGTCCATACCCTCGTTCTGTGGCATTAAACATAAAATAGTACGAAGGTAAAGTTAAGTATGTGTAATCAAACCCCATTACGGTATCAAGTTTATACTTATCAAAATAATCAACAAAAATAAACAGATAAATACCATAAACATGACACGACATCATGAAATAAGATGGTAAAGAGTGTAGCTAATTTTACTCTATTCAATTTGTTTGACAGAGACCGACAACATTGTACTCAAATATATAATAGTTATATTAATTCCATAACTAAGAAGAGATAAATATAGTCTCATATGAGTTTTTTTATAAGGGGCGAACATACAACAGTTAATTATAAATTGATGAAAGAATTTTTACACTGTTCGTCTAACAAAAGTCGTTATTTACAAGTTTCATATAATTGTGTAAGTAGTTTACATAAATTAGAATCAAGTAATGAAGCTTTGAAATATTTCTAGTGAAGTCATTATTCTCCTCCTATGAACATTTGAGCCAAACTTCTTAGAACATCTTGTGCACATCTTGGTTTTCAATGGTGCGGATCTATTTGCGTTAAATTCAATAATAAGAAGCGGAGTTTATTTTTCGTACAATTTTTTCGCCGTGTTTTACCAGGTGCGACACTTTGAAATTATCTGCTGATGATGACAACTTGGTTGTCGAAATGCGTATACAGAATTTACAAATAGTTAATTGTGGAAAGGGGTTATATATCAACCTTATTGATCAAGTCAATCAACCACAGGCTCCATCAAATTCAACTTCTTAGAACATATTGAAGAAAAACTATTCGGTTAGGTAAGCATGTCTGCACAATTTCACATGAATTGACCGCCATTAAATTGTATGTGCAATTATGTACCTAACTGTGATTTGCATACAGTTTAAATGCAAAAAAGGAAGATGATCTAGTTAATTAAGATCCAGAATAGGATTTCAGAACATTATATGTATATATTATATAATATTAAATTGTGAATATACTATATATATATATATATATATGTGTGTGTGTGTGTATGATATATACACAATTACATATATATTATACAATATGCATATGTATGAGTCACCGCGGTCAGAAAGAGAGACGACTTCTGGAATGTGACCAGCAGACTGGACTGGTTCATAAATTCTCTCTCTATACCTGTCTCGACTTATGTTTAGTGGTCGCAGCTTTCGCAGCGTTATGCATTACACTTGAAAATTTGCATAGAGATCATAGATCCTATGACAACGGCTCGTTTTGTTATTATTACAATATTATTATTGAAAACTGTTAAAGACCGGTATCGCTTTCGAGACTATATTTTTGATCAATGCAGCACACAACATACGCTGAATGTGTTGCAAAGGTCACTAGCACTTTATAATATACTATATGCATTTCAAACTGGTTCTTCGTTAAGTAATGTACGACTTTAATAATTTTTTGCTTCAAGTTTAACACAGAATTTCAGTGTTTTCTTAAATAATGAAACTGTACAGTTATGTACCTACGTAAATAAATACTATTTGTTATTTAGGTTAAGAATATTGTAAACAATAGGAGAATAAGAGTAAACTATATTCTCTTTAGAAGGTATAGATAAGAATTTTTAATAATGACATTGCAAAAACTGATCCTGAAAACGTGTTTTAACTTTTGTTTGGTTGTTTTCGTTTTTTTATGCTGATTTCTATATTTTTAATTAAATATTTTAATTTTTAATACATAGTTATTTAAAGCCACAAAAACACATGGTATTATATATATTGTTTGGTGTAAATATTGTGTATATCTGAAAGAATATGCTGGTTTAACTGTAGATGGCGTAGAAGGTATATTTTTCGGTACAATTTCTGTAAGGTGGTTGAATTTGTTCGGTTGTTTAATAGTGATATATGAGTAAATATTTTAGTAGTAACATAAATGATGCAGCTAGCGTGCATGTCTAAGATGAGGATGCTAAAATTCTTTTTAGGAAAGCAGATATCTAAAATACTCCTTGTTCTGGTCGACTAGTATTATTGGTATCGTCTAAATAGTTAATAGTTGATTGGAAATTACAAATCGCAAATCAGGAAACTGCAGTAAGACTAAATATAGACTAAGTTTAGTATCGTGAAAAAGAAGTCGATATTTGAGTTCCCCACGAACTACCGGAAAAGAGTCTAATGGATCGTATATACATATGTCTGCAATTCACTATACAAACGCTACAAAAAACGATCCACTTTTGAAGCGATTAGTAACTGGCGACGAGAAATGAATTGTTTATTAATTAGATCTGTACAAAGTATTCTTTATATTATAAACTATTACCACAAAACTAGAGTAGAGATTCAAGTAAATATCGCTCTCAGTGGAAAAAATTGATGAAAATAATTAGGAAACGCCCGAAAATAGCGAATTGGAAAGGAATAGTGTCAACACGAAAATATTAGAACACATGTTTATTGCGCCAAAAGTTACTAGAGCTGGGATGAGACGTTTTGCCTCATGAACCATACTACCACGTCACTGGTTCGTCTGGTTGGTATTTATTACGATCTGTGAAGAACTCGCGTATGGTATGAATTTCGCTGAAACATCTTTAAAACCATTTGTATCGCTTTTTTATGGAAAAAAATTTCTATAAGTAAGAACTCACGAAATTACTAGAAAGATATTAATCGAAATGTGCAGTACATAATAGATTAAAGTAATTATAAAAATTTAAATTTATAAATTTTTAAATTTGATAAATTAAACATCCGCACGTTGAGTAGACCTCAGTGTTGCCAAACATTATTGCAATTCAAATTTCATTCATTCCATTTATGCAGTTTGTCATAGTTTGTACTAGAACGATTATACATTTTTACTTTGGCTTTTTATTCAATAACATTCTTTTTTTTTCTTATTTTTTAGTATCTATACAAAAATAAATTGCTGTTTGTACATTTATTATATATTTCTTTTTTCTTTACATTTATATTTCCCCACTTTATCTTTACTAGTTGTATTATTTAAATGATTGTTCTACACTCTTTTATTCGAGAGTGTAAATGCAAAGAATGTGCCATAAATGATCAATAGTTCGATTTCTAAACAATCTCTCATTCATTACTGTTGACTTCAGCTCTATCGATATTTAAAACTAAAAAAGTGTTCATATGGTCCTACTAACTATAGAAATGTAAAGCCATTAAAATTGCTATTCTTATCCTAAAAAATGATTTGTTAATAGAGATGCTTGTTTCAAAACATAGCGGGAGTAGTTTTGAGTTTGGTTACTGTTGAGTGAATTGAACGAGAGTTATAATCCAAGAAAAAATGTATTTTTAATGTGGAGAAGATTAATGTTAAGAATAACAACGAAAAACAAACTCATGATTATGCTGCAACTTAGAATGTATAGGTGCCACCACTACCGACACTGATATGCAAAACATGTAAATCCAAAGTTTGGTGGAATAAAATAATACAGTGTGTTTCAAAAAGAATGTACGTATTACAAAGTATTATTTTGTCCTAACTGTCGATCGCTGCGCCTCGGCTCGGGTATTCGAGAAACGAATACATAGTCTAGTTTATTTAATAGCCAATGGATGTCAGTTGTCTTCTGTTTTTCTTGGTAACCGTCATATTTTTAAAATGGCTACTCCGCAGCAAAAATTATTTTGTGTTCTCGAGTTTGCGAAGTACAATTCCGTGATTACAGTGCAAAGACGTTTCAGGTTGAGCTATCAAATTGATCCTCCGAATGGGTGGAATATTCGCAGATGGTATCGACAGTTTGCAGATACAGGATGTATATGTAAAGGAAAGAGTCCTGGCCGCCTTCGTGTTTCTGAAGAAAATATTGCACGAATTCAAACTGCTTTCCAACGTAATCCTTCAAAATAAACTCCTCGTGCCAGTCGGAATTTACGACTGCCTACAATAACAATTTGGCGTGTTTTGAGACGTCGGTTGGTTATGAAGCTGTACAAGTTACAGTTGTTACAAGCTGTGTGTCTTGATGACTAACGGGAACATGTGTAGTAGTCTGGTAAACAAACACAATGTTCAAATTTGGGGTCTACAGAACCCACATACAGCCATTGAACATGTAGGAGATTCGCCTAAAATCAATGTGTTTTGCACGATATCCCAATCATCTGTTTAAGGCCCAATCTTCTTTGATGGAAACACCGTTAACGGTCAGCAGTACCTCGCTATGTTACAAAACTGGTTGTTTCCGAGGCTGCACGAAGACAACTTCATTTTTCAATACTCACTGTAGTCGCCAAGGAGCTAGCAACTTAGCATGTCTCAACTAGGCTCCACGGTCACTGGATTTGACACCCTGTGACTTCTTCCTGTGGGGTTTCGTTAAAGACAACCTTTACATCAACCGAAATATTTACACAACTCCCACAAAACCTGGAAGAGTTGAAGAACCGGATATGTACTGCCATAACATCAGTGATGAAGTACATGCTTGCCCGAGTATGGGAGGAATTTGAGTATCGATGTGATATTGTTCGTGTCGCTGATGGAGGACATATTGAACATCTGTAATCTGAACTTGAGAGGTTCGTAAATATGTGTGTAAAGTTTCATATTCGAATGTCTTAAAGTTTAATAAATATATGCATTCGAAATACGTATATTGTTTTTGAAAGACCCTGTACCTTAGTTTACACAAATGAGATTTATGTATTATTTCGTGTGCAGCGGATACATCACCATTAGTAATTAGTTGTTTGTTTTTTTTCACCGAACATTGAATTATTTTTACATTAGTCAACTAACTGCGAAAATAGAGACCACTATCTTTCACTTAATACTAGGTTTAACAATGTCAAGGATGTTCATACTGCTACTGAAAATGCTTCGAAGTTGCGTCATTCGCAAACATGTAGTCATTAAAAAGTTTAATTTGATATAATACGCAGGCGAATCGATTATTACAAGAAAATTAGGACTGAATTAGATTCTCCAATTGGTGGTGTTCATTTAAAGGTTCCTTATACGTAAATATTTCCATAATTGTTTTGTTTGATTTATGAAGTTCGAAAGAACGGTATTCACCCACTATCGGAATATATTTAGTTTAAAGGCAAAGTAATATTAATGATTTTTATGTCATTTGATCGCAAAATCAGTATGGTTGGCAGAAATCACAAAAACAGTGTTGCACCAGCACTTTAATTGAACTTTACTTTTGTTTACATCCTATTAACGTTTGTAGATTTAATGTCTCATTTTTTTAAATTTATGTTATTAGAAGTTCTCTTAAGTTAGACCTTAGTAATATTTTAATATATTGACGTACATAGCATACATCTATATTCCTTGACATTTCGAAAATTATGAGGCTATTGCCTGATTATACAAAAAATGATATAGAGTCTATTCAAAACTAAATATTTAATCAGAATAAATAATTTAGCCAAAATATTTAAATTATACTTTTACGAAATCATTTAATTCGCAAATTAAGTCTTTAATTTTTACAGACCAACATGGATACTCACTTTCAAACTTAATTACCATAAATTACTATTTGCAAATGATTTAAAATCATATGTAAATGATTACATATCACTGCAGAAACAACTTGATATTGTATAAAAACGGTTTATTAAGAGCAAGCTACACATAAACGTCTCTAAATGCTTTATGCAACATAGTTAACACTTTCTTAACAAAACTATAACGGATTTAGTTGTGCTTTTTAGTTTCCTTCGCACATTTAGTGATTATATTCATATTCGGCTTCATTATAAGAATAACAGTCAAGTTCACATCAATCGGTTCTATTTTGCTTTCGCATTTCTCATTAGTACACCCTAGATTAGAATTAGAATGTGCGTCCTTGATCTTACATAAATTTACTTGCACAAGTTCAAAGACATTTCTTAAAATATATCTTCTTTAAGTGATATATCGTATATTTGGTTCAAGACTTCAGTCATAAACTTCTTCCGGAAACATAACACACCTAAGTTTCCACGATGTTCTTCTTTAGCAAGCCTAGTTAAAATAAAAACTTCGTCACTGCAATATATTTTAGGCAATTATTTTTTGTTTAATGTATTTAATTAAATGATAAATTCAAAGAAAAGTTTATTACAATATTATTAGAAAAAGTCAAATAGCATAATTACATGTAATCGGTTCGAATCCAGTAAATGTGATACACTATTCACTCTTAGATATAAGACAAGAATTGACAATTCTTGTCTCGTAAATTAAATAAAAAATAAAACGAAGTATTATAGCTAGAACACTTTTCTCACGCATTTGCCTTTCAAAAAACCTTCTAACAAAATTCATGTTCAAAGCATAGTTGGGACTATATTATACAGAATTAAGAATTACTTTACAAAATATTTCGAAGATGAATAAATGGTCTAAGAATTTATTATTTTCGTTCTAAATATTGTAGGTATACTATCAACTCGTCGATATTCCCGCCATTAGCGCCTGCAGGAAAGGTGTCGCCAATTGTATGTCAAGATAGGTGTGTTTTTTTATATTAAAAATATTGTTATGTGAAGAAAAATTATTTCTGATTGAACATTCTTAC
This sequence comes from Dermolepida albohirtum, assembly GCA_031893035.1. NCBI lineage: Eukaryota > Metazoa > Arthropoda > Insecta > Coleoptera > Scarabaeidae > Dermolepida > Dermolepida albohirtum. Next base: position 181,658 of record JAVIWB010000974.1, on the reverse strand, counting down.
GATAGGAAAGAAGGAGAAATTTATTTTTTGTAGTTTTGGGGAATAATTATATTTTATTCAAGGGAAGTTATTCGTTGAAAGTTGATACAAATATATCAGTACTAAACTTCAAGGAACAGAAATGTTTTGTTATTATCGCGGTTTCCTTTCTCTAATTGTGAATAAACTTAATGTAATCTTTTCACTTGCTCCATATTAATTCTACAGGATATGATTTTACTCAAAATAGTTAATATATAATATGTAATTTTGATGGAGCCTGTGGTCGATTAACTTAATCACTTCCCACATTAATTTTCGTATTCTGTATACGTATTTCGACAACGAAGTTGTCATCATCAACATATAATTAAACAGTGTCGCACCTGGAAAACTACGGCAAAACACCCGTACGAAACTAATTCCGCAGACGAGTCGAAAGCGTTTTGACTTTCAACGGTACAGATCGTGTACCACACTGTTTAATTATCTGCTGATGATGACAACTCAGTTGTCGAAATATGTATACAGAATACGAAAATTAATGTGAAAAAGGGTTATATATCAACCTTCGATGATTAAATATGTAATATATAAACTAAGACTTATGGGTACATAATTAAACAAAACATTGCAGAATTCATATCTTTCTGAAAAAAATTATTTTTTACTACGTAACTGTCCACAAACTAGGCAATTTCTCGGCCACAACGAAAGTGTGACAGAAATATGCAGTAAAGTAACATAGTGGCTAGGGCGCAAAGTAAATTCTTTGCGCACGGTTACGTCAAGTAAATTTATTAACGAGGTTTACTTTGCACAGGGTCATGAGTGCAATAACATGTTTTATATTTTACGGTTCGTGTCGTTAGACAACATAAGGCGGGTATTGCATTTCGTGAAATCGGCTAGGGATCGGCATAGAATAATAATTCGTTTCATATACCATCGTATTCGTTCGACCAATATTACCTACCACTAGTTCGCATTATGCCCTTAAATTAGATTAGTGTAATGTACGGAGAGATTAGGACGAAAAGTGAAACCATATTATTTCTTCAGGCGATTATCGTTTTTGTTTGTGGACACATGATGATCGTAGATGGTTTAATGTCGCAAAGAAGACAAGCAGTTTTGAAATTTCCTGTACAGCGTGAAACTACACTTAACATAAGATTAATAGTTTGGAATGGAATTAGCATAGGAAGTAGACTCCTTTAATAATCCTTCGATGCCATTTAAATGCTCAAATGTACATTTTCGAAGTTCTAGAACCACTGCGTTTATCATACATGCGAAGATTAAATAATGCCTTATTCAAACAAAACAAAACCTGTTCTCATATTGCAGCTGTTACATTGCGATTCCTGCGAGAGGCCAACATCAATATTCTCAATTAGCCTGCATGATCGCTAGACGTATCATCCATAGAACATATATAAGATATGGTAGATAGAGAAGTTGGTATGTTTTGCTATCTTTCCAATGAACTTATGACAGTTACAAGCAGAATGTATTCGTTTACGTATAGCGGCAACTCATTATTAAATTTGCAAAAGCGGATCCTTTGAATATAAGAGCACTATAATCCAAATTTTGATTCAGTAAACTTTATATATATATATATATATATATATATATAGAGAGAGAGAGAGAGAGAGCAAATAATCGCTTTATTTATTAGAACGTTGCGCATACTGGCCGCTAGGCCAAGTTGACTTAAAAAACCCCAAGAATAGTCCTTAAAAAATTAATAAATAGTTTCACAGAGTCTCAATTTTAAAAATATTATAGTGTCTGAGAACATTTATCTCGAAATGTAGATTTTATTCTCAAAATTTTTATATATTACCTCGTCAAGCACTATGGCAAGTAAAAACTCGCAGCTTAATGCTTTCTCCAGGAAGCATTATTTTATTATATTTCTTCAATGGATATTAATTTACGCAAATAATAAAATTAGTTACCGAAAAAACTGACGTTTAGGAAATAGCTAGCATATGGGTGGAACGCATACATCGCATTTTATACATTGAATTTTCCATATCCAAACTGTCAGAAAAGTCGTAAATCTGAATTGCGTGCTACGATTTTTTGGAATTTGAAGGCAATAATTTCATACGGTATCTTACACAACGCCAAACCGCTAACTGACTATGTTATGCCGCTCCACAAAATAAATTCAAGAAAACAATTCTTGAAAATCAATCTGGATGGTTCCGAAAAAGGTTCTGTTTTATCCTGATAACGCTCCTTCAGTCAAGTCTACCAAAAATTGCATCAATAGAGATTTATTTTAAATTGCTCTTCATCCAACCTATTCACCAAATATAGCCCCTTTTTACATTTAGTTACTCCCTAATTTTAAACTTTTCTTTGTTGAAACAGAGATAAAGATTGCTTATTGTAGCAATGGAGTAGTATTCTACGAAACTTGAGTAAAGCCAAACGACACATCAATAAATTGAAGTTGAAAGGGAATATGTTGATCAATAGCAACTTAATGACCTAACAAATTTATCTCATTTCATTTCTCACTTCCCGTCAAATCATTCTCGTTAATTGATTAAATTTTAGTCTATTTTATTGAAAAATAAGTGTGTTCGTTGAATAAAATAATTAGAATTTACGAATTGATCATGAATTTTTTGATACATACGATCATCGTTATGTTTTTTAACTAATTAATTTTAGTGTTTTTCCTTATTTTAATATATTAATATTAATTAAGGATCTATGTGCAGGTTCCTTTCATAACATACTACGTACTTATGTAGAATATAGAATAGCATAAAATATAGTCTTCTTCCATATATAAACATAACAGTTTCTACAAGGAATGTTCCATTCGTCCTTAATTGTTATTCCACCCGTAAATAAGATGATATCGGCTGCACAGTGTGATCATTTGCATCAGTTGCACTCGGAATACCGCTTACATCACAACCGCAAAACACAGTCCATTATGTTAGATGTTCGACGGTGCGGAAACCGGTCGCATTCCCAAGTTCAATGTTGGCAGAACCGTGAAAGCATTGGATTAATATACAACTCACTTCCTAAAAATGGTAATTTACTATTTAAGTGGTGAAAGTTACATCACACAAAATATCAAACTCAAAAAAAGTAAACTGTAATTCTTTTAAATGGGAGACAAATATTTGTTATTTGGAACGAGTAATAATTTATATAAAACTGTAAAATAATGAAGAATATATGGTACATACATATTTAAAGGTTTATATAATAAAAATCCAAATATGTATTTTATTAAACAATTTTAAAAATAGTCTGTAGCATGTTATTTATATACAATATAACTCCTGAATTAAATTTTTTAAAACTTATAAAGTCTCATTTGTGTGGTAACAGAAGAATTACATTGTATGTGACAATAACTTTTATTAAAAATCAAATTTCCTATATTTTTATGTCAATAAATTATTACTGTATTGGTAATTTTGATGGAACCTGTGATTTATTAACTTAATCACTTAAGGTTGTTATATACTCCACTCTACATTAATTTTCCTATTCTGTATACGTATTTCGACAACTAAGTTGGCATAATCAGCAGTTAATTAAAAAGTGTCGCACCTGGAAACTACGACAGAAAACCGTACGAAACAAACTCCGTACACGATCGGTACTAAACACTTGTAATCTTCGAAGGAAGCGAATTCAGAACGTTATAACATGTCATTGGTAACTAATTGAACGACTGCGTTAATTTTGTTAATTACGTTGTGTTCCATGGCTGAATACACTTTTTCTTTTAAAAAACCCCAAACGTAAAAGTCCAAAAGGTTAATATCTAAACATCTTCCTAGTTATGCTATTAGTCTGTTGCGGTCTATCCAATTATTCTGAAAGTTTGTAATCTCTAAAACAGCTATGAGTGCGATTAAAGTAAAATTCTCACATAATATCATAATAAAATACCCTTTGGAGTTAGTACACAAAATTCGCGAATTTATTGTATTTGCAATGTTTTTGCATTAAAATTATTGTTTTAAGATTTTGCAATAACATGTCTAAAAAAACGATTTTTCTATGAAAACAAAGCAAGATTAGCGGAAAAATACACAAAAACGAATTGAGGTTAATTTAGAAAACACGCTAATAATATATTTGTATGCGTTATTTCTCCCCAAAATTTTGTGCATTTTCAATTTCTCTGACTTCCAGAACCAGAAAAATCTATGGTGACCCTATAGTTGCCAGTTTAGCCAAAACGGGAAATATTTTAAATTAATAATTTCAACATAGTTACTTGTCAAAAATTACATGTTTTGAGATTTAGATCATATATTCATGTATGTATTTAAACGTTAGAGATCAAAACCTCCCGGGATGAAGATCTAGCAATAAACTGTGTACTTCGTTCTCAATTTTAAACTGAATCAGTTCAACAGCATTCAGATATTACTATTTATTATCAGAATATACGTGATCTTCACTCTAAAATATACATACATAACTTACACTTCCATTTTGAGTTTTAAAACTGATTGAATGATTCTGATTATATTAGTACGTTTAAATGTGATAGGAAATTTAATTTAGTTAACTTACCTACTAGGTGTGGGTTTTAATGGCTGTTTACGAAATATTAAAACGTGAATACAAATTTTTACCCCAACACTTTGATCAATGCAAAAATGAAATTACACGAAATTTGTGGTTTACGTTATTGGTAGTGGGTAATTACGTTAATTATTAGAGAACTAATCCTAAACTATTGGTTTTAAACAATTTTTTAGCTCCACTTCATCACTAACAACACTAATGAACCTGTCACTTTGTCATATAATAATAACGAACGATATAACTTTCAAAGAACTAACTTCGTAAAATTATATAATGATATGCATTTCGCTGATTGATGGGATTATACTAATATAATGTATACAATCTTACAATTTTATACGGCTCGATTCCAATGTACTCTCACAAAATACCTTATACGTAAGATTCCAAAAAGCACAGCTAGTAAGCATAAACAATCACATACCCCGTAGTCGGATAGTGTTTTTGCGAATCTTACTCATAAATATCCATCCTGGCGTACAAGTGAAAAAAAAAACCTCAAACCTTTAAGGGATTTTAAAAACAGAACCACAAAATCTAGGACATATGTATATATGATAGAATACGACAGACTCAGTTTCAGTGCGACAGACTGTAGCAGTAGTTGAGCCCTGAAGATGTCCCATACGAGTCGGTAGTTATACCAGTGACGCGGTTCCAGACCGGAAGCCCAGAAGCAGATAATATGGACCACGACCGCGGAAGTCTACGTACCAGATTCACAAATCATTTTCATCCAGGTTTAGATGACAAACAATTCAGTTAATACTGTATTGTTTGTCATATTTTCTACAAGATTTTGATTAAGTAAACTTAATCAAAATCTTAACAACTGCATACTATTAAATTTCAATAATTACTATCTATACTATTGAATTGTTAATGTTAAAAAAACAAATTCTAATAGTATAATACTAAAATTATTAATTTGTTAAAATTACTGACTGTATACTATTGAATTATTAATGTTGAAAATACCCACTGTATAATGTTAAATTATTAACGTTGAAATTACTGATTGAATCCTATTGAATTACTAGTATTAAAAAATGCTAACTGTATAATAAATGTCAAACAAAAGAAAAGAAGTGTATAGTATTAAATTATTAAGGTTAGTTGCTGACTGGACTGGATAATATTAGTTTATTAATGTTAGAGAAAAAAAAGGTGGACTTTCAGGAAAACATTTAATTTTTAAATGTTGGCCAACGAAACATAAGTTACAAAGTTTTTACCTTACCCGGATGATGTAATAACTTTCACTTAAGCGAGATGATTGTACAAAAAAACTACGCGTGATAAACCTGTCTAAATAATAAATACTGAAGTCAACAATGCACGATTTTAATGTAAAACAGAAGTACAAAGTTAAGAATTGTAATTACTAGAGTGATAATTACGTACGACATTAACTAGAAATAATTAACAATTTGACAAAATAGTACATATAAAATAGCGATCTGAGTTTGTTACACCAAAATTGGTGTTGTTCTGAGCGACGATTATTTCTGGTCCTTTTCAGCACCACTAAGATAGTCTTTACGTAGGAGGACTAATTCTCTAGAACAAAAAGAAAACACTTTAACATCCAAAAAACGAAATACGACGGATGTTTATTTGAAATATTTGAAAATAAATCAAAGAAATAAATCATATCTCGGAATGTTTTTTTCCTCTTTACTCCCTTATATGCTTAAATGGAATAGAACGCATCATGATTTCACCAACGGAAATAATGTTCTTTTTCCGAAAAATTCAATTCAGTAACACTAAACGATAACGGGTCTAATATTCCAAATCACACTCTTTCACAATGTAGGTCTGTAAGCAAGTCCTGTTCGGCGCATAAAAAAAACTTAAATATAAAAAAAGAAGCACGAAACATAATGCAAATGAATACGGCTGATTTAATAAAAACATTAAGAGCACATACCATTACGAGTATCGTAGTAGACTATGTGCTGTTACATGCTCATTTTGTTATCAGTTCAACTTTCGTGTACATCGCTGAATGAATGTAGCACTCCGTCAAATTTTTCGAGTAATTTATAGAGACATTGAATTTCTTACAAGCAAAATTTGTATATATATATATATATATATATATATATATATATATATATATATATATATATATAAAATATATATATATATATTATATATATATATATATATATATATATATTAACTTAAGTAATTCATTCGTCATCTTTGTGATATCACTAGCGCCTTCTCAATATACCTTAAGTTTGGTTTATTATGCCTATTATATAATACCTCGAGTGTAATTTATCATACGGGTAACATGATAGTGGTTTATTTTTTCGTTACTATTTTCCTTAGCGTACGACAATTCGATGATTTCGATGGCGTAAGCTTCAGAATTAATAATTTTGAATATATTCCTTTCGGTTTTTATAATTAACTCTCATTTAAGGATTTTATTTGTTTTTTTCAATAGTAAATTTAGTAGTCGCGGGATCGCTTTGTTAATTAATTAAATAATAGGTAAGATAATCAAACCTTAATTGGTATTTTATTTTGTTGGTCATTAGAAATCATTAATACTGTAAGTTGAATGTCTTGTATCGATCACATTTAGTATATAGACCAGTAGTAAAGATATTAATGTAAATTTAGTAAGGCATAGAATCCATTGTAAAATTTATGTAAACTGCATACGTAACGTACTAACTTCATGAGAGATCTGTATACTACTTAGATTAATTTTACTAAGAATTTATATATGTATATTAATTAGATAAATATTTCCAAAGATCTATGTATAGACGAGTATTTTTTAAATCTTTGATTGCGAGTTACCATTAGAGTAATACTATTGATTACATAACAACCATTGGATCAATACCACTAAAGACCTATATACTAGTATTATTCGCTTAAAACATTGGTTATATCCTACTAATTATATTGATATTGCTCAGGACTTATGTATATACTAGGATTGTTAAATTAGTTATTTGAACATTTGCATACATATTTCTTATGTACTAAGACTGCTTATTTAGTCATTTATTTCATGACAATAAATGAAATGTAATAAACATGATATCTTTTATTACGTTTTATGCACAGTGTATACTTTGCTGATGGCCTGGTTTAGTTTACAATTTAATATAAAATAACCGATATTATTATTATTATTATTAATGGCATAGCTTTTTCTCGCACTTTCTCAGCCTAATTCTAAGAAAATTTTCAGTCTAGCCATACATCTAGATATGGGTTTGAGCTCGGACTGTATGCGGCTGATATTGACAGTTTTATTATCCATCGTAAAAAGATTTATTACAAGATTTATGTTTTGTGCACTCATTTGAAGGTGGTTATTGTAATAGCGATTGTGTTAATCGAATGACGGATATTAGGCAAGATATTAGATCTAGTGTTGGAGAAATTGTCTGTTGCTGTCGTTGTTACAACAACTGCTTTTTTGCATATTTATGTGCATATATAGGCATATTTCTAGAGTGTGTATGTGATTGAGAAATTGTTTTGTTGTAAAATCTGCTACTGTGTATCATTTAGGCCCTCTTACTTGTCATTAGTCTATCTGTATGTATTGACCTGTGCCACAGTAGCTTATAATCATTATTTTCAAGGATATTTATTCAGGTGTATATGTAATACATTGTGTTAGTTTTTACGAGATAATATTTGAGTGAACATTTTTGGAGTATAATTTTGCTGCAATATATATATATATATATATATATATATATATATATATATATATATATACATATTATATATAATTACATAGAAAGGCTAATGTAATTAGAAAAATCGCTTGCTTTATTTTATTTTTAAATTATAAATAACCCATAACTCCTTTAATAATGAACGAATTAACAATATTAAAAGTACAAGCACTGCAGATGTGAAAGTAATTCTTTGATTAAACAACTATATGTGCTTGCTTTTATAAAAAAATAACTATATAAACATTGTTATACTAAAAACTTAAATAAATAATAAACTTTGAATATTAAATTATCTTTTGCCTACTGGGTACATCTCATGTTAATTTCATCTCAATAATTATCAAAATAATATAATAATTAAATGAATAAAATTTACTTACTTTTCTATATATCTTATTTCTATTGAAATTCATAATTCATAATATTGTTTTGTATAATCTTTCAATTTGTGTCTAAAAAGTCTACAAACTTTGGTTATAGATCATGTCGAATGTTTTTTAAAATATATTATCAATGCATTAAAACAGGTTTTTCTCAATGAATATACTGTATCTGAACTTGAATTCATAACAGAAAGATCTGTTAGTTTTATTGTTGTGGAAGGTCGTATGAAAGCACAATAGAACTTAATTAAATGTAACGAGAAACGTTAGACCGCAAAATTGAAGAAAGAAACAGTCGTGTTCACAATAATCGTGTAATCGATACAACTTACTTATCGTTGTCAGCTTAATTAAAATAAAACTGAAATAATGAATTGCGTAATGAAGATTTAATAAATTTATTCTATCATCTCATCCTTACTCATATGCTCAAATAGTTTCGCTTCATTGATATTTATTATTAATTACCTGGTACTAAATAAGTATGCATTACGATGCAAACTCAATGATTTTTAATTTACCTTTCGGAGTTTCTATAATACAAAAAATTATAAATATAAAAAATAGTCTCTATTCGTATTTATGTTTTTCAAATTATTTTTATATCTTTATTGATTTTAAACATACTATATTACTTATTCTTTCTCTAATTTTTAGATGCTGTTATATTCGATTTTTATGATACGTATTTTTGAATGGTCGCACATACTTACGTCAATTCTAAATTTATGCTCCTGCTAATTTTTGTTTAATATTACACGCTGTTACAATTTTAGTGTAAGTTGAAACCTGTTTGAGCCAATATTGTTGCTGGTGCCCTTGATTTGGTCTCTATGTTAGCTGCTGTGCTAGAAAAGGATTGCCTACATCGTATGACTGTATTCAAGTGATATAAGGAGCTTCATAGAGGAAATTGCAGCTTAGAAGATACTTCGAGGACAAAACGCCACATCTCTCTCGACATTCATGCAACAGAAATTCCTACCATTTTGCACAAGTATCTTCGAATAAGGAAAATGTATTCCTTTTCGGTATTCTATGCCTTTTGCAACTACCAGATGGCATCGTCTTTACATTTGATGAAACCTGTCCATCTCATTATGATGTGCTCACTAAAGCAATAAAGAGAATAAAGTCTGAAACTGAATGCATGCCCATGTTTGTATCGAAATCTCGATATGTAACTAAGAACATGGTGATCATCTTCTTCTCCATGAGTGTAGGTAGTAATTATGGACCCCATAACGCTGGAAATACAAAAATGCAAAAGCGATACACTGAAAAGTGCCTGTCTAGAACTGCTACAGATATTGAGTGGGAGTTTTTTCACTGCAAGTACGTAACAAAAATCTAGCTGAAGCTGATGGAATATTCGATCAAAACCCAAATACCACTTCATTCTATTTTACACTGTTTATCTATGTGAAGAGGAAACCGGAAGGTTTCCAACAATGAGAATCTTCTGAGAGCATGGAATGACGAGAGTATACAGTTTTCAGAAGAAACATGGCGGAGTTGGCTTGATGACTGGTTTCAATGAATGGATAAGTACAGAGAACGTGGCGCAAATTATTTTGAATGATTGTGAAAAATTGAGATCCACTGCAAAGTTTCTGTAGTTTCCTGTGTATATGATTAATTCTGGAAATTTTGAAATTGAGGTTATAAAGAATATCGTTATAGGCATATATTCCATATGTATTTCTTATATAAGACATTTACACATAAATCTATCGAAAAAATAGCATTTAATTTATCGAAGACTATTTTGATATACGGAGTAGGTCAATTCACACACAGAAAGGAATCGTACATGCTTATTTTATTCAAAATAAATTGTTGCAAATGTTCTTTGTCGTCCAAATATTGCCAATCTAGCACTAAAATTACTGTTACATGTTACCAACATTTAATATGTATATTTACATCCTCCCACTTGCAAGACAAGTATTCTTTATTATAATATAGGATAAATACGGCCTAAGTAATTAACCTCTGCATTGTCAGGAACTTTGACTTGTGTTGCTCCATGTTATTTATGATAGATCGTCCATAATGTTTAGCGAATTTGCTTTACAACAAATTGCACATTTTCTAATTACTAATTTTACGGAGTTTTCGAAAGACAATAGCCAATAATAGCAGCTGTTATTTGTTGAATTACAACATGTAATTGCCTTATATATTTCTCTGAAAATCAGCCTTCTAAGCGGATGTTTGATTGACAGCAGTATTCGGTGCTTTTGTGAGTAAGGTATGTTCGCGTACTTTTTTAAATCTATTGCGTGGTTATTCTGTATATACATATCTGTATTCTTTGTTGTTTTTGCGGCCTAGAAACAAGTGGCTTAACTTAGTTCTGTAGGCGTTATGTAACCCACTTCTCGAATTATGTTACTATTACTTCAATTCGAGCTTTTATATTACTTTTGTATCTTGAACAGGTGTTTGATATATTTTGCAGTTCCCAGCACGGATTCTTTTAATGCTACTTTCTTAATTCGAATTTTTCTTTAGTTCGCACTCTGCAACTTCTTTTATGGTTTTATTGGCTTCAGTTACTGTGTGCGAACCAGTTAGTAAATCAACGTAGACATTTATTATTTTAATTGAAATATCTATTTATATTGTTCTGTTTTCTAACTGTTGTAATACCTTTATGGCTAAATAAAATTCTGAAGCTATGCCGTTACTCACAGTAAATAATTCAAACGTTTAGAAATCAACTTTGTTGCCACAATATATGTATATATGTATATATATATATATATATATATATATATATATATATATATATATATATATATAGAACGGCATGCATTTTTCAATTACGCAAACTTGTGTGTACATGTCGGCAACTTTTGCCGTTAAAACATACACAATCTGTCGCAGAGAAAACCGAACTATTTTAAAATAGTCATTCTCAGTGGCACCATCTATTAAAAAAAATATGCTTCGGTAAGGTAGATCTTTCACCAATGTTATGTCAAAATATAATGATATTTGCAGCAATAGAAACAGAGGAATTGCTCATAAAGCAACTGTGTATTTGGTTGGCATTGGTTGAAAAAAGAATTTTGAACAAAGAGCAACAATCAAGCTATGTTTTACAGTCGGTATATCGTTTAATGAAACGTTTAATTTGATGAAGCAAGTGTATGGTGATGCATGTTAATCACGTACGAGTGTGTATGAGTAGTATAAACGATTTAAAGACGGTCGTACGGACATAAATGACGACGAAAATCCTGGTGCAAAAAATCTGTAGTTACGGAAAGTAACATCGAACTTGTGCATGAATTTATCAGAAATGAGCCAAACTCCTCATTGCGATACGTAGAAATGGAATTAAATATTTCCAGAGATTGTATTCATCGCATTTTGGCACAGCATTTAGGACTGACAAAGGTTTGTGCAATGTTTGTACCACACAATCTAATTGAATTCAGCATTGTACAGACTTGGTTGAAGACTCAAAAGAGGACGAACACTTCAGGTATTCCATTGTAACTGGCAATGAGACGTGGTCTTTTCAATATGATCTAGAGACCAAGCGTCAAAGCTTTAAATAGAAGCATTTTAGCGAAGAAAGACAAAAAGGCCGTTTGGAGAAGACAATGTTGATTTGTTTGACTAGTCGGTACACTTAGTACCAACTAGTCAAACAGTATGTATATTATCTTGGTGTTATTAAGAGTCTTTTGGGGCGTATACGTTGTGTGCGCCCTCAATATTGTAGTTGACGTATGTTACCTGAAAATGCACCTCAATATCGTAGTTGACGTTTTTTATCTGATAATGCACCATCTCATCGCTCGACGCTTATCATTGATTTTCTAACTACAAATACCATTTTAATCATCACGTATTCACTGGATTTGGTCACCTGTGATTTCTATCTATTCTCCAAACTACATTTGCCGATGAAAAGACAGCGTTATGCCGATGTTGAAGCCATTAAAAAGTCGTCTACGGCGATCTTGAAGAACATTTCTAAAGATGAACTTAAAAATTCATTCGACATGTTATATATTGAAGCCGAACTACTTTGAATAAAATAAATGAATTTTACCAATGTAGTAAGCTTTTTTTCCTATTTTAAAAGAGTTCGATTTTTTCTGCGACAGATTGTGTATTTATACTGTCTACATTTGCATATTATATCAAATAAATCTTGTTATAACTTGGGATCTACCATCACTTAAAGATGTTTCAGTTGATGCTTTTGCATAGAAAACCCGAAACATTTCTTCGCATGTTTTCAAAATTTAAATATTCTTTCATAAAATCTGTGTACTCTTGTTTTAGAATGGAAGCTTTCGTTAATTTCCTCTCTAGAAAGAGCCTGACCATAGGAAGTTCTAGGAGAACTTACATTTTGTTTAAAATGTAGCGATACCATAGTCTATGATGTTTGAAATATGAAACTGTGGATCTAATTTAATATTCTTTAGTATATTAATGTGCTTTCGTGATATAGAGATCAGTGCAAATCACTCTGATATTTTACCTAATATCCGGCAGTATAAATTGGTTTTATAACCAATGCATCTAGAAATTATAGATACATCCACCGAATATGCAATATATGTTTTCATTTGTTATGTCTGCTAAAGTAATAATGGTGACTTTTTGTCGTATGTCAAGATAATTAGCTAATTTTCTCGTAATTAAATTGTGTTCGGAACCATTGTCTTCTACAATTCTGCATTTATACGGTTGGTTTCTCTAACATAATACACAGGGTGGTCAGATAGGCGATTTTATGGTTCATCCTGAGTCGACAATCCTAATACAGAAGTGTTGTATTGTCATTAGTTGAGCCATACGAATTGCTTAAAAGAAATGTAGATTTAGCAAGCTGGTATAAAATACGATAATCATCAATAAATTACGAGAAATAATATACGAATTTTATTTAAGTCTTGAAAATACTATAGATATATATAAAACACTCTTTTACCAAGTGCGCATTTCCATTGTAAAACCCAAATACCTACCATGTATCGGCGTATTTGTTGAAAGTGTACATTACAAATTACTTGAGATATCACAAAAATGAGGTAATGGAAGCGAAAATAATGAACGTTAAACTGACAAATATCAAAATTTGCAAATAATTATTTTTAACAGACATTCTGGGCCAAGGCTGCCATACTTTAATATAAAAAAGCGATTCAATAAGGTAAAATATTGCCTTAAAACGATTAAGTGCATCATAATTTTATTTGACAGTAAGAAACATGGTTTCCTACAGAACATTTCAAAAAAATCAAAATATTTTTGTCGCACATTTTCAACATTGATCATCTCGTGTGCCTTAACGGCTGACAATACAACATTTCTGTATTATAATTGTCGACTCAAAATTAATCATAGAATGGTCCTACCTGACATTTATTCGTGAATTTCCGATCACCTTGTAAGGCTGTATAAACAAATTCTTTTAATTTTAGCTTTTGTTTTCTGACTTGTTAATGAAAGAAATTTCTTACATGTATAAATTAAATGATTATTTTTTTGTACAGAAGGTGCATATCTTACTATATTTATGGATGAGTTTTGATTGTATATGTTTTGTTATGATTTTTCTACGGCTTCCAGTGTTTACCCTGTGCTTTGCAATGTTGATATTTAAATGAGAAAAGAAATTATTGCCATAGACAATTTTGTAGAGCTTATTTTCGATATTTTGTTGGTCGTTTAAGAGCAGCGAAAATTCTAGTATATATTAACACGCCGTCAAAATTTACTTAATGTTTTTTCGATACAGAGGGCAATTTCTAAATTGTGTTTACATGATCTTGAGCTATTACTCTTTCATTGCTATAGCTATAATATAACATTTGTCAGGTATTGTCGTAATGGTCTACAGATATTCCTAGAGCTTTAACAATATAACTCTGCTGCAGCGTTAAGTGGGTATTCAGTACTATAACATGCACTACGTATACATACAACCAATGCAATCTGCATAATGGAAAGTTCGGAACTTTTGTTTGTGATAATCTTTAATAGAAATCTGTATGTTTGCAATAAATACATATATGCAATATATATAATATATATATATATATACATATATATATATATATATATATATATATATATATATATATATATATATATATATATGTGTGTGTAAGCATAACAGGGCGTTTTATTCTAATCGTTTTCAGTTAAATATAAAATGATTTTTGCTTGTTAACACACAAATTGTACATGTGTATATACACGAAATGTGTTTTGTGCAAGTATGATTGATACGTGGGTTGTCTTTTAAGTTTTGCATATAAATTGGAAATTGGAATAAAACAATAGATAGCTTTTAAAGACTTCATTGTTTTTCGAAGTATTCTCCACGAAAATTAAATATACCTTTGCATGCGCTCGAAGCAACTCTGGAAGTAGTTGTTCCATTCGTTTGTTAGTACAGTTAAAATTGCGTTTTTGAAGGCATCGACTGCTCCTTTTGACGATTGGAACCTTTGACCACGCAGTCTGTTCTTGATTTTCGAAAAGGTAAAGAAATCGCTGGACTTAGATCTGGACTGTACAGAGGATGATCCAACAATTTGACGTTTTGTTGCGTTAAAAATTCAATTATCTTGCGTACTGTGTGCAACATTGTGGAGGCGATTCGTTGTTTGGGGTTGGTTTTTCGAAGTTCAGCGATGACTTGTGGCAAGCAAATGGTTGTATACTAATCGGCAGTAACAGTACTTTGATTTTGTAGAGGAATTACTGCTACATGACCTGGTTACGAAACAAATATCGCGACCATCTTTTTGGAGAACGAATGACTGTTGTCGACTTTTCTTCACCTTGGAACACCCAAACAGACGACTGGCGTTTTTTTCTGGCTCGTATGAGTAAATCCAAGATTCAACACCACTGACGATGTTGTACATGTTTTTAAAATTTCCGACGTTGAAGTGATCTATAGTTTTTTTGACACCAATTCATCCTAGCTGCATTCTGTTCTTCGATCAACAGATGCGGTATCTAACGGGAAACTAATTTTTTACAAACAATTCATTAAGCAAAATTTTTTGAATTGAGGTTTTTGAAATCCCCATATTGCTTCAATCTGACGATATGTCACATATCGAGCTTTGTTGATGATCTTGCGCACAGTATCGACATTTTCCCGAGTGACCGCCGTTTTTGGTGAACCTACGCTTGGATCCTCGTAAGATTAATCCGTGCACGTTTGAATTCTCCATACTAACAAGAAATTATTGATTGATGTGCTGCTAACCAACTCGGCGAGGCTTTCTTGTTCAAATAATTGTCTTTCAAAATTATAAAAAATTGTTTCGCGAAAATATTCTCGATTTAATTCCATTTTTCAACTAACTTGTCAACTTTGACAGTTCGTTGTAGCTACAACACTACTCGTATCACACTGACGCTTTGGATTTATGTTAACTAAAGATGGAGGTTAATTTTTAGTACTGACGTTTGATTAGTGGCGTCCTCTATGTTCCGCTATGCAAAACTTAGAAGACATCCCACGTACACGAATGTTTAAATAAATGAGTCTGCTCGTTTGTAGATATATGTTGATTTTGATATTTTATTTTCGTGTCTGAGTATGAACACCAGGTTTAGGGTGACAACGAAATAAGTGGATCACTACTGTAAATTATTGCAATATAGATCACGTCACCTCCCTACCATCCCAACAGTTTAGTTCTCTATTATATACGCTATGCGGCTGTGTCTCGTTTTGTATATTGCTCCAGGTTGCAATTGCCTTATATTTATTCAATAAAGGTTGCGAATTTAGCGGTCTGAAGATGGACAACGGTTGCACTAACCCTAAAATTGACTATAGTATCTCGGCATCAGTAATATATACACGTACATAAATATGTAATAATGCAAAACATCGCATTATGAAACTGTTTCGTTGAAAATATACATTTTAGATATATACATATGATTTAAATTCAAATAAAAATGTGACTAATTTATACAATAATAATAATATTAAGTAATAAATGAACGATGTAAGACAATATGCAATTCACAAAATAAATACACATATATAATTTGTAAATAATAAATGAAAAATTAAATATTTAAAATCCTTAATACAATATGCATTTCACAATAAGTGTTAATTTCATAGAGTTAACTGACTCATTCTTATTACAAATTTCTTTTTCCATCAGATTTCCCGCACGATGTTATGCACTGTTTCTAATAATTGATGAACATTATTATTAGAAATAAATGTAGGAGTAAATAATCTAGCCATGATACATATTATATGAAAATTCTTGTATGTGGAAAAATTACATTTTATACGCTCCTATATGCATAGATCAATTTTTAATTTAATTTTGAACGAAATATATAACACAATAAATCAATAATTAGAACGGTAAAGTAATAAAGCGCCTTTCAGAAAAGTAATTTACAACGTGGCGTATTGCGAAAATGTCGTCATAGCAAGTACATATCGCTAGTTATATGCAAAAACATATATTTTAACAACTGTCGAATTTTGTTTAATGTTTACTTGACTTCTCACGTAACACACATTAAAAGACAATTTGAATTCTTAAAATAGGCTCTACGCTTGCCAGACTATTTTTTAAATTAATTTTCGATATATATATATATATATATATATATATATATATATATATGTGTGTGTGTGTGTGTGTGTGTGTGTGTGTGTGTGTGTGTTACCCACACTTAATTAAACTTAAGTTAAATACATTTGTTTCCATACTTAACTTGTTCTTCGTAAATAGTTTATAAATGTAAGAAATATGTACATATATAAATCAATAAACCACCGTGTGTATATGTGTGTGTGTGTGTGTGTGTGTTACCCACACTTAATTAAACTTAAGTTAAATACATTTGTTTCCGTACTTAACTTGTTCTTCGTAAATAGTTTTCAAATATAAGAAATATGTATATAAATCAATAAACCACCGTGTAATAACTGTTCATTATGTTGTGTTGAAGTGTTGTGAATGTCAGTGACACCTTGAAGGTATTGCTTGCGGATGATGGTATAATGTGCATCTCAAAAAGCATCTTAAGCTAGTCTTTTACGGATTATTGAACACAGTCATAAGTACCAGTCAAGGCAACACAAATCGTTATTTTACATTTCGCACTTGTTATGTGTACATGTACATACAAAAACTAGTTTTATTAAAAGTGGAATATTAACATATTTATACAAAATACATTTTATAGTTTCACTTTAATTTGTTAGCAGAACGCAAAATTAACGATATATCTTCAATAAAATTTTAGTTGTACGTACCGCCAGAAAACAATACTATAGTAAGACTTTTAAATTGCAGTTGATGTTTTCTTGACTCTAAGCTTAATAATCGTAATTGTAACATTTTTATTTCATTCTTTACGAGTTAACAAAAATAGCATTTCGAGAAAGTGTTGTTTTTTTAAGTTGTATGCATTAGAATTATTTCGATAAACTGAAGATGTTAAATATTGAGTCATGTTTATTATCTAACATGTAATAACTATCATTTAAAAATACATCGACAATAACTTTGCGCAACATAAAAGTACATTCTTTGACATAAACAATCTTAACCATTGCCGTAAAAGCGATGAACGATACACTATTTTTCACGATGTTTTGTCAGTCGGGAGTTATTTGCTTTCTTGAAATCCCGTAACTTAAAGACAACTTAAAAAATATCATGCCAGCTGATATAGAGCCACTCTCGCTGGTTTTACTCCGCGCTTCAAGCAGTCAGCTATTTAGACTTTTCAAAATAAATCCGCTCTAATAAAATTGTTCGTAAAAAAAGCTCTAAGAAAAAGATATTCGCTTACTGCAACTATAACACATGATCAATTTTTAAAGATATAACTTCTTCAAAAGATACCCTCTAATTTACAAAAACAAAGAGTCATACTGCATCATCATGATGTTCGCTTGCATATCGCTGCTTAGACAACTTCTTCAAAATATCATTGATAATTCCCCAAAAATGAACTATATCATAATAACGCTCGCCAATATACCGTTATTAAGCAATGGATTATTTAAACGAACAACGTATATAATTGAATGTCTTCTACTCCGGATAAAGAATCTGTCAATGCTTTCAAAAAAGAAGTCAGTGTCACACTTCAAGAAACATGAAGAGATATTTTCGAAAACAGTTTCTTCAAATGTAAATTTGTATTAACTGTAATGGTGAGAAAATATGGTAATATTTTAATAATAAAATATTGTTTTACTATATCGGACGCGAGATTAAGAAAACGCTCCTCGTATATAGATTTTCTTAGCAGAAAACTTAAAAATATTATATTTTTAAAATTAAGCCAATTCGTGGTGGAAGTAAAAATTATAATCTGCTTATTATTGTATATCTGTTAGATGTATGTACATATGTATCTAATTTTAACAAGTTTTTAAAACGCAAAGCTAAGACAGATATAGAATTCTGTAATATTTAGATGCACATCTCGGAGAACGTTGTTATATCTCATTTGACCACAACGTTTCACGATAATGAAACTCCACATGCACGATCCGAACAGAACAATATCTCATAATGTTCAGCATCGAAAGAATCTGTCAGACGTTTATGTACTACTTCTAATCCATGATTTATATGGATGCTATGCCATCTCCTTGCTCCGGGACTCTAGTCGTTTATGAAGCAAAACCGGACATAAATCTATACCCCTGTGGTCAGTCTTTTGCGATTACAAATATACAAATCGTCTTCAGCAACACATCGACCTTTCGTTAAATATAGTTAATTAAAAGCAAAGGTATTGTATATATACATATATACACACACTTACAAATATATATATATATATATATATATATATATATATATATATATATATGTATACATATAACTTGTAATTGCACCTTATATAAACTGAATATTGCAGTGACTGACACAATCGATTGGAGCGTTTTAAGAGACTGACTTTTGTTTTACGTTTCTTTAATGAAACAGGTATATAAAATAAAATGAATATATTGGCATTTACATAAAGATTCGTGATAGGTGATCTTTTTCTGCTATGTACGCAATCAATCAAAGTCGGTAAACTCAAAAGTTAGCTATACGAAATAAGACAAAGTTGATATCATAAAATTCATTTGTGTAAAACAATATAGCCCTGTGTTTTATAAAAATATATTTTTGGTTTTTAGTAAACACTAGACTGCAAAACACTGTATACACCTATATCAGACATCAACTTCAACCAGGAAGAAAGCTCTCTTGACTCTTAATCTAACTATATTACAGACTTAAAAATAAAATTCAATTATCTTCTTCTGGGCTTTCGGGCCGGAACCGCGTCACCGATATAACTGCCGACGTTTCAGTTTCAGTGCGACAGACAGTAGCAGTAGTTGAGCCCTGATGATGTCCCATGCGCTGAAGTCTACGTACCAGATAAAATTTAATTTTTTAATTAAATAAAAAAAAACCTGTTTATAAAGTGAAAGCTGTACAACAACCATTTAACGATTTAATTGTTAGCTATCTCAAGAAAAGTATACGCATTGTAATTCATACTGGCAGTCAAAATTTGACTGTTCCAACGAAATAACACATTTATGGTGCAATTTTTTGAAGCATCTAAGAACAATTATTAGTCAATCATAGAAGAAATAAATATGCGCGTACTATAACATTACTTTATAACCAGATGGACTGTATTTTAAATTTACTCATATAAAGCAACTGCGCATGTAAGAATATAATGTTAATAAACGTGTTATGTCATGTTGCTAACTTTTTTACAATACTTTATAGGCGAACAGTTCTTTGTCATTCCAGCACATTAAGCGTAATGTGAACATGTTAAATATTCTTGTTATTTTCTCACAAATTTATAATCTCTACATTATTTCTGAAATACTTTAAAGCAGTTCTATTTTTCTCAATTAATTAAAATGCAATATTATTCGAAAGCTTAAAAGTATTATGACTTAATTCATTAGCTTCTTATAGATCATTATATCTATTATCTAAAATCTTGAATTCATGTGCTGCCTGATTAACATGGAGAAATTACTATTTGTAATTGATTAACAAGTAATATTAATCACATTAGTCAATAAATTTCTGAATAAAATAATTTGATAATAATTCAGCAATTTTGTATTACTCATTGGTATAAATGGGTAATAGAAAATCCTAGTTTACAAAAAAAGTTCAATTAATGCATAACAACTCTAGAGAAATAATGGTTTTAACAGGAAAATAAATACGTTAACAATACTTGAAAGTATTTACAATAAATTTAAATTGTTTTTCAAATAAACAAGGTTCATCGAAAATTTAATGCAACATTAAGTTCCTTGTTCCCGTTTATTTGCTTCATGAGATTATTGTCCCTTTGGAAATATTGTTGAGAATATGTTTATGTTGCAAATACGCTCTAAAAAATTTCAAATACTTGCATGCACTACCGACCATAAAAGTTAGGACAACTAGTACATTATTGTAAATGTAAATAAAAACGGTAATAATGCAAAGCAAAATAAAAATTTATTGCTACAAATGAAAACATAAACAAATAATAAGAAGAAATTACATAAAAAAATAAAACAAAATGTTCTCATTAAATTATTGCTCTATATCTTGCTTATTGAAATAATCCCTTTTGGCTTAATACTCTCCGGACCACTCGTAGCACGCATTCTGTTAGTTTGGTTAGAATTTCACCGGAAATGTTTGATTAATGTTTCGTTGGAAATACTGACTCTGAAGGAAGTAGGCAATGATTTTTAAAATGTTCTCTTCTGTTTGAAACGTTAGATAGTCTTTACAGATTCGTGGTGTATATTTGGGGTCGCTATCTCGCGTGAACATGAAGTTCTCTCCAATTAACCGCAATCCGTTCTCTTCCAGTATTCGTTGATAATTCTCTTTGCCCAATACCGTCAATTTTTACTTCAGTCTCTGCACTGCTAAATAAACCCCAAAACATTATAGAACCACCACAGTGTTTGATTGTGAGAACGACGCAATCACGCAACAGTAGTAAAGACCAGCTTCTCTTAAGCAGCGTTTGGCGATGATTATAAAAATCGGTGCGTCCTCTGTTGATTTCTGCAGTAATTTTGAGCGCCCTCCATCGCCGGTTTTTCTTGCTTAATATTTTGAGCCATCGATCGCATCTTGACCGGTGGTTTGGTACCGGCGAATGGTATAATACACAGTTGATTTTGTTACTTGTAATTTATCCGCATAATATCCTTCCTCATGTAACGTGATAATAGCTGATTGCCTTTCTACAGTCATGGGCTTCCCTTTTGGCATTTTTTAAAATATTATTTCCATAAACACTGCAACCAGTTTCAAGACGGATGCTCATATCGAAACTGATTTACTATTATTAATAATATTCACTGATATACAGAGACTATGACAAGATTTACTCCGTATTGTGATCGGAGACACGTGGGTAAAATTTTAGGACCCGTTCTCACTAATGCAAACCTGCTTATCGGTCATCCAATAAATATCGTTTTTAATGATTTTATTACTTGCTATAGGGATAAATTGAAATTTCTCTCTATTATATTTACTCTAATGAAGATTTGCGTCTTAAATACTTTATTAGTATCCCAACTTTGTTGTAGAAATTTTTACAGTAATACTAAGGGCATTGAATATTGATTTCGATTTTTTAAAATTATTATTCTATCTTTTATAGCTGGAGATGTACATATATTTATATTAATTAACCAATTATTGATTTTGATTGTAACTTGTAGTTAGTACGTAACGGAAATTTTTACGTTTCTTCGCGCTTTTTATTCTTTTACCGAACGATATAAAAATATCGAATTTATATGATTATTTATTCAACAGTCAAGTACAATTCTGGTATAACATAAATTTCTTCTGGTTATTTTTTTCCTTTAATCAAAAATATTTTTAATAATTTGGTTCTCTCTAAAATTTTTTATCTGGCTTCGTTGTTTTTACAATTGTTAGTCTAATTCTACAATTATTAAAACATGAATATGCATGTATCCTATAACGTGCACCATTCGTAAACAAAAGGTTATGTTTTTAATCAGATTAAGAATTTTCTACATGGGTTATTCACCCTATATCTTTATCCTTATTTGCTACAGGAAACACTCTAACATCTGACCTATTTCTTGCTGCTATTTTTAATTAACGAGGGTACAAGTTAAACTGGAAGTAAGTTTTATTGTTTACACTATAGAATATCTTTGCTTATCTTTTTCATGGAAGAGAGTCTTTTGTTTATATACCTCTTTACCCATTTAATAAACTAATAATAAATTATCGTAGTATGGAAGTTCAGAGTAATTTATAGTGTTTTAATGATCGTATGCGCAGATTGTTTGAATAATAAACTTGTTTACTGCCAATGAACAAGAAAGCTCAAAAATACAAACAATCTTTCTATTTTCTAAGCACGAATTTTATGCAAAAAGCAAATATGACATAATAGTAAGTTAACAAGCATAACATAAAAAATTGTTACTTGTAACAACCAATTAGTCAGTCAATACATGTTTATTATTAATAAAAAAATTAATTTTGCGTATTGTTATTTAATTTATTTTATTTGCATCAGCAATATTTGCAACTGCGTGTTTCTTTCACTACCGATAAATAGTTACAAAAGTATTTATAACTACAACTGTCTGAGTTTTCAGGAAAAGTTAAATTCCTTATTTCATACATGTGAATTTTGAAATTTATTTTGAAAAGTGTATTTTATTATATTAAATGATTAGTAAAGTTCAAACCTGTTTTTTAATTTTTTAAACAAAGATCAATATTCAGCTATATCTTTTCGAATACGCTTTCTGTTTGACCATTTATGTACATATATGTTCAAGTATGTATGTGCATACATATCTACGTACATACATGCTTACATCCGTATGTACCTTATCTTTCATTTATTACTAGTTCTAAATGGCTTGTTCAATTTTTGTTTATGTAAACATTTTGAAACATCCACACTGGAATTGCCATAACTTTTTATTAAATTAAGAGATTTTGTTCTTTACTATAAACTAGAAAAGTTTCAGAAACATCTTTTTGACGAATTCTTTGTGAAAATCTAAATTCATATCCACTACTTATTTGGTTAAATTTAACATGAAATTGTACCATTGAAGAGCGAAAAATATTATACCCTCTTTTTAATATTAAATAAATCACCCGCAAATGAATTAAAAGCATCCTAGAAAATCAGTTTTCTTTTTCATTTTTGCTTCTATAACCTTTTAGCGACTAAATCTAGAATGCAACAAATATTTTTTATGAGCTACTTAATGAAAGAATATTAAACTTACTAAAGAGAACTTCTTATTATAAATACATTTTATATTTAACAGAGAATGTTAAACATAATTTTAAAATTAAAGACTTGAAAATATAGTAAAAATAAGCTACAAAAGGTTGAATAAAACAGTTTTTTAGTTTCTTAATGAAAAATTTCAAAAATATTTCTAAAGAAGCTTTCATTGAAAGGACGAGACACAAAGAGTCTTCATCAGATATGTTCAATGCAGTAAAACAATAAATACTGAAGTCGTTAAAAACCACCCATCTTCGGGAAATCTTATAGTAGGATCGACGAAAATTTAAATATTATCAGTTTCGATTTTGTTCTTAACCAATGCGATACTAATACGTGTTTTGTTGTGAGTAGTGAGTTTAAATATTGATATGTGTTTTTTAACAGCTTGTATTCCAACATACCTCATGGAAAATAATTAACACAGACTGTAATAGATTTAATTCGCAATTGGACTAATAAAAATTACTTAGTTACGAAAAGAGCAGAAAATCTGGGCAGAAATCAACATGTAATTTTCAATTACTTAAGGAATGAAGAAAATTACAGAAAATTATGAAAAATTGGAAGGCACACAAACAAATCACGATCGTCGCGAAATCTGAAGGTGTGCTGCAAATTCTGCACTGGCTGCTAGACAAATTGCAACTAAAACAGGGGTATATGTTGGCAATGTTTAATGTTTAATAATATAGACAGAACAGCTGAAACGAAAACTCTACACTCGCCAACATAAGAATACGAGATTAACGTTTGCGAGCATGAGTTTACATTGGTGTAAAGGATGGCTGAATACATCTTTAGCAATGAAGCACGATTTAACAAAGAAAATTGAAAACTGCTGAAGTATCTGTATATTAGGTATACAGCAGTGGAAGACAGTTTAGTTCAATTCAGAAATGGAAAATCTGTATTCGAGAATAATGGAAACGTTTCGACAAGAACTATATTAAAAAGTTATATGACAGTTTACAGAACAGGATGATAGTTGTATATTTCTTATTTTCAACACTAAATAGTACATTATCGCGTATTTTAACTACAAATAGTAAAAATTCAAATAATGAACCACCAAATATGCATAACGAAATTTCAAATAAAAGTTATTGAACTTTCGAGTAAGATCATATACTTTTGTCGGCACGATCGAGAAAACGCACACGCACAATAACACATTGAAAATGTAGTAAGTCAAAATAAACTACGGAACGTTATGTGAAAGTTTTTTAATTTCATTTTTAATGAAGAAATAAGAAAATAATTTCTGCAACCGAGGCATCCGAAAAAATGCAAATCAAGAAGTAAAAAATAAATAAATCCTAAATAAATCATAACAAGGGTCTCTGAAATTTAATTTTTAACTATATTTAATGTTTATTTATCGACGAATGTTTGTTATCACATTAATTTACGAATATATGCAATTACTATTTAAACAATGTCTTCACTGCGTGTAGTTAATATAGATACTTGTTTCTTTTGCTTTTGTATAGACATATATTTACTTATCTTAAACCTGATACTCATTTCTTAACAACAGCTTATTTTTTATCAAACTTCAGCGTAACCATACACTCGCACGGAAATTATTTCTGTTATTTCCACGGAAAATGCTTACGCATTTAATTTGTACTAGCTCAACCATTTGCTTATGTCATTAGTAACGTAGAAGAAACTAAAATAATGCCTATAGTAAATGTAATAAATTATTTCTAATGCCTTACATACAATATTAAAATTTTTCGAAATACTGAATTTCTATGATAATCAAATTAGTCTTAACACTAAATAAATCTTAAAAATTTGAAATAATTATGAGTCGAAACGAACACTACATCCAGTTAAATTCTTAAATGAGTTTAATAAAACATGCATTAGAAAGTTCTTCCTTGTATCCTATTGTAATTTTATCATACTATTTATTTTGTTCATTTAAAAATTCCATAACAATAACCATTGAAATAAATCGATATTATCAGTCCTTAAGCACTTTCTTAGATTTTATCTAAGGAAGAGCTGTATTTTATGTTTGTAGTTCTATTTAAACGAATCGATCTTGCCCTGTTGTTACAAACCGCACCGGTTCCTAATTCTATGTAAATGAATTCATCGATAGATCGTAGAAGTTCTTATTATAATTACAGCGATTATCGTATAACACTACGATTTCTTATTCACAAATTTAGAGTAGATTAGTTTAAATTTCATCTGAGAAGCAATCCGGTTTACTTGCTTGTTCACATCAAATATATCCTCCATTCTATTTAAAAAAATAGTGATAGCTCAGTTAAATTAAAAATTTTGTTTAAGTTCTGCTTTCATTCATATTTTGCGTTTAAGACTATAATTTCAATATATAATAAAGACGGCATAATTATAATAAGACGATGTAACTAATGATGAAATATCAACAAAGAACTAATACAACTAAATATTTTTGCGTTAAAGAAAGGAGTTTGTTAAACACTTGAAAAATTATCTGAATTTCACATATATGTACATATAAGTATGTATAAAAGTATTTTTTGATTACATTATTTTAAGCTTTGCTAAAATATATATATTTCGACGGTGTTTATTTAATAGAATTAATTTAATGAAAATAATATATATATATATAAATTATAACAACTTAATACAGCCTTCATAATATTTATGCACACCGCTCATAAGTATTTACCCAAACACAAGTATATCGTAAGTTATTTAATCTGTTTGTATTTGGCAGCACAAAATCTCTAGATTGGAGCATTTTCATATTACACTTTTTCTTGTTGAAGTATAAAATGAACATTTTAATTAAGTAAAATTACGTTATTGTTATCAATGATGAAAATTAAAAGTAAGCAGTCGAGCCAATCGTACACAGATGCCAATCTAAGTAAGTATTCCACTACTGGGAAATAATGTCAATCCTTACCCGGTACCAGATATAAATCCTTGAATTTCTAAAAAATGTTAAAAGTATTGAGCTGAAATACAAAATTAAACGAAAAGAAATGTAGTTTTGTAAAATTCGCCTTTGGCTCACTTTTGTGTTAATATTGATTATTAAAAATACACCGACTTCACATTAAAACACTTTAATACAACGAAACCATACGTGGGCAAGGTGAAAAGTTCTCGGCCTGACAATGAAAGACTGCGATTTAAATTTAAAAAATGATTTTATTTTTCTACATAATCTCTCTTGAGTTCAACACACTTGGTCCAGCGTTTTTCTAACATCAATATTCCTTCCCGGAAGTGAGAGTCTGAAAGGCTGTCAAAATATTCTTCTACGGTCCTTTCAATTTCTTCATTGGATGTGAATCGCTTTCCAGAAACAAATTTTTTCAAATTTGGGAATAGATGGAAGTCTGAGGGTGCCAAATCAGGAGAATAGGGAGGATGGCCGAGCAAATCGTACCCCAAATTCCGCAATTTTCCCATCGCCAACACACCCTTCTGTGCGGATGCGTTGTCTTGATGAAAAATGATTTTTTTCTTCTTCAAACCAGGCCTCTTCTCGCGAATTTTGGCATCCAGCTGGTCAAGAAGGTTAGAGTAATATGCGCCTGTAGTTGTTCTGGCTTTTTCAAGGTAATCAATTAACGAGATTCCTTTTGCATCCCAAAACACGCTAGCCATGACTTTTCCGGCAGATGCGATCGATTTCGCTTTCTTTGGCGCTGAACCACCGATTTCCACTCACTGCTTCGACTGCTGTTTCGTTTCTGGCGTGTAGTGGTGGACCCATGTTTCATCCATGGTGACAAATCGCCGCACAAAATCGGTTGGATTCTTGTTAAATCGGTCCAAAGAATGCTCGGAAAATCGTTTGCGCATTTGCTTTTGATCGACATTCAGTAAATGCGGCACCCATCTTGCGCAGAGCTTTCTCATCTCTAATTCTTTGTGCAAAATGTTTCGCACCCCTTTTTCCGATATCCCCGCAGCCTCAGCCTCAGCACTCACTTTCACTCGCCTATCGTCCAACACAATATCATGTATTTTTTCGATGATTGCTGGTGTGTTTGCGGTTTTTGGCCGTCCTTCACGTGGGTCATCTTCGAGGGACGTACGACCACGTTTAAATTTTAACGGTTGACATCTAAGGAGCAGAATCCCCGTACACTTTTGTCAACTTCGGATGAATTTCCATAGGGGTTAAACCATCCAAAACAAAGAATTTTATAAGAGCACAATATTCAAGTTTATCCATTTAAAAAAATAACACGCACGACGTCTACTACAAGAATTCTTGCAAACAAACTACTTGAGAGAACAAGTTGAAAGTTTTATATGAACTGAAGACAAATGCAGCCACGCAGGAAACATAAATTTCTGTTAATTGTAACGGCATCTCTGTGTCAGGCCGAGAACTTTTCACCTTGCCCACGTATATATATTATAATTTCTAGCAGAACAGATACAGGTTATAAATTGTAAAATTAATAACAATAGTTTTGTTTTTATTGCAATTACAACAACTTGCTGAAACAGTTAATATAAAAATTGGATATATATATGTATGTCTATATATATGGTATATAAAAATAGTGACTTGATAAGGAAAATGAATGCGGAAAAATAATGTTTCTAGTAATTTTCCAGACAAATATATGCATTACATGAAAATTTAAACGTGGTCGTACGTCCCTCTTAAGAAATGTATAATTATCAACCCAACCACTTTAACGAAAGAATGCATAGATGAACTTTCACATATTTTATGAAACATATTTGATAAAACAATATACACAGTCTGGCGCAGAGAAAACCGACCTTTTTTAAAAAGCTTACTGTTTTGGTAAAATTCATTGATTTTATTCAAAGTAGTCGTTTTCGGCTTCAATACAACGTTTTGCATAGTCAATTAACATATCAAATGAATTTTTAAGTTCATTTTTAGAGATGTCTTTCAAGATCGCTGTCGACGCCTCTTTAATGGCTTCGACGTCGGCATAACGATGTTCTTTCATCGGTAAATGTAGTTTAGCGAATATATAGAAATCACAGGGGGCCAAATCCGATGATTACGTTGAACGGTTGATGGTTAAAATGCCATTTCTAGTTAGAAAATCAGTGATAAGCGTCGAGCAACGAGATGGTGCATTATCATGTAACAAACGCCTGCTCCATTTTCATGATATTGAGGGCGCACACGACGAATGCCAAAAGACGCTTCATAACGCCAAGATAATATACAGTATTGACTATTTGACTAGGTGGTATAAACTCTTCGTGCACTATGCCTTTCGAATCATTTTTTGACTTCTTTCTTCGCTTGGATGCTTCCATTCAAAGTTTTTACTCTTGGTCTCTGGATCATATTGAAAACACTACGTCTCATCACCAGTTACCATATATATACCTGAAGTTTTTAATCAAGTCTGTACAATGTTGAATTCAATTAGCTTGTGTGATACAAATCTTTCTCAGTCACAAGTGTTGTGTCAACATGTGATGAATTGAATCTTTGGGAACATTTAATTTCATTCCCACGTATCGTAATGAGGATTTCGGCTCATTTCTTATAAATTCACGCAAGAATACCATGTTACTTTTCGCAACCGCGGTTTTTTTTTTGCACCAGGATGTTCGTCGTCATTTATAACCGTTCGACCGTCTTTAAATCGTTTATACCACTCACACATTCGTACGTGAAAACACTACGTCTCATCACCAGTTACCATAGAATACCTGAAGTTTTTAATCAAGTCTGTACAATGTTGAATTCAATTAGCTTGTGTGATACAAATCTTTCTCAGTCACAAGTGTTGTGTCAACATGTGATGAATTGAATCTTTGGGAACATTTAATTTCATTCCCACGTATCGTAATGAGGATTTCGGCTCATTTCTTATAAATTCACGCAAGAATACCATGTTACTTTTCGCAACCGCGGTTTTTTTTTGCACCAGGATGTTCGTCGTCATTTATAACCGTTCGACCGTCTTTAAATCGTTTATACCACTCACACATTCGTACGTGAAAAACACGCATCACCATACACTTGTTTTATCAAATTAAACGATTTACCGAGTTTAAAACAGAACTTGATATTTACACTTTGCTCAAAATTCATTTTTCAATCAATGCCAAATACACACTGTTACGTTATGCACAATTTCTCTGCTTCTAATGATGTAAATGTCGTATTTTGACATAACATCTGTGAAAGATATACCTTATTGGCGCATATTTTTTTAAGTAGATGGCGCCACTAAGAATTACTATTTTAAAAACATTCGGTTTTCCCTGCGACAGACTGTGTATGTCGGAAATCAAAGAGACAAAAATAAATTCAAACAGTGTTTATTATTTACGTATTTACAAGGCGTAATCAGAGACTCTACTACAAACATTACAACAAAATTACGTATAGTTTTTTATACCTCGTACAAAACGACGAACAATTGATCACTTAATGGTATTCAATTTAAGAGTTCAATAATTCAAGATGATTTTGTTCGACAATCTTTAGAGATTTCGTACCCACAAATTATCTACCCTACCGACGCATAGTTTTTTAATAGATGGCGCCACTAAAAATTACTATTTTAAAAGAGTTCCGTTTTCTCTGCGACAGTCTGGATATACATGATTCAACAATCGATTTAATGTGAAGTTTTTTTTTGTTTTTATAACACTTCCCTCCTTAGATGAAAGGTGGCACTAGAAGGTGACATCTTCATTGATCGTTAAAAATCGTCAAAGTGCGTAACTCGACTTCTCCTAACGAATTCCTTCTGTTTGATGATGAAGGAACAAATTCTTCTGATTCTTCAATATCACTTAATCGAACTATTGTAATATATTAAACAGTCTTCCAAATATGTAAAATAATCCAACATAATTGAGAATTGTATTGTATATACTATGGTAATTCCTAAAATACCGATTCATTTTTCAAATACTCGTCTAGATGCTATCTGCTTCTGTCTAGATGAATTACTAGATAATTTTAACTTCAAAATTAAAATTGAAAACCAATTTGAATGTTTACTAATATGCTGTTGGTTTAGACGTCTATTTATTTCATCATTTAGATCTGGTTTGTGAGAAGTCATTTGTAACTAATCTAGACGAATACTTGAAAAATGAATCGGTTAGAAACAGATGAGTCTAAAGTTAAATTGATACACTCTTCTGCACAACGGTCATCATGTAATATAGGATATTTGCTTTGTAGCCTTCATCTAATTTTACCATTCCTATTCTTTTCAAAGTTTCATCCTTAAATGTGATATTTGGACAGATAACAGTTAGAATGGTTGGTTCCGTTGGTACGTAAATCCATTGGCAGTTCCTAACCCACTGAATATTCCTCTTTTACTACGATTGGATTCATAAATTATCAAATATTTTAAAGATTCATCTTTGGATAAAATTGTATTTAATTGAATAGCTATAAAAATAAGTGATTGTTGGCAATGGACTAATTCTGAACTTACGTCTGATATTTTACACAAATATTCAGTATCGGTATAGGCTCTTTCAATGAGATGAAACTTATTTTCGAAAAATGAAATATTAATATAAGAAAGTAATTGCCAAGTATAGGACTAAAATTTAGCATGTTCCATATGTTCGTAGAATATCTCAAATGAAATTTGTTAAGGGGTTTCATAACCACGCAAAATATCGACGCATCTGAAACAACAAAAGCTGGTTTCATTTTATTGAAATGCACTTACACATTTCGTTTCTTTATTTGCATTGTTGTGTTAGGCTTGTCAATGGAAGTGATTTTATGTATGGACCTTTCCAATTTGCAGTTAATTTTTTTGTTTTTACCTATTTTAGTGGTTTTATACTGTAGAACTACCAAGTCGTTGATACAGAATTCTTAAAATTTTGTTTTTGCATTATACCCTTTTTTAGAAGTTTCTTTATTATTTATTAAATTATTCTTTGTTAGTTTATAACCTTTCTTTAAGCAATATTTTAATTGATTTATATAATTTCCATAACGTATTTGAATTCAGGTTCTTGTTTTATAGAACTTGGGATTATAGATTTATGACCAAAAAATTACTCACATGGAGTAAATTTAGTTGACCCATTTTTTGTTATATAAAAACCTAGCAAATTTTAGATATTCATCTCAATCAATCTTCTTGTTTAAGATAATGTTTCAGAGTCGAATGTGATCTTTCTAAAACACTATTTGTTTGAGAGTGATAGATTGATGAAAATAAATATATAATTTTGAAAAGCTTAGAAATTCATTTTTATTGAATTTGATGTAAGATCTACATATGTATACATCGATCTACAATAGTTGTTTTCGATATGCCGAAGCTTGGTTGCTACAACTTCATTTGCTTCTTTGCTTCGTAATTATGGATGCATGATTGAATGGAAATTTTGTAAATCATCTTGCATGGTGAGAATAAGTTTATTTCCATTTTCGCATAAAGGTAAAATCCTGCTATGTCAATTGCTAATTTTTTGGAAGGTAGCGATGATGTAGTAGTAATTTCCAATTTTTAGACTTTTCAAGATTTTTTGCTTATTTGACATTTAAAATTTGAAAATTATGTATTGTTTCGATACGATTATATATTTTATAAAACCCTTGATGGTCATTAGTCGGCAAGTCACCAAATTCTTCAAGAATATTTTAATTTTATGTTCAAAAGGTTAATTTAGTTCATTTGTATATATATTGATTTTAATGTTTTCTTACGAAATATGAAATTAATTATTACTAAAACTTTGTCTAATTTTTAATATGAAAAAGCGTCACTTGGATTTAGCAAAGTTTTTGCATTAGTCTCTTTTAAATTGAACTTAATAATGAGTCACTATATTTTATAGTATCATATTGTCGTAGTTTAATGAATAAAATGAAAATTTAACCGTTGTTGAAAGCATTATTTAAGATTTCTACATTTTCTATAATGTTCCTTTCTGAGTCTTCTAATTCAGTAGAAATTAAATGTGCAAAATTTGTTTTTACGTCTATGTTAGAATTTCATGGACATTTATTTCTCCATAAGTTTTAGACATTTATTGAAATGTATAGAAGTCGCTGAAAGTTTGCTTTTCGATTTGTACAGTACCTGCTTCAGACAATCTGCGTTGGAATAATTTTGCAGCCGTATTTTTTTAATCTCCATCGGATTAATTTCGAACCTGGGTCCTTAAAAAAATGAGCATGTGAAAGCCCTATGACCCTACTGTACAAATATGATCTAAAATGCTTTGTCGAACAAATAATGGCTAAAAGTTGACGTTCAATTGTTAAGTAATTAGATTCTAATTTATTTAGAGCATCTATGGCATAAACGATCGGAAAATCTTCACCTATTTTTCCTTGTGTTACGACAGCACTTATTGCAGAATTAGATGGATCTGTTATAAGGATGAATTCACGAATAAAATCAGAATATTGTAGGATTGGTGCTGAATTTAGTTTTTCACGCAGTTCACCGGGTGATTGTTGTTGTTCAAATGTCCAGAGCAAAGGAATATCTTTTTTTTTGTAATTTTATTATAGGTTTTGACAAATTGAAAAATATTTCAATGAATCTTCCATAATATCCGGCAAACCCAAGGAATGACTTGATATTTTTTGCAGTTTGAGAAATATGATAATCTTTAATGATAGCAATTTTTTGAATTCGGTTTAACACTGTTTTCGGAAATGACGTGACCTAAGTACATTATTTTCTTGCTCATAAATTCACATTTGTTACTACATCATCGAAACATTATAGTCCTTGTGACCCTGCTAGAATATTATATATCATACTTTGAAGTACCAGTAGTATTTTTAACCCAAAAGCGTTTAGGTATATTCGTAATAGAATCGAAAAGCCGGTTTTACAACAATCTTCTGATTTAGTAAGGCTTGAAAATCTGATCCAAGGTCAAGAAAAGTAAAGTTAAAATAGGTAGAATGACTTGGCTGACCGAGAATATCAGTAACATTTGGTAACGAATGTGCATCACCCACTGCTACATTGTTCAATTTGCAATAATCTGTGACCACGTGCCACTTTATTTTACCTGAAGCATCGAGTTTGTTAGAAACTACCCATAAAGGAGATAACCATGGGGACCAAGGTCGAATAATACTTTTTTTGAGCATTTGGTCGATTTGTTTATTTACTTCAGCTTCGTTAACTTCAAGATGTCTGTAGGTTTTAGTAGAAAGTAGAAATAGGAATTTTAGAAGAGACTGTTAACTCATTTCCCTCTAAATAGAATGTGTCACTATATTGTGTGCATAATTCTAATAATGCGGATTTTTCTTCTATATTCGAGTGGTGTATACGAATACTTTCTTTTAATTTATTTAATCTACCTGAATAATTACTCGAAGTAGAGAAAATAAAAATTTCTGCACATAGTGTTTCAAGTCTTGAGAAGGGTTTGCAAATTATTTTCTTAGAATTTGAGGAATTTAGAATTTTTAGATAGGCTTTTGAATTGGATTGAACCTTTTTGATAGCTTTGTACAAGAATACGAAATTCGGTATTGGAGTAGCAAGAATGATAGCTTCTTGAATATCAGGATATAGGGTATCAGTTTCAACTAATATTTTACATCAATGTGCTAAAATATGTTTTTATTCGAGCGAAGAGTTTAGGAAGAATAGAGGCACTGAAGAGTAGGAATCAGTAATGCATCCATCTTTTAAATTGATAATAGAATTAGAAGAGTTTAGATAATCATGTTCCATTATTGCACCGTATTGCATTATTTTGTATTTGTTCCTCAAGATATTTATGCAAAGTTTTATTTATCGAAATATATGTGGTATCCAAGGTTTCATCTGCTTTATCTTTATTTATACCACGAATTTGTGTTTTTTCATTTTTATTTAATTTAAATTTATATTGCAGACTTTACGATTTTATTATTGAGATGCTGGCTCCGGTATCTATTAAAAGTTTGAATACACCGTAAGTTGTCGCCTGAAACGATTGTAGTCGATTGAGTCACAATTTCGTCAATGACTTTCGAAAGTTCGTTTAGTTATTATACTGACGATTCCTATACTCTTCGATTGTGTGAGCTATATGTTTACAATATTTACAGAATTTAGGACTATAAGACCCTGGAGATGGAGATATTGGAGAATTTTCTTGCGATTTTGTATTATTATAACATGATTTTTGTCTTACCTTTCAAGAGTTATTATGATTATGCCCTGATTTTTTACAAATTTTGCAAAATTTTGAATTAATGTGAGCAAATTTTCTAAATGGATATTGTCGTTTCTATTCTAATAGAAAAATATTGAATTATTTCTTTGCGACTTTATTAAAGAGCAGTTAATTCATTGATGATATAATCATTTTTTTAATACAAAGTTTTCAAAAATTCTTTTAACTTATCCCATGCTTTAAAAGATTTATTTATCCATGCACTTTTAACTTTGCTTCTTATTTATCTTTGAGTGAGTATGAATCGGAGTGGTGTTTAATTGTTTTTGGCAAAGTTATATGCATGACTGTAATCGATCAGAAATGCTCTAAGTTCAAATCTGTTATCGTAAAATGTGTGAATAAACTTAAATAAGGTGGATATAAGAATTATTTCTTCCGATGAAGAACTGTCTCCAGAGAAGGAATGGGTTATGGTTGTTTATACATCTTCTGTCATAATGATTTTAATTACAGTCAATATGTAACAATTAAATTACTTACAGTATAATAATGTACAACACCTTTACAAGAATTATTTCCAAAATGTCGAGCGTCCAGCAGTAAGTGGTAGTTCCTTATTTGGGAGTTTGTTTTGCGGATTTCGATATTCAACAATAGCAAAGTATTGTATATAGAATTGAGTTGAACTAAAGTTTATTTTTCTACCCACTATCTCACTTCTGACACCAAACACTTTTTGTTGTGATACTGGTTATAAAAAATATACCAACTTCACATTAAGACACTTAACACAATGAAATCATAAACATGCATTACAATTTCTAGGAGAATAAATAGAAGTTACAAATTATAAAATTAGTTAGTTAGTTATTGCAATTATGAAAGCTTGTTAAAATTGTTAATGCAAAAAAAAGGAGTAGATAGATACAAAGGGTACTAGGAAAGTTTTGTAATATAACGCAACAATGAATGGTAGGAAGCTGCTTGTTGCTGCATGTTGAGACATCTTCATACGTGTATAGTAGCTTTTCGCGCCATGTCGATGGGTTCAGTTATTCATTAGCAGTGAGAGTGTAAAGTACTTGCGATGGCATCGTGGTCACGAAATGAAATAAGGGCAGTTTTGCGTTATAATTTCGTGCGTGGTTTAAACATAGACCAGTGCTTCGAAGAAATGACTCTTGCACTAGCTGATGTTTGCTCATATCGCACAATGATATTCAGGTGGTATAGAGAATTCCAGAGGGGAAATCTAAACGTGGAGGATACCTAGAGGCCGGGAAGGCCGCGAACGTCAGTTGCGGAGAAAAACGTTACTACTGTGAGGAAAATGCTTAGCGAGGACAGGCGAGTGACCTACCAACAGATAAAAGCTACTTCCGGTCTAAATGCACCAGCAATTCGTTCGATTCTGTATGATCATTTGCACGTGATGAAACTGTTCTCTCTGGGTGCCGTATCGACTAGCAGAAGAGCAGATGACACGACATGTGACTTGGTGCCGGGAGATGCTAAAAAAGTATAATAAGGGACAATCTCGGTATGCGAACAACATTGTGACAGGTGATCAGACTTGGCTGTACTATTACGATGTGCCAACCAAAGCCCAAAACAGAGTTTGGGTCTTTGATGATGAGGACACACCCGTAGTTGTCAGAAAATCCCAATCTATAAAGAAGAAAATAATAGCTGTATTTTTCAAATCGAGTGGAATTGTGGAACGCGTCGTTTTGGACACACAGAAGACAGTCACAGCTAAGCTGTGCCAAAGCCTGCACCGAATATTTGACCACGACAGGATTGAAACTTCTCGATTACCCTCCCTACAGTCTAGATCTTGGTCCCTGCGACTTTGAACTGTTCCCGCATGTGAAAATTACGCTAAAAGGGAGGCGGTTTTCTAGTAATGAAGACCTTCTGCGGGCTTGGGACAACGAGTATGCTTTACTTCCTAATAAAACTTGTCAGAACTGGTTTAAAGATTGATTTCGGAGGATGGAGAGGTGTATTGAGTGTAGAGGAAAACACTTTGAAAAAATTAAATAAACAAAGCTGTATTACAAAACTTTCCTAGTACCCTTTGTGTATGAAAATACTAAAGACTTTTTAATAGTTTGATAAAAAAGCGAAAGCGACAAATTATGTTTTTAGTAATTTTCCAAAATATTATATGCATTACGTAAATAAATAATTTAAAAAGTGACATTCTTAAAGAGTGTATAATTTTCACTAACTACTTTAACGAACAATTCTTTGCTATAAAAGATTTACTGAAGTGAATTCAAGAGCAATAAGAACTGTTTGAAAGTGTACGTGTGATAAAGCAGAGGGCTGCATACTAAGTCTTTACCGTCCACTTTAATACTGGGTGAAACCAAGAAGAAAATGAAAACAGTGTTAAAGCGTACGAATTCGAAGACTGCAATATGCAAAAAATAACTATGTTATGCGGATTTTGCTGATGTTCATAAAAATCAAGGCTTATGATCTATTGTATATATAAGTACATATCGTTGCTTATGATATATTAGTATTTTGTTTTACTTATGATTGTATTAGGCACTAGGATGTGCAAGGGGATCAGAAGAAGAACACCAGCATCCATGTTAAATTTACTATAAAATCTATCCGCGCACGATCACTTACGTATTTCATACTAATATATAAGTATGTACAATAAGTAGAGAACCTACCAAAATGATTGAAGGTATAATTTTGGTCTAATTTGATATAAATTGGTAATACTTATATCTCTTCCAGTGGAGGTTTAAATTATATATAATATATTTATATTAATTATAAAATTAATATATATACATATATATATATATATATATATATATATATATATTTAATTTTTTTAAGACACATGATTATCATAATTTATAATAGATGTTGATAATATTTTTTTTGCAAACATAAGTTAGATCTTCATTTTATATTCTTGAAAACATTGTGAAATTTTTCTTCTGCAGTTATTTGGTTTCATGGTTACAAATTAGCGTAGCAAATTAAAGAAACCAAAACTTGCCAAGACGTAGTATGTCACAACAATTTTGATTCACACAAAAGCTTTCAGTGCGTTGTCTCTTTTTTAATTAAAACTATTACATAGAGATCTTTAATTTTAAGTATAAAGTTATATAAATGT
Organism: Dermolepida albohirtum; assembly: GCA_031893035.1. Lineage (NCBI taxonomy): Eukaryota > Metazoa > Arthropoda > Insecta > Coleoptera > Scarabaeidae > Dermolepida > Dermolepida albohirtum. The sequence goes on along the minus strand of JAVIWB010000974.1, from coordinate 143,379 downwards.
AAAAAAAATGTGGCAAGAAAGAATTAGCAAATAGTGATTAATTAGATTTTATTTCAGTACAATGAAACTTCGTAAAATTGTATGAATATCTTTATAAAATAAAAATAAGTACGACTCTATTTGGGAGAGCGCATGTAATTGGTTTACACATAATATGTATTGAAATTGTGTAGGCAATATGAACAAATTTTTTCCGTTCTGTAAACTATATAGGAACAACTATAAAACTTTAATATTTGTACTTATAGAATATATTGCAACTATTAGTTGTTAAAATGTGAGGATTTATAGACAAATACATAGATACGTGATAGTTTGACAAGTAGTGAGAATGACACATAGGTGGCGCTCTAATTGGTAAAACAAATGCACTGTAATTTAGGCTGGCAATTTATATGTTTACATTCCGATATTCAGACAAATCGGTTGATTAGTTTATTACTGACAGCTGATTGAAAAAGAAGCAACACGTCGTTTTGTTAAAATGGAAAAACCAGAGTATCGTGCGGTGATTAAATACTTCGTAATTAAGCGTAGGAAAGCTACCGAAATAAAAGATGAGTTACGGGAATTATTAGGTGAATCTGCTCCATCATCCACCACAGTAAGTAGATGGGTAAATGAATTTAAACGTGGTAGAACAAGCTGTGTTGATGAAGCGCGCTCTCGAGCACCAAAAATCGTGACTTCTAAGGAAATGATTATAAAAATCCATAATATTATTACGCAAGATCGACGACTCAAAGTGAGAGAGATAGCAGACATGGTAAACATTTCAACAGAACGCGTACACCACATTTTAATTGGGTCTTTCCAAGCTTTCGGCAAGATGGGTGCCACGATTGCTTACGACTGATCAAAAGTTCACTCGATTGCGCATTTCCAATGAGTGTTTGAACCTTTATAAGCGGAATCCGGTTGATTTTTGTAGGCGATTTGTTACTTGCGATGAAACTTGGATACACTGCATGCAGTACACCCGAAACTAAACAACAGTCGAAACAATGGTTAGAACGTGGTTTTGCACCTCCAAAGAAAGCGAAAACCACTTTATCGGCAAACAAGGTGATGGCATCAATTTTTTGGGATTCAAAGGGCTTTTTGCTCATTAATTACCTTCAGAAAGGTGTGACAATAAACAGACAATATTATGCAGAACTTCTACAAAAATTAAATGTTGAGATTCGTGCTAAACGGCCAGGAATGGCAAAGAAAAAGATTCTGTTTCACCAAGACAACGCTCCCTCGTATACCAGCACAGTTGCGATGTCCAAAATCCACGAGTTGCACTTCCAATTAGTACCGCATGCGCCTTATTCGCCGGATCTAGCCCTTTCCGACTTCCACCTTTTTCCAAAATTGCAAACGGCACAAGGTGGAAAGAAATTTTCGTCTAACGACGAGCTTATCATCTTCGTAAATGAGTATTTTGCAAGCCTTCCGGAATCGCATTTTAGAGATGGCATAAGGGCATTGGAGCACCGTTGGAATAAATGTTTTGCTCTTTTAGGAGAATATATTGAAAAATAAAAATTATATTGTATTTAAAAAATTCGTTTTTCTTTTCCATTCTCTAGTGAGAGTCAAACTACCCTCGTATATGACAAATTATTTACTAACAAACAGAAAATAAAATTGCAAAACATTTTTCCTAATTGAGAAATAAAAATGAATTAATAAAGGCTGGCGAGTAAACTGCGTTTGAGAGCAATTTTATATATAAATCAAATGACTTGTCTAGTGATGCTTCATAATACTCTCTTATAATTATGTTCGTCTTCTCAAGACAGTAGTCACGCGCTTGTCAAGAAATAGTAGCCTATACCTTCCCTAGCCTGTACCTTTCCTGCTGATGGAATTACTTACTTTAAACTTGGAATTATTGAACCAGCTTTTACTCACTGTCTTATTTTTATTTAGTCTCGAATGTTTAGCTTTCATAAACAATTATGAAGCAATACTATTTTTAAAATTTTCAGTTTCTAACGTTTTTCGATGTTGTTAGTAATTTCGGCACCCATCTGACTAAATCGGTTTTCACATGTAAATGCTCGTATAAAATATATTTTGTTACTCTACAATTTTTACAATGGCCACTAATTTCAATTATGACGATCATGCAGCACTGCATTTTGACTTCTTCCAATGATATACCTTGCGTCTGATTTTGGTCTTTCAGAATGTTTATCGATATATGACCACGTTTAAGTTTGTTGCCCGCTTTCTTTATTATTGAGAAGAAAGAAGAATCATTTCCAAAAGTTGATTCGGTTTCTGTTTTTATTTTACTTGTTAAACCTTCTAAAACTAAGCATTCAATTTTTTTGAAAAAGGTATAAAAGTAAAAAAACTTAGATGAAGACTTATCAATATTAATTTAATAATTTATGATTATTTCTGGAAAAATATTCTGTAGAGAATCTCAGCGGCATCTACAGATCATACCGATTTCACTCCACCCTCGTAAATAGTGAATTTCCTTCGTTTTCGTTTATATAACAAACATTTCTCTATCTATAATATGAAGGGACAGCGTTAAGAATTTTGGTATCAGTATTTAAAAGACACAAATATTAAGTACACCAAAAAAAAATTAAATGAGACAATGACCGACAGCTTGAATTATGCAACAATTAATCATTATTAATAACCCCAACACAAAGAAAATTAAAATTTTAATATCTAAGTTTTCAAGAAGATATAAAGAAGATAATCTTGTCAAATGTAAAACGACTACTAAGATCTCATTAGTTGTTCCTAGATTGAGTCTATATCGTAAACGGTTTGCCACAACGCCATGCTTTTAATTAAATTGTAAGTATATGCAGGTAGGCATATGATTTACATAAATAGATCTTCAGCCATCCTACAATTATAATTCTATCTAATTTAAAGACTGTACATCCGCTCATTGGCTTAAATACTTAATCTCGTCTACAGCAATAAATGTAATATTATATCTCCTAAACATATTGATCCAAAATATTATGTGACAAAGAATATTTCAAATAAGATAGAATAATAATGTTATATCCTTGTGATTATATAAATTACTAATTGTGAAGTAAAAATTAAAGAGTTTTTCAATTTTTATTATAAGAATCTTGAATATTAAAATATTTTAATTAGTTTACATTAAAAAATGTTTGAGATAAATTATCATTCTTCAAGTAGGTGTATTTTCATTCGTTTCCAATATCATTTTAAGCACCGAATTAGTGAAGACTTACTCTTTTGTTTTCGTTAATTTTCATTCATCGTAAATAGTATCATAACCCCATTTATTTTAACATAAAAAATGGATAGTTCCAGGTCATATCGGAAAAAGCTTAAAAAAGAGTTAGAATTAAGTCCAGATTTTTAATATCTGAATATTATTTCATATATTAACATCAGACTTGTAGCAATAATCTGTAAAAGGAAGCAAATATCGAAACCAGTTTTATATACAAAACTGTTTGTTTTTTCAATGAGTATTTCTGGGTTTTGTTTGAAAAAAATCAAGACAATAGCACAGAAATGACACTTCCATTATTTTAAAACAATAGAAGTGCTACTAATTATATCAATTCATTAACTGAGAACGTGGATATAGAATCTTGAACTTACATGATATATTGTAGGTAAATTTTATTGTAGTTTGTGGCTAATTAAATTAATCAAAAATAGTAAATAAGACTCTTTACCACATCAATGTTCGTATTCTGTATATGTATTTAGACAACAAAGTTGTCATCATCAGTAGACAAACAATCACAATGTCACACTTGGATCCGTGGTAAAACGTGCACAGAATATTTTCCGGTTAAAAAACAAACACGCTGATTTTTCACACACAAGTTAATATTTTCTAGTCTTAAAACTAGAACTGTACTAAAGTACACCCCCGCTTCCACTTATGGAATGGTCGTATCTTCCAGGTCCAGGTCGTATATTCCAGGAACTCAGAGTATAGTATCAGACCTTCGCCAACGTTTAACACATTGTTTTTATTTTTCACAATGAATAAGCTCTCGTCTATAATTGTTCGTATTTTTGATTAAATGTAGACAATATTCTGTTACGCTATGATTATTTTCTAGCTCAGCTAAATTGGATTTCTAAAGTCGATTTAAAGTTGATGTACGAGAAATGTTCTGTTTATTACAATCATAGAATTTTATTTTATAGATCCTTGATTTCTAATGCAACTCAACTTCATCTTTCGTAAAAGAGATTTAATAAAGTTTCTGGACTAAGAGCACTATTTAAATTTTTTGTAACTGAGTAAAACGATAAGCAAAAAAATTGCTTGTCTCCATTTTTTTTGAGGTGACAAACAATAGTATACCGAATTGTCTTTCTTAAGTTACTTTTCATAATTAATCTAACGATGTAAGTCATTGAAGGTTCACTATATTTGTCACTACTCCATGCTTACATGCAAAAATGCTGGAAGACGTTTATAAAAGATCATTTTATTTTTTTAATAATAATTATTAAAATATTCGATTTGATAAAGTTCGATATACCTAGTAGAATATAAACTTTACTTAATTAATCTCTTTATAAAAAGCACTTTGTACACATATACTGAATATACATATGCATGTAATACATATGCTTACATAAGTGACGTGGAAAATTAAGAGTTACCGAACATGTGTTTCAAATAAATTTGAATTTTATATTAATTTATTATAAATATTATAATTAAAACTGAAAATAAGCCAGAGAGAATTGGGTAATTATAAAACGAATTTATTTATAAAAATGAAAATAGCTTCTTTTAGATACCACTTCGTAGCATCTTAATGAAGAGAATTTATTTCTTCCTCTGTACCTTCACCATTTTTAATTCAGTCGTGAGCAACTAATTATATGGTATTAATTTCCTGCTGAAGATAATAACGGATGCTTTTCTTAACATTACGGAATTTAAGTCAATATTTTGTAATATGATTTCTATATTGATGTATTTAAGGAGTTTTTTGAACAAAGTTTCTAATAACTATACTTTTTCACTACACCATGTGAAACGACTTGTAACTGTGTAGTTATTTATCATATTGTCTCGAAATTTTTAGGAGGCAATGTATGCAATTACGTACAAGAAAGCACTAGGAATTCAAGAATGTGTTCGTTCCAGAAAAAAAAAACATTCCCTATTCGACAGATGTACATATATACATATGTAAGTGCGTTAAAGAGTACTACATAGATAGACTGGCATTGACCTATAAAAATCGATATTAACGATATAAATAATTAGTAGTTTAACATTATTCATTGAGCCGTATTTATTTAATGGTTAATAAATGTTACAATAGTTACACATACATAAATCGTGGCTGACATACATGATATTTGTCAGTCAAATTGAAATTTGAATTGATCGATATTCTATTGGATATTTAGTACTTATTATTGCATAATATTAAATTTAATATAAAATAAATAAGAATTTAGAAATTAGAGAAATTCCAACAAAATACAATTTTTTATAATTTCGGTTCTTTTCGTAATCTTCCTTCATTTAACCGCATCGCTTATGCCATCTGCCCTACAACGATTTTTTGTATTAGAAAGAAATTATTTCTGATGATCTTCAAAATATGAATCAAGTTTGTTCTTCAATTGGTTATTGTCTGCAAAATAACGTTCTCTGAGGTCCTTTTCCAAATTTTTAAATAAAAAGTTGGACGGTGCCAATTTCAGACTATATGATGGATTTTCCAGCTCAAAGAAGTTACCCTAGCGAAAGATGGGTGGACTTTGGCTGCCTTGTGAACTCACGCATTAACAAAAAATACTTATTTGTGATGCAAATCTGAATGTTTTTGATCAACAACCGCACGTAATTTTGTTAATATATTTCCTAGTAAACCATTGTAATTGTAGTTCCCTTTAGCTTGATCCCAAAAGACTACTATTTCACATATCTCCATGAATTGCAAACATTCATCCGTGAATAGTTTTAGCAGAATTCTTTTCCTGTATGAAAAATTTGATGACACTGTCCGGTCCTTAATCCTGACAAAACCAGAACCCGACCCTATTTTATTTTATTTAAATCTATTTTTCTGGGATAAATATCCAGGCAGTGAATAAGAACCTCATTAAGCTAATGACTAGGTGGAACAGCCCCACATAGTCGACAAGTATCGACAGGTATCTATATAAAAATCATTGAAATTTATTAAAAAAACTTTGTAATACAAATAGAAAGGTTTAACTCAATTAAACCTAAATTTAAATATCACTGATAGAAAGGGAAAATTTAATTTACCTATTTACAACAGTTGTTCCTGGTTATTCACATAATGGTTATTATTATTATTATTATTATTATTATTATTTAGAAAGAATTCAATTATATTAAAGCAACCCTATCGAGAAGGGAAAAAGTCATAGTAAGAAAGAGATAGAGAATATGATTGTAATGCAAAGAAATGCAACCCCATTTGTTTATTTGTAATTAATTAGAGAACTCTAAATTTTATAGATTATTTTAATTGTTGAAGTCTTATTTGCTAATTTTTGTATTGTTAAATGAATTTGTTAGGCATTTGTTATATTATTAATTTCTTACGTGTTTGTTGTATTATTTTTTTTATTATATATTATAAGAAATTACTGAATAGGTATTTTTAAATTTAAATTACCGTGTTATTCAAGTCTTAAATACTAAATTTGTTTATTTATGGTCAGTAAATTTCGTTCGCTTATAAGTATGTGCAAAAGCCATAGCATTATTTCAAATGTTGTACGAGGTACCTTCAAAAAAAAAACATATTAAGAAAAATCTCGTTTTATTTATTAATATCTACTATAAATATTTTTTCATCAGTACTTTGCAGTATATATATATATATATATATATATATATATATATATATATATATATAATGTATTTATATATGTATATATTTAACAAAATTCTTGATTTAACTAAATAAATCTTGATGTATCTAAAATGTTAATGCGGTGTACATAAGAGTTATTTTTTTAAATTACTTCTTATTGTTGGATATATATTTAACTGTACGTACAAAATAACGGGTTAATTAACATAGCGCACCAATATAAATACATAGATTCATATTAGGATATTTAGTTTGTGATCGTGTCGTACGATAGTGTTATAAACATGCTTACATATCCTACAATGTCAGCATCTACAACTCTGTCTCTTTCTGCCGCGATATGTATTTTCTTTCAAAGAGATTTTGATGAATCTGCGTCTAGGGTTGAAGGCGCCACAATGACTGGATTATTTGAATAACTACTGCTAATATACAATGCACAATGTACTTTATATATATATATATATATATATATATATATATATATATATATATATATATATAGCACAGATTTAATAACAAAACAAGTCAAAATCATAATCATAATAATTTAATCCTTTTGGTATTTGGTTGAATACATTTTTGTTGTTCTTTGTTACACTTATAGCTCTCTCGTATCGGTCAGCCGATGAATCATTACGATCGATGTACATCTCATTATTTTATTTAATAGAATTTAATTAATCACATCGTATGATTATCGTCCTTGTATTGATTGAAAGTTATTGCCGGTGGTTTTGTAATTACCAATCATATTAATGAGCACTGATTTTTCTCTGAATACGTTACACCTAGAATGTCATAAAAGCAAGATGGTTGCCGTTACCGGCCTCTTTTAATCGATTACATTTTGTGAGTTAACAAGTATCTTTCTTTATGCCATTAGAACTTCAACTTTTGAGTATTAATCATAATTTTTTTATTGGAATGGTTAATTACAAATCTTGCAATGATAAGTTGGAATACTGTGAGCTAATTTATCGACTTAATACGAATAGTCAGATAAGTCTTTAAAATACTCGATATGAGGTTTACTGAAGGAACAATCTTAATCCTGTTAATTAATCCTTAAAACCAACTAGAGGTATGTAATCTAAAAACTTTGAATTTCATATACTCTTAAACGTACACTGTATTCTTAATCAAAACAAAACTGACACGATCAGCTACTTTTACAAGGGCAAGTAGGCAAAAAAGGTCATAAGTAAAATTTCATATCTACCGTAGAACATGAAAAAGGTTCGGCGAACAATGTTTAGGGGAAGAATGGTTAAAATGGCGTGGGTATCGTATCAACCGCCAGCTAAAATAAAATGACCAGGTATCCCTGATAAACGAAACGTGGTGGCAGATATTATAACTCGTCCATCTTCTATACATAACAGCGAAAATAATTGCATTATTTGCAGTATATCAATTGCTTTGCCAACTCGTTCAGCTGTCGAAATACGAAAGGCACAAGTGGAGGATCCCAAAGTATAGAAGATGCTTTGAAGAAGAAGAAGATAATCCGATTAGACACGATCAGAACTATATTCTGTACAGATATTGCTCAGTGAGAGAGAGAGAGTAAAGAAGCTTGCTCGTAAACCCTATTCGGAAACAAACACGAGTGTTAAACGAATACCATTACGCTCCTATTGCTTATCACTATAATACAGAGTAGAGTGCACTATAGAACGTATTGCAAGACGCCACTATTGCGCAGACATGCGACGCTGTATTATCGAATATATGTAAAAGAGTCTTGAATGCCAAAAACAACAGGGAACCAACTAAGAACATGGTCTTGTTCAAATTCCAGTTTATGCTCCACATTTAAAAGTGCTTTTCATCGACTTGTTTGGTCCTTTTCTTGGGACTACTACAGATGAAATGTGAATATTCATTATAGAAGATACGTTTACGGAATAGATAAAACTCTTTGCTTTGAAGCAGGTTCTAGTTGAGGAGTGTACTGTGGTAATTACAAATGAAATTTTCATGAGATATCGAATTTCTTGAAAAATGATAAGCGAATGGTATGCAGTTTATAAGAAATTTGATGCGAAAGGTTTGTTTTCTGTAGATAGTGAAGTAAAGCCCAACCTCCATATATGGTAGAACGAAAAAACTTTCGATACTTGCTTGAGATGATTATACTGCGTAGTCAGAGAATCTGTAGTTCACTTTGCAATGAATATTAATCGGGAAGAAACAACTGGTATCACTGCTACGTATTCGACTTTTGCTAGAGAGCTTCATTCACTTGACGATTTTAGGTCTATAATCGACTTATAAAGTGTTATGCCAGAAATGCTCCATATTTACAGTTTAGAACGTGTAAACACTCATTTATATATAAAAATATATATTAGTCAGAAAAACATCAAAACACATTTATTTTTTAACATTAAAATTTTGTCAGTAACTTTAATTTATAGATCTTTATCAACCAACCCCATATAATTATTATTAAACAAATAATATTCATGCCTAAATACGTTACTAAATAAGAGCTTATCTGTCTTTTATGCTTCTACATTTAATTTATTGTATTTTCATTATTTTCACATTAACAGCCCGTCTTTATTCCTAACATATATAATAATCAGTGCCCTGTAGCTATTTGCTTGCTATTCTTCTTGTTTTCGTTTGTTCTACACATAAATATATTTTGTTCTCTTTCTTGTTGCTTCGTAAGCTTTTCTTTTCACCTGTGTATAGGATCTGTTAACATTTATTCTTTTAGTATTCCTATACTCCACTGCTTCTACTGGACTTCTCTGGACTCTAATTTCTTTTCCAATTTATTTTTCTGAAACTTCCGTGATTATTTCTTGGACATCATATCCCAATTTTTTAATATTTTCTCTGACAAAATTTGCTTACAATTTATCTATTATTTTCAATTTGAAACATTTACTCATTTTCTTATTTTTTAGAATGCCAAGTTTTATCACAATTTACTTCATTCGAATTAAGTAACTCCTCTCTTGTCAAACTGGCTAGTGACTACTTTCATAATGCTTTCGAATGAGAACCACCTCAGCCTCCTACCAATATTATTGCCTTCTTTATACGAGCTTTTTCATTCCAACCTTATGAAATTTTTCATCTCTTCCAATTTTTGCATTTAAATCTCTCATTCTAGCATTGTGGCGCGGTAACTTTCCCACCACCCCTTCCAAATCTTCACTTCTTCTACATTCTTCGTTTGGGCATAATCATTAACTATTACTATTCTTCTATATTTACTTCCCTTATCTAAAGGGTATATGATAGATATTTTCTCTTCTTTTAAGCCTCATCACTGTTATGTTTCATTTTATAGCTTACAATGATACTTCCACCAAACAAATCTCTTTCCTCCGTCATTATTGACGAAAAAATATTCGTCTATGCTTGTTACGTCATTGTATTTCAGTTTATTGTTAATTAGTATATGATCTCAGAGTCCTTAACCTCAATTACGCTAGAACTTTAAGCGAAACTAAATATCTTCATTATATAAATTTCATAGCTTATAAACTATAGAGTATTTCTAAAGTTATCGATTGAAATATATAATAATATTAATAAGACTGGATGCTTTCGGTGTCTCGCCAAACTTATTTTGATCACTATGTATTTGAGACAATAATTTAATTACCGAGCACGTAAGAATCTTATAATTATTAGTAAAAGTTAGTAAATCTTAGGCGAATTCATGAAACGATTAAATTCAAAGCTCTTGGAGATAATTTCAACATAGACACATCAATATTTACAACATATTAAGAAACAGGCGACTGCTTTAATTAATTATACACGACTGTACATATATTCATATATATGTATATTTGCAAACTCTAAATAAGAAACAATGATAACATCTCTGACCATAAAAATCAATTATTGGAATTAATATAGGTCACATTGTGTTAAGTTTAAAATATGCATATCAATTGAAAAATTCACTTGATTTAAGTAGAGTTCCCATTTTAGTATCAGATTACGTAACTTGAAAATAATAAACACTGGTAGAATATATAAATAAATATTTATAGGCACATTTGTTAATGGTAGGTTTGCGTGGCAAATATAGTACAATGAAACAAAAATAAAAGTATTTACAGAGGTCACATAAAATACAGTATAATATAATAAATAATTATTAATTTCATTAGTATTTGCACTATTTCCAAGTCAATGACACATTATATATATATATATATATATATATATATATCTATCTATTATTTATCTGTTGATCATAATTTATTGATTCCTTAACAAATCCTTTACTAATATTAATAGACAAAGTACATATGTGCTGTTGTTCGTATGTCCTTGATTTGTACATGACTATTCGAAAAATAATGAACAGTGATGAATATTATACAATATTTGCAAGAGCAATATTTGTGTGCGTGTGTGTACGTGTGTATATACATATGTATGGACATTCCAAATACTGTTCAATACAAAGTTTTATGATATACATATAAAGTTCGAAAATTTTGCGTTTATAAATATATAATATAATACTGTTATATTATATTGTCTTTATATAAAATTTAAAATGTTTACTAGTCTATTGAATACACTGATTAAATTATATATAGAATCCTTGAGATATTGAAAGATCCGGAAGAGATATTAAACAGTTTATGCTACGAAAATTAAATATCTAAAGAGTTCACCGTTATTAGTCGTCAGATCTTGCTTCTTTCTTGTAGGCTGAATCTTGTAAAAGATTTAGCACATGTATAAAAACTATCGATATTCGCTGTTATATATAGAGGTTTCGAAGTTTCGACGAGCTCGCACTCATTGTTTTAAAGAACTGGTTTATTACTTACTGAAGCTGGAGATCGTCTGATGTGTGTCTAGTAGTGCACTTGTTTATACGTTGTCGTATTGAAAGATGACGTTGGCTTAATGACGTGCGTACTCAACTGCGTGTGATTGGTCCCGATATCTGTGTATTCTGTAATGGACTCTGGGCAATCCCAATATAGAACGAATAAACGTTAGGAGAGAACATAGCAACGCAGTCGTCTAGGGAGATCCAATATCATTATTAGCCCAACATAGGTTCTTATCAGGACATTCTGTTGACTTCGACAAGCTGGTTTGTTGCTTTCGCAAGCAACAAACTAGCTCCAGAAGATGCAATACCGCGTACCATCTCTTTAAAACATCGAAAGGACGATCTTTCTTAGGATACAACTCACACGTGGCCTAGAACCCGAGAAAACATACGTACGCCCGCAAATGCAATGTGTATATAATAATGGTGGTCAGAAATTCATAGATAATCGTCAGGTAGGAGGATTCTATGATTAATTCAGAGTCGACGATCCTAATAAAGCAATGCCGTTTTGTCGTTGTTAAGACGCACGAGACTATCAATTTTCTGTAAAAAAACATGTTTCATATTGTTAAATAAAATTACTCCCATACTAGGTTAATGTAACTAATCGTTTTACGGCAATATTTTACCTTATTAAACATTTAACCGCTTTTTTACTTTAAAGTACATAGTGACAAACTTGGCCCAGAATAAAGAATGTAATTTAAAAATAATTATTTATCAAATTTAATGTCAAAATTTAATAAATAATGTCAGTTTAATGTTTATTATTTTGACATTCACTACCTACCACATTTTTGTGATAGTCGTTTGTAATATCCACTTTCAATGAATACACTGATATGTATATGATGTTTGGGTTTTGCCATGGATACATATGTTCACTTGACAAACCCATCTACTAATATATTTCCAGGATTGGATAGGAGACTTAGCGAAGCAGGACATTTGTTTCCGGTCAACATGGTGCAGGTAAGCGAAGACATCGTACAATCCAAGTTGTAAAAGGAATTTTTGGACCAATGGCTACAAGTTTTAGCATTTACGTTAATTATCATCATTATTGAAATTTTCATTAGACTTTCATAAAACTTGTATTTTGTCATATCATTCCTACTGATTTATTGATGGTTTTATACCATGTTGCCAAACCTACACTTCTTTTAAGTAATTGGTGTGGCTTAACCAATGACAATACATTTCTGTATTAGGTTTGTCGACTCCGAATTAACCATAGAATCGCCCCACCTGACAATTACACGTGAATTTCCGACCACTTTGTATATATTTCATTATTGTATTTTCATTTGTGTATGCCACCGTAGAATCAGCAATTAATTTCATGGTTCCGGTCACAAACGCTAGATTGACTTTAATTCGAAATTTTCAAAAAACTTTAAATTAAAAAAGAACACAAATTAATTAATTCAAGAGAGAAAATTTCCCTAAATGAAATGTAAACATTGCTGGAAGAATGTTTATTTAAAATATTTCAAACAGTATTTTACACAAGCAACAAATTGGAGTATTCTACATACATCCTGTGCAGATAAACACAAATATATATCGTCACCTCAACATTCACTTTCGCTAGAAAAACCGCAAATGATTTACATAACAAATTAAGCACAATTTCAGAAAATAATTTTCAGTTGACTTCGCACGAAAAGTACATTAAAAAGTATGGATGTTTAGAACATATATATTTTTTATCTAAATAACAATAAACATAAAAATACAACAAATCAGGATTACAAATAAGTCGAATATAATAAATTCTCCTTGCGCGATTATTTATCCTGCTACTCAATATTATATGGCGACCTACATATGTACATACATATTTACGCGTATGTATATACGCATATTTCAAAAATAAATTTAAACGCGTCTAAAAAGCGAAGTTATCTGACTCAGACTGATTAAAATTCATATCTCCTTTTACACAATTACATAACAATAAGGGAATTGCAACAGATTTATGTTATTTCCGTAATGATTAAAAATTGTTTATAAATAGATTGTCGTAAAAACAAAATTATATATTATTCAACATGTTATAATAGTATATTACTCATTGCTAGGAAATCAATCTTTTAAATTACTTGCATTTAAGAATAGTGTTTTGCACAGAGCACATTTTATTTAATGCTAAACATGTGTGGGTTTAAAAATCTAGGATTGCGACTGTCCATTTTACCCACGCTCTTTGAAGACGTAATACGAAAACATTAAATTAGTTAGTCGCTACTGCTCCACGTATTTACCTAATCTAGAAAACGAGTTTTATTTTCGCCAGTCGTGCCTTGTAAGTAGATATATATAATTATGTTTTGCCAATGGAAACATGGGCCTACTTTTTTTCCTTGTTTGAACAATCATTTGCAAACTATTGACAATCGTTTTAAGAAAGGGTTTATTGAAGATTATTTAAAGTATATAATATAATTTTGAATGAATTAACCTCAATGTAATAATGCTTATATACATTTTTTAACATAAATAAAAGCCTAATTACGTCTGGCCATAAAAATGCGTAGTATGAAATTTATATCCAGTAGATTAGTTAAATATAATGTCAGATTTGACTAGAAAAATTTAAAACTATTTGGTTCCGAAAAATAAATTTTTTTTAATCAAAATAAAAGTTCAAATAAGAATAAATATTTACTGTTAAATACTCGATAGTAACCAGCTGTAATTGTTAATTTTACTAATCAAATTAAAATACACTCCAATGTGAAATATGATCCAAAATACTAAAGATTGCATAATATACATTTTATATTTAATGTTAAAAGAATTATTATTATTATATGTATTTACATACAACCCTTGCTCTAGTAATAATTCCACATTTACTTTCATACGAGCTATCTTTGATTTCAAATTCCATCTAATTCTTATTCCAATTCCATATATTTCATATAAATATATATTCCATATATAATTATTTTGAACATATTTAACAAGTTTCATAATAGTTTTTACTTCTGAAAAGAACGTAACTTTATTTAAATTAATCTTGTCCGCATTGCCACTGGGCTTAAGATGCTACTGTCCTATACTACATTGATTTTCTCTATGGAATTAACTTTATATTATTTTAAAACGTCTATCTCTCCAAAATAACCAAAACCTGAAAAGCAAATAAACACATTCATAAAGGAAACTAACCACCAACTCGAATACAGCATCTATAGAGCCAGAATATATAATAGAAATATTATTTCGAAATTCGTTGATTTAGTCAGTTTGCCCAATTTTTTATTACGGCACTATGCTAAACTAGAACCAATATTTTTTCACATGTTTCTTTGTCAAAGTATGGGTCAGTGCGTTTTAATTGCCAGTGATAAAACAAAAAGCATGTATGGGAATTATATATTATATTCCATATAATAAATAAATAAAAAACAACAGTAAATATGTCCATTCCAGTTTGTTGCATTGTTGCAATTGCAGCATATGTGTTATAAGGGGAAGAAATAAAGAACGAAAAAGTTAAAGGTACGTTGTGGATTCCCGAATTGATATAAAAAAGGAAAATACAAGTATTTTGTTGCTAATGGAAATGGAAAATAAATATCCCGCACATATAAGAATTTTGTATAAATGACGTCTATTCGTTTAGATTATCTGTTGCTTAAAGGTAAATTTTAATGGAGACTGTGGTTAATTGGTAAATAAAAACCCCTGCCACATGAATGCTCGTATTTTGAATATGATTTCAACAACTAAGTTGTCATCATCAGCAGATAATTAATCATATTGTCGCACCTTGATTCGCGCTTAAACTGGCATAGAATAATTCCGCACAGCTTTCCTCGCTACCTGTTGCATAAATTAACACCTACTATTGCTAAACGAGATACGTACATAACAAATCGTGCCGACGTTAAAACTTTATAAAATGGTTTGTAAATTTGTAATTTCACGATGTCAGTGTTAATTTGTCCGTGTTCAGAAAGAATATGATAGTAAAACTATTGAATAAAGTAAACAATAGTTTTTCTAGTTAATTTGTAAATATTACTGTCTAATAAAATCCAGTCGATAACATATAATCAAAATGTAATGATCGTAATGTGAAATATAACAAATGTATATTATTGTTAATTTTATACATTACAATGCATAAATATCACGAGTGGAAAAATACGTAAGAGCCTGAAAATATTTTTTTCACAAATAGTTATGCCTCAAAATTATACGTTTCAACGCCTCGGAAATATTGCCAGACGGACAAGCAAAGCTTGTATAATAACATAATAAGTTATAAGCTTTCATGATAATCCATATATAAATATAAGACTGCTTAAGCCTTGTTCGGCGGTCTTACATATGTATGTACACGAACATAAAAAATCATAATTCAAACGTTGTCTATTGCCTGTCTGTAGGGAAAACTAACGAAAAATTTTGTGAGTGCACGATTGTATTAATTATAATAATTTTGTTTGCATTTTTTAGATAATCTTCGACACGTTTTAATGCATAGGATAAAATTATTACCTATATGCTACTGTAACGCCTAGTTATCTCTTTAAAAAATCGTTACCGTCATCACAATTACCGATTTTATTACTTTTTGCTTTACAAAATTATTATTTTCTTAATAACGATATCTGATAATTTGGGCTAAGTAATAAACTTACTATTCAACATATAAAAGATTGACGAGATATGAATGGACATAATAAATGTGTGATACCTGTCACCATTACTATATCTATTCTATATCTATTCAAAAAAAATGCAAAGATTGTTACCAAACAAGCATTTAGAATACTTTTTTATTTTATAAAAAGATCCTGCTGCATTCTAAATACGTCAGGGTAATTATAAAATACTTTACTTTAAAAGAATTTTTAATAATAAATTAATTATAAAAGCACTGGCTTTCAAAAAAAGCATAGCCACGATTTAACACTCTTATACACTTACAAAATTTAAGCACCAAAAAGCAATTTTTTATAACATTTATATTTAATAATATTTAACTAAACAAAAAAATTATACTTTCTTAAAATGTACAAATGTACAAATACTTGGATTCCCATATTTTTAGAGTTAAAAAATTAATGCAGGAAGCTATTTTAATAATACATAATTTTCAATTAAAATAAATAGCAAACTAAAATCAAGATATACTGAATGATAATGGGACACGAATCATTAACTTCAGTATGGAAAATGATCTAATAATAGGAAATTCTAAATTTAAACATAAAGATGTGCACAAATACACAGGGGAAGTCGAGAGCAGAGGGGAACGATCAATTATAAACTACTATTTGGTCAGTAAGAGAATGTGGAACCTGGTACAGGACATAAAAGTGAAGAGGTGCAGAAATAGGTAGCGACCACTATATGGTCAGAATGAATATGAAAATGGATTATGAAGAGCAAGGAGGGGATTAGAAACTACAGATTAAGAGAGGAAAAGGTTAAAGAGGAATACCAGAGACAACTGAGGATACATAGAGAAAAGGGAACAGGATATCAACAGATAGAAGAGAGATGGCTAGAATACAAAGTTTAATAACGGCAGCGAAGGAAAGCTGTGGGGCTACAAAAATAACTAATGGTCCGAGAAAAAGAACAGCCTGGTGGACAGAAGAAATACAAAGAATTGTGAAAGATAAGAAACAGATGTGGAAGAGATACCTGACAGATGGATCGCAGAAAAACTGACGAATACAAATGGAAACGGATAGAAGCTAAGAAGGCGATAAAGGAGAGTAAAGAAAAAACATGGATAGACTTCGGCAACAAACTAACAAAAGCGTTTAAAGAAAATCAAAAGCTGTTTTACAATGCACTTAAACAAATGAGAAGGCCGAAAGCGAATATGTTGAGGAATGTGAGGGATAGAAGTGGAAAAGTACTTACTAAAGAAGAGGATATTATGGGAGGATGGAGGGAATACTTCGAGGAACTATTGGAGAAGGACGAAACAGACGTTCTGAGAGATTTCCAAAATAAGGAACAGCAAAAGATGACACAGGAAGAGAGTGAACAGACAGAAAGAATAAGGGAGGAAGAATTAATAGAAGCAATACGGAGGATGAAGATGGGTGCAGCACCGGGACATGATGAAATCACGACAGAGATGATAAAATATATGAACCAGGAGAGAAGACAAGAACTTTTGGAAATTATGAATCAGGCAAGAATGGAACATAAAGTGCCCTCAGATTGGCAGATAGGCATTATAACACCGATATACAAAAAGGGGAATAGCATGGACTGTGCAAACTTTAGAGGTATAACGCTTGGTAGCCTGGTCGGAAAAATATATGCCAGAATATTGGAGCATAGACTTAGAAGTAGTTAGAGAATGAGCTGGAGGAGAGCCAATGTGTGTTTAGAAAGGAAAGAGGAACAAACGACCAGATATTTGTTCTCAGGCTACTGTCAGAGAGGGCGGTTAGATCTAGAGGACGGATACATGCCTGTTTTATTGACATGGAGAAGGCATTTGACATAGTGAGAAGAGAAGATGTTTGGAGAATATTAAGGAGTAGAGGAATAGAAAGGGGACTAATACAAAACATACAAAGTCTCTACGAAAAAACTGAGAGTTACATAAGAATAAGAAATGAAAAATCCAAATCATTTGCTAACAAAATTGGACTGAGACAGGGATGCATTCTGAGCCCATTACTTTTTAACTCGGTTCTAGATGAAGCAATAAAGCAGACGAGAGATAGACTAGAAGTATATCCAGTTGGATACTGGAGATTAAAATGTGTACGCTTGACGGAACTATGTTATGCGGATGACATGGTGATAATAGGGGGAACAGAGAAACAGCTGCAAAGAAATGTTACTATTATTAACGAAGAACTGAAGAAACTAAATATGAAAATAAATAAACAGAAAACTAAAACAATGATAATTGGAGTACGGAAGGAGAAGCACAGGATACAGATAGATAGCGACATAATAGAGCAGGTGGATAGATTCACATACTTAGGCGTGATAATAAACAAGGAAGGAACCCTAGACGACGAAACAAATGAAAGAGTAGCAAAGACCGGTAGGTTATATAAATAAAGCATAAAGAACAGCTTCCTAAGCAAGAAGGAAATACCAAGACAGGTAAAAGCGGAAATAATTAGAAAAGTTGTAAAACCGACAATGACATACGTGTGCGAAACTTGGACAACAACACAGAGGCAGAGGAGTAGACTTACAAGCACAGAGATGAGATTCCTGAGAAAAATAGAGGGGAAAACGAGGATGGATAAAATTAGGAACCAGGTATTTAGGGAAAATTTAAACATAATCCCAATAGAAACGACGATAGAACAGGGTCAGCTAAGGTGGTTGGGTCATATAATGAGAAGGGGCGAGGAGAGATTGATTAGGCAGGTGTTTGAGGCCAGGGAGATTGGAAAGAGGAAGAGGGACAGACCGAGAAGAACGTGGAGGGATGAAGTGCGGGCGGCGGCGGAGAAGAGGGGTGTAAGATGGGAGAACATAAAGGCTTTGGCGAGCAACAGAGGACAGTGGAGGGAGATATGGAGAGAGGAAGCGGAGGACTCGACTCCAGCATGACTCGACACCGAAAGGTATAAGAGTCTATAGGATTAAGTACGTAAGTAAGTAAAATCAATTTAAAAATTACCGAGAACTGAATCTCAGTTACAACTGCTATCACCACCATCACCTAAATATATAATAAATTCAGTTGATTTGTCTTTGCCAAAACTCTCTTCTTTATCCCACTAATTTTGAGTCACTCAAATTTTAGAAGTGCTATTATTTAGCAATTTTATCTGTGATATAATATTTGTACCTTAACTTTGTTAAAATAAACAATATTGATTGCAATTAGAATTAGATATTTTTTCTAATTAAATAAAATTGAGTGTTATTATATTTTCTAATAAACGATAACTTTCTTTTAGCAAAGGAATATGTATTGATTTTTTCGTGATTTTTTTAGTTTTGGAAGAAAACACGAAGGGAAAATTAAACCATATTTATTTTTTGCACAAAAAACATTATAACACGGCCCATTTATTTTTAATGATTTCGCACTCGCTTGGTATTATTTTCCCATGATCTAATAAAACTTTCATTTTCAAAACCTATGTCTCATTCAGATTCCATTTAAAGTTAGAGGGCGATTATAACAATAACTGCATAAAATCTGATCACTGCGAATTTTATTAATAACATGAAACTAAAACTACATTTGCAAATAATAAATGGAATCAAACAATTTTTCAAGGTATTACTAAAATGAATTTGTAACAGAATAAAAACTGCTTTTACTCCTTCTACACCTCATGTAATATATATGTAAAGGTAGAATAAAAATGAAATATATAGTTTATTAATTTTTGTATTGCCTTGTTCGTCATAAAATAGAACTACAATTTAGCACTGAGAACGTTCCGTCAGCGTGCTTACATTGAATTCACTTATACTAAAACGATTCTGTATTAAAATTCTTCCATCTTCAATGGAATTCATTCGAGTGTCCAGTTGCTTACTCGTTCCAATTGGAAAAATGTTTCTTGTAACGTCTTTGTTTCTTATGTCGTATGGTAGGAAGTGAATGAATTGAGTTAATCCGTTATTCCATTGAATTTCAGTTTATGATCATTCTAGATTCTGACTTAATCACAATTCATAAATCCCTTAAATAAAGGAACTCGAAAGTTTTCTCAGATCAATTTCAAAGATTACGTCACAGTGGAAAGTTCCATTTCTATCAAATCCGAGAACGCCTAGAGTCATTTAAAGCAGCGTTTTGTATTGCCCTCCAACTCCTTTATTGACTCAATAGTCGGCCAGGATATGTGTAAAACTTAGTCTTAGGAACAATACTAAATCATCTTCATCAACTATTAGAAAACGCATTTCCTATATATTCTTCTTCTTTTGTTTCCTTAAATGTTTATATTTTCATAGTACAATTAATTTAATTTGATACCTTTTTAGGTCATTTCTTATACACTGATAATTTGTAAATACGTTTTATATGTATCAAGAAATGATCGTGATCTCCGTGCCCCATGATTCTTTGCTTGTCAATATTAATTTTTTTTGAAAAATCATAAAATTTACTTATTATGAAAAATTTATATCGAAAAACTATCAAAAAAATATCTTTTTATTAAAAGATTAAACCCTAACCTTGCTTTTGATTTTTTTTTGACACCCATCATTTCAGGATACTTGATAGATTATAATTTAATTAATGATTTTTTAAATATACAATTTGGGCATTTGACGATTACTTGGTTGTGTTCAGTTATATGGATTTTCACTTTAGACATATTCATATATTTCACTTTACATTTAAAAGACACTATGTGTATAGACATATATGTATATATATATATATATATATATATATATATATATATATATATATATATATATATATATATAGTATTTGTGTGTGTAGGAGATAAGTAACAGCAAAAGTTCTCTTTTAAAGAAAACGCTAAAAAGTATGCAAATTTCTCAGAATAATATGCGCCTGGATGCTATTATTTATGATTGTAACAACTTTTCATGTGTTTATTGGTCATGTATGTACATATGTGAAGTCTATTATGTAAGAGATAAAAATAACTACTTGACCATATGTTGAGAACGACACACTGGAAACTTGTATCGCCTTTTTCTTTGTACATATTTTTTCATTTCTTTATAACTGCAATTAATTCAATTCACAAATGAGAACATATTGTGCAAAGTGTCACTGTCGCTGTCTAAAAATAAACAATGCGAATGGTACCCTGAACTTGTCAATGCATGTGTGAAACTTGAACATTAGCGTACCTTAAAATAAATGCATTTGTTGCAAAAATTTAACAAATAGAGGATGCGTAAACGTTCGATAATTATCCAATGGTAATAATGTCTGGATGTAATCTTTTTATATATTTAATTCTTAGTAACTTGTCGGGCCTACGAAATTAATTAGTACGTTTTGACTAGTATGCCAAGCTATCTATTTGCATATTTTAATAATAACTCCATTTAATTACATAATTGAGTAGATTGGAGAACAGTGTTTATCAGTGACAATTTATTTTGTCTCTCGGTTAATTGTAGGCAATATTCTGTTTTCAGGAAGAAACGGGAATTCCTTTTATTTTCATTATCATTATTCTGCATTAATATGTTAGCCATGAAATAACATCTTACTGATATGTTTCAGATCACAGTATAAACAGAATGAGAAGCTTCTATAAATTTAAATAATTTTTAAAAAGTACAATAACTATGGAAGTTCACAGTTTAATTAATTCCACAGAGCGTTAATTCATGCATCGGCGAAAATAATATCTTTATTAATTGTTCAATAACTATAATAAGTTCCCGTTGAGCTGGCTTACGATGTTCTGTTTGCCGAATAACTTTAATCCGAACCTTAATTCTCCTTAATCTCTTATGTTTAGTTAACGGAAGGTCTACTTTTAAATTATCGTAACCGGTAAAAATTGTACAAATCAATTATTGTTGTCAGATAGAAGACCAATTCCAATATCACAATTCTTTGTGAACTTCACTCCTAATTAACCAAATATTCTTTTACAATATTTTGAAAACTTCACGATTATATTGTGATTTACGTGAACGATTAACGTGAAGATTAATGTTTCTGGGCGCGAATTCATAGTTCTCAACAAAAAATTATAAAAAAATATATCGAAATAGACGTTAAAAAATCTTTACACATAAATAATCTCAATACAGTCACGTAATCGCATTACTATCTTCTTTGTTTTTTTATCCACATTTATTTCAAGAAACAGAATTTAAACAAATTTTATTTATTATTTATTTTTATATTTACGAAAGCATCAAAACATATACTTATATTAGTATAAGTATATGTGCAGTAGTTCTCCATAAAAGAAGGCGATGCGCTAGTAGCTTCCTTTTTTTTGGAAGAAAAAGGTATTCTTCTTGTTGATATTTTCCAAAATGCCAGAACATCATAGACAGACAAATTAAAGTAAAAAAATTAATGAAAAGCGTCAAGAAAGAATTCCTTTCCATAAAGTTCATGCACAATGTCAGACAATCGTTTTTGTTATGGTAAAAATTAAAGCAGCATCTTATTCATTCGGTATATTATTATTATTATTATTATTATTATTATTATTATTATATTTATTTTCATTATGCTGCAGTAATTTTGTTATTTCTTGGAGTAGTTCAAGTTCAGAAATTTGTCGATTTCCATCGTCTCCCTTACTATTCAACTAAAATTTAAGCCATTGAAATCGATTAACGTCCGAATAGCCTAAATTAAAGGAATGATGCTCTTTGACTCTCGATGATATGTAAACTCGTGTTCTGTAATAGACGGTCGTTATGCACTACTCCAAGAAATAACAACAAAATTACTGCAGCACAGGTACAGATCATACACACCTACCATTCACCTCCGCCAGAACTATCACATGCAGCCGCTCACTTACACTACTCTATCAACTAATATATACAGGTATCACATCGTTGGACAAATTATTGTATTTTTAACCTCCGAAGAAAATGATGAGAGGTTCATTAAAACGTTAGGATATGAAAAGAGTTCTTATTGGAACTATCCTTCAACGAGATGCAACACCCGGAAGTATATATATATATATATATATATATATATATATATATATATATAATATTAAAGGAGCTTATGGGGGACATTAAAGGGCAAAATAAAATTAAATAGGTACACACAAATATTAATCACAAAAAAATACGGCCGAATCAAATTTAGCCATTCTTATATGCCGTATGTAACACTATACAATATTGTTCCACTTCGTAAAGTAAAAAAAAACGTACACTGTAACTTTACTTAATTCGCTAATAATCGTATTGCAATAATATCGGCTTATGATTCGACATTATACATACATACATATCTACATTACATTAGAAGCGTTTTCTCTAACGACAAACACAATTTAGAAATACATGGACACTTTTGATAACTCAATACGTCAACTAGCTAACCTTAACCAATATAAAATATTCGTATGTAGAAACTAGTTTTTACTAACATTATTTGAAGATTTAGTACGGATGATTATTGATTCTCAAAATATTCTTCCAAACAAAGTGCTCTTCCAACGCCAACTTTCTAAATTTTTGTGCCTTTGCAACTGTTAATATAATTTGGAACAATTACTGACACCCAAGACAAAAGATAGGCTAAATCACGGCTAAAAACTGGTTCAAGTGCTCTGAAGAAGACAAAAATAGTTATAATACATTAGCGGGAAACGTGATTTTTTAAAATCCATGTAAAAAGGAATTATCACGAAAAAATATTATGTAACATTGCTGGACAAGCTTGAAGAGAAGTAAATGATGGATCAATACAACAATGCACCAATTCATGTATCATTCATTTTCCAAGCAAAATACTTTTTTTACGTTATGAATTGCTCCTAAATGCAACCTACTCACAGAACTTAACCCGTAGTAACTTCTTCTTGTGGCTTAATTTTAAAAAATACTTGTTTGAAAAGGCAGTTAACTTAAACAATGGCGGAACCTGAAACTAATGCCTATTTTGTGGGCCTTGAATAACCTTATATATTATATAAAACGTTCCGAAGCTTGAGCATCGTTGTACTGTGTAGAGTTTGAAAGGATATATGTAGAAAGAGAAAGTGCTCCACCATCGTATTCTGAGATGGAAGTAAGGTATATGTATATCTTATTATGATTTTATAATAGAAGTTTCAAATCATGTATACTATACCTATATTTTAAACTTACACGATATGACTTCATCGACGACTATTAAAATCTGTCATTGACATCACATATAATTAGTTTATAGTTTTTACATTTTCTTATAAAGGAAGTGACTTTAAAATGTGGAAAAATATTTTTTTCACAGTTTCGATCAACTCTTATTATATTACTACTTATGTATTATATAATTTAAATATATTGTGGTAATTACATACTTAAATAATGTTTACACTATAAAACAAAAAACATGTTCGGTGAATGTAAGGTGATATAGAACATAATTATTCCCGACTAATTGGAGATAATCACATGGCACTTTTGTGTTACAGAGAGTACCTGAATATCAAAATATTTTTGTGTTATACATTTTTCGTCTTTTTATTTATTTTTCTGAAGGTTTATTAACCGTGAATATCCACATATTTTTAAAAAATAAAATATTTTGTTTAAATATTAATATAGTAAAGATTACCAACTCAGTAACATGTTCAACAAACGATTAGGACATCTCAGATTTATCTACTTATGTATGTACTGTATGTATTTAATGTCAGTATTTGCTTTTGACCATAGAAAATATTAAAACCAATACGCAATCACTGAATAAATCAGCGATAATTATACATTGCTTAATATTATATTTAGTTAATGTACATTCGTTCTACGGATGAGTCGTTTGTTTCAAAAACTAATTAACACTTCTTAAAAACCTCATTCTTTTCTTGAGTAATTCAATTTTTATATTCGTCATCTTTAGTGGGTAATATAAATGAGAACTGTATTTTAACTTTATTTTTCATCTTAGCGTGGTCAATAATTTATTGCTACATATTTTTTAAAACCCTTTCTCGCCTTAAGAAGGAAGCTCCGTGTTAATTATTCTTCTTTAATACTATAAGGCACTGAGAGAGGTAACGAACCACTCCGGGAAGAAAAACGATTTAAAAACCACGTCTGAAAAGAGTTTCGAATCATCGACTTTCCTAAATAAATATCGGCAATCCAGCGCTCGTACCACATACGCTACTCCAGCGCGATTGAAAATATTTATCGAGATTATTCTTCGGCCACAATAAAGCAAACGTACAAATAAAACTTTCACTACTTTTTATTGCCGGTAATTTCAACTAAATAACTCTCTAATTTTCATAAATTTCTGATAATAAATAGTCTCAAAACACTATTACAAATAACTTAATTAACAATGATTACTTCACATATCAAAAGTCAGTATCACTAATTTAATGAGTTTCGATGCACGATCTCAGCTGCTTATGCATACCTATATCTTGAACATTCTCCTTAAAACGCAAAGAACAAGATTACACTAACATTAATAGTTGATATGATCTATTGAAATTAAATTTTATTCAAAAACTAAATTATAATAATTAGAATATTTAAAAAGTATATTATACATTATCATTTACATTAAATTGTAACTAAAAATAATTGAATGTTAAAGTCAATATTTATAAAAAGAAATCATGGCTTTGCAAAAAACAAGATAGTAAGAGGATGGTAATTTGAATTTATAAGTAGATAGTAAGAAAAATTATTACTCAATTCAATATAAATATAATATGAATAACTAGTGAAACATACCTTTAAATTAAAATTCAGCTTTTATATGGTTCTGCAACATATAATCCCAAAAATATTTATATTTTGTATGAGATTTGAGTCCTGAATTAAACTGAAGAAGACAATATTTTATCCAATTCAAAGGAACATATTTCTATATTCATTTATTGGAACAAAAATTGTATTGAAGACTGAAGAATTTTATTTATAAGAGTGGATGTTTATCATTTATTGCTACTTCTTATAATTAAAATACTGGTCAAGATATGCACCAAATTCCTGAGAGTACTCTTTTTCCCAAGAGAAGAATTCATGGTTTCGAAAGATACCTAAATAATAATAAGACCATATTTGAATTCAATTATATTAATTTTTGTAGTGAATAGAGGAATTTAAAGAAAATACTTTTATTTTAAAAGAAAGGCCAAAGATTTTTGATTATCTAATTATCTAATTTAGTAAAAAGTATTTAACTAATTAAGGTCAATATAACCCCTTTCCATAATAATTTTGGTATTCTGTATACGTATTTCGACAACTAAGATGTCATTATTGGCCGATAATTAATCAGTGTCGCACCTGGAACCACGGAAAAATCTACACAGAGACAGTCCGTACTAGACTTACATCGTTAAAAACCAAACACACAGTACAGACTTTGTCTCTATGCGAGTTTTGCCGTAGTTGCAGGTACGACACTGTCATTAATTATCTGCTGATGATGACACTTTAGTTGTCGAACTACGTCTACAGAATATGAAAATTATCGTGGAAAGGGATTATATTAACCTTAATTAGTTAAATACTTTTTACTAAATTAGATAATCAAAAATCCTAGGTCTTTCTTTTAAAATAAAAGTATTTTATTTAAATTTCTCTATTCACTACGTGAATTACTATAATTGAATTCAAATATGGCCTATTATTATTTAGGTGTCTTTTGAAATCGCAAGAAATGGTTAAACATGTTCAGATATTTTCTACTATGAATACTTCTCTTGGGAGAAACAGTATTCTCAGGAATTTGATGGATATCTTGACCAGTATTTTAATTATGAGAAGTGGTAATAAATGATAAACATCCAATCTTATAAATGGAATTCTTCAGTCTTCAATACAATTTTTGTTCCAATAAATGAATATAGAAATATGTTCCTTTGAATTGGATAAAATATAGTCTTTTTCAGTTTAATCCAGGACTCAAATCTCGTACAAAATATAAATATTTTTGGGATTATATGTTATTGAACCATATAGGGTATAGTATATAAGAGATTATGTTAACTTTAATTGATTAATTTAATCAACCACAATTTCCATTAAAATTTATCTTAAAAAAGCATTTGCTTAATTTATATTTAGAATGTTGCTAATAATTTGTATACATATTCATTTAACCTAATAATCGAATTTTTGTAATAATTAGAAGTTGATTACATTATAGATATAATCAAATTTTAATTACCCTATATTTAAATTAATCCTTTCATTTTTTTAATATATTGTAGTTTCAATATTTAAGTATTAATTATTAATATTTTTGTTTAATAGTTTCTTGGTTAGTCTTTGATTATCTCATAACGAACTAGTCATGTGTAAAAGTTACTAATTTAAAAAAATTATAGTAGTTAGGCAACTTACATTACATATTATATTTAAAATAGATAATATATTTTTATAATAATTATCCGCATATTGTTAAAGTGTTAAATATTTATAGATTGTTTTCCTATTTTTTTTTATATAATTCGTTACGTTAATTTATTAAATCGATTGAAATTTTAATCGATATTTTATTTCAAGTATTTCAATATCTTGGATAGTTCTTCAACTCATATACTACCAGAGCTAGAATCTATACTAACCGAGGTATATATATTCTTATACTTTTGGCAAGTAACCAAAATTTTTTAGTTATTAAATATTATCACTTATATCACTATTATTAACGTTGTATTTAATTTAAGTGGCGCAAAACGTTATATATATATATATATATATATATATATATATATATATAGTGCTACTGTAATATATATATATATATACATATATATATATATATATATATATATATATATATTACAGTAGTACTACAGTGTGTGTGTGTGTGTGTTTGTAAGAAAAACAATAACTTTCTCTAATAATTTTAATTAATGTACACAATAATAGTTACACCACAAACTATGGTGAAACAATTGCCGTGCACATTAATTAAAATGAAAATAAAATCAGTGGGCAAATCAATTCAACAATTCTATATATATATATACATATATATGCACATATATCTGTGTGCGTGCGTATGTATAAGAAATACAATAACATAATAATATATTAACAAAGAAAATACAGGGCGTTTTCACTTTCTTCTAATTTGAATTAATGTTCATGGCAATTGATCCACCACATTCTGTGAGGACTTTCCTCGCTACCACCTCCAAGCTCGCTGTTGCGGAATTGTTCTGTGCGAATTTTACCACAGATCCGGGTGCGACACTGTAAGTAATCTATATCTGCTGATGATGACAACTTTGTTATTGAAGTACGTATACAGCTAAACTTTACATTCCTATTCAATAGTGTATCAAGTACCTCACGAAATAGGACAGATTCTGGGTTTATAAATTTGCATATTGGTTTCCATTCATTATGATGATAATATACATCTCTTGATATGTATTTAAATCACACAAAAAATACAATTATAGTAATCAGTAAAAGTTGTATTTTTTATATCCCTCTATTTCGCATTTACTATATTTAACGATATTTTATTATTGATCTAATACTGCTTTCTTGCTTCATTCTACTTATTTTGAATTAAAAAAATTAACATTTACTGACTAGAGAAGAGAACATACGACAAAATTATAATAAGAGTGTGACAAAGTTTTAATGGAATTTTTAGAGAAGTTGAACAACTGTCCAATTGATTTCGGAAGCTGCTAGATAAGTAAAAAAATTTCAAGAAATCGCTCTTGAATTTTATTTTCGAAAATATCTTTTTATGGTTAAGAAAAATATTGAAATATATATATATATATATATATATATATATATATATATATATATATGTATATACAAAAGGACAATAATAAAATGATAAATTAGAGCAAAATATTAAGTGTAAGTACAATTTTTCTTCTAAGACGTACACATGTATATATAATAACATATTTATTATTTAGTGGTCTTACCTTTATTATCAATTAGGGGTTTATATAGCCCAGTTATTGTATTTAATAAAGGCTTTCATCTCTCCACAGGTATAGCATGCCAATTTACTCTAACCATGTCCTGAAACCCTTTTATTAATTTTTTTTGATTAATAAAAACACTTTCCTTGCATATATTATTTACAAATTAATTTGTTGGAGTCACTAACTTACATTTATACCTTTTTCTTCTAAAACTTTTATAAAAAATGTAAAATATTTTTTTACCAGTCTTCCCATATTGCGATTTGTTTAATTGTTTATTTTTCTAGGTCTACGACACGCTTTGTGATTTCAGTTAATTATATATTGTTAATTATTAATTTTTTATACGTATCTCCATGTAAATTTCTTATTCATTCCCACGTTTAATATTTATTATTAATGATATTATTTTCAGAACTTCACTTTATGCAAATTAAGTGGAGCTTCGGATACAAACTTCGAGAAATTCTCTTGAATTGTGTGCCATGAATGTACGCTGAGCTTACAGCTTATCGTTTAAATAAATACAATAGACGTAAAAAAATCATTGGATATTCTATTCCTGTTTACACCTATTTTTTCAAGCATCACGGTATACGATGATAGTTTGACAAGTAGTGAGAATGACACATAGGTGGCGCTCTAATCGGTAAAACAAATGCACTCTAATTTAGGTTACCTATTTATATGTTTATATTACATTCCGATATTTAGATAAATCGGTTGATTAGTTTATTTTTGACAGGTGATTGAAAAAGAAGCAACACGTCGTTTTGTTAAAATGGAAAAAGCAGAGTATCGTGCGGTGATTAAATACTTCGTAATTAAGAGTATGAAAGTTACCGAAATAAAAGGTGAGTTACGGGAAACATTAGGTGAATCTGCTCCATCATCCGCCACAATAAGTAGATGGGTAAATGAATTAAAACGTGGTAGAACAAGTTGTATTGATGAAGCGCGCTCTGGAGCACCCAAAATCGTGACTTCTAAGGAAATAATTATAAAATTCCATAATATTATTACGCAAGATCGACGACTCAAAGTGAGAGAGATAGCAGACATGGTAAACATTTCAACAGAACGCGTACACCACATTTTAACGAAAGAATTGGGCCTTTCCAAGCTTTCGGCAAGATGGGTGCCGCGATTGCTTACGACTGATCAAAAGTTCACTCGTTTGCGCATTTCCAATGAGTGTTTCGATCTTTATAAGCGGAATCCGGTTGATTTTTGTAGGCGATTTGTTACTGGCGATGAAACTTGGATACACTACAGTACAACCGAAACTAAACAACAGTCGAAACAATGGTTAGAACGTGGTTCTGAACCTCCAAAGAAAGCGGAAACCACTTTATTTACAGACAAGGTGATGGCATCAATTTTTTGGAATTCAAAAGGCATTTTGCTCATTGATTACCTTCAGAAAGGTGCTACAATAAACGGACAATATTATGCAGAACTTCTACAAAAATTAAATGTTGAGATTCGTGCTAAACGGCCAGGAATGGCAAAGAAAAAGATTCTGTTTCACTAAGACAACGCTCCCTCGCATACCAGCACAGTTGCGATGTCCAAAATCCACGAGTTGCATTTCCAATTAGTACCGCATGCGCCTTATTCACCGGATCTAGCCCCTTTCGACTTCTACCTTTTTTCAAAATTGAAAACGGCACTAGGTGGAAAGAAATTTTCGTCTAACGACGAGCTTATCATCTTCGTAAATGAGTATTTTGCAAGCCTTCCGGAATCGCATTTTAGAGATGCCGTAAGGGCATTGGAGCACCGTTGGAATAAATGTATTGCTCTTTTAGGAGAATATATTGAAAAATAAATTATATATATAAATTATTTTGTATTTAAAAATTTCGCTTTTCTTTTCCATTCTCACTACTTGTCAAACTACCCTCGTATATGAATATACTGTAAGGACGTATTTTGTTCGTAAGCGTCTAGACGACTTTTAAATAAATACAAAACTCATTTAGACATAATTGCAAATAATAATTATAGTGATTATTACATTAAATAAATACACATACGATCAATATTTATATTGAAGAAAACATTGCGTTGCATATATGAATGAGTTCATTTATCAGAAGCGCGTGTATAGCAGGCAATAATCTCACTTCTGGGAACGAAACTGCATAAGATAACGTTTCCGTTTCAATAACCTCGAAAATAGTCAGGAAAGTGACGCAGAAAATTGATACAAGCGTGGAAGTTGATTACAACTCATCCTCTTTTTGTTCAATTAGAGAATGAATAATTGGCAAAATTAGAAAAGCGCCATCGCTAATCTAATTTCTTTTATCTGTTGTAAATTTGTATTGGCTACTTACATATTTCGTTATTAAATTGACACATATATGTTACCATTGCAACATATTCTTATCGCTACTATCGTCTTATTGTACTATTAAAAAGTAATATAGATAAATATAGAACTTAAAGCAAATTTATTTTTAATTTTTTTGTAGAAATTTCCTTAAAATTTATTTACCAAATTAATGTTAACCAACTACTTTTTTCGAACTAACAATCTTAATACAGAACATATTAAAAGAAAAATAAGTAATTTTGAAGCCAATAATTTAACAGGAAATGAGTCGACTACCAGCAATATCTTTTGGAAACCTTGGCATAATTTAATTCTACCATCCTTTTTATGGTGATATGTGAAGCTTGCTTAATTTCTAACATTTAATTTAAAAATTACAGCATACAGCAGTGTGAACAAAATTTAAAGTCACAATTCATATATAATATAATTCGATATGCGTCGAAGATGATATGTGACATCAAAAGTTGAAACAACTTTGGAAATGATCATTAAAATAAATACTAATGTTTTTAGCGGCTGAAAAATTAACATTAGCTCTTTCCCAAAGAAGACGTTTCCATTGGTAGGTAAAATAATGACTGCAATTTTTAGTAGTAAAAAGTAGACTATCTGTAAAGTGGCAAACCGATAATGAGCCGTATTATGCAGCCCTATAGATAAATCGTGAAAAGCAATTTTTAAAAAACAATGTGGAATTGCCCATAAATAGCTTCTCTTTCATCAGACAAAATTCCTGCTCAATTTAGAGTTTGGATTATGCATCATGTATCCAATTGTCAGATTTAGCCAAAAATGATACACTTACCCCTTAAACTCACCACTTTTTCTTGTTATAATGAAGCTTCTATCAAAGACCTTATTGTTGTAATGAAGCACTATTTTACAGATTCTATAGCAGTTCAATATTGTTGAAGAAGTGAAAAATATAATACTATTAAAGCGTAATTAATAGCAACTATAAAAAAATATTATATATCCAGACTTTACTGCAATGCATGACAGATCGTAAACAGTTCTTATTATACGTATATGAAGCCCAAGAATCAAAATACAGGGTTTTCCAATAAGAGTGATATGATTTCTTTAAAAAAAACACACTTATTGTCAAGAAAATTCAAAAGTTTTTTATTTAATGTGAAGTACAATCGATACAATTAAGTTCTAAATAAAACGTCATTCAAATGGCCTCCACGACTTCTTCTGCAGGAACGAATTCGATGAACACAATTTTCGAGCACTTTTTCCACTAAATCTAGTATGTCATGAATGGTACGTTCAATATTGACTTGTAAAGCTTGAAGAGAGTCTGGTTTATTTCGATAGACCAATGACTTCAAATAACCCCACAAGAAATAGTCTAATGGTATTAAATCACAACTTCTTGGAGGCCATTCAATATCACAATTTCTTAAAATAATCGAATCTCCAAACTTTTCTCGTTATAATTCTATTGTTGCATTTGCTGTGTGGCACATAGCCCCGTCTTGTTGGAACCAAATGTTGTCAAGATCAACTTCTTCCAATGTCGGCCATAAAAAGTTAGTTATCATCAATCTATATCGCTCTCTATTGACAGTAACGGTGTTACCAGCTTCATTTTGAAAGAGGTACGGCCGATGATTCCACCATACCAAAAACCACACCAAACTGTCAATTTAGGTGAATGTAATGGTTTTTCATAAATAATTTGTGGATTTTCTTCGCACCAGAATCGATAGTTTTGTTTATTTACCACACCATCTAGATGAAAGTGAGCCTCATCAAAGAAGATGATTTTCTTAAAAAAATCGTTATCGTTTTCAAGTTGTTCCAAGACAAAATCCAATGGCTTCAGTTCTTGAGTGAGAACAATTTTATAGGGATGCAAACCCAAATCCTTTCTCAAAATCCGCCAGGTTGTGGTTTGAGACAGTCGCAATTGTTGAGAACGTCTTGGAATCGACCAATTACGGTCTTCGGTAACACTTGCCTGAACGGCAGCAATATTTGCATTACTTCGCGCGGTTCTTTGTCTTATTGGCACTTGAAAATTATGTAAAGAAAATGTAACCTCAAAATTTTTAACAATTCGACGAATAACGAGCACACTTGGACGATTATTACGACCATAAAATGGCAAAAGCGCACGAAAAGTTGCAATTGGAGAATGATTATTTTGATAATAAAACTGAATAATTTGTAAACGTTGTTCTTGCGTATATCTCTCCATGATGAAATTGTAAACACTACTAAATACAATGAATACAAATGACAGATCATGACATATTACAAATGACCAAAATGTCTTCAAAATCATATCATCCCTATTGGAAAACCTTATATTAACTTGAACATTACCTGAAAATGATATTTTTAATATAAAATGTACGACATATAGAAAAAAAATCCATACCTTATTGTTATTAAAATATCATTGAGTACGTGCATACTCCTATCTACCAATTATACTATTGTGGGCAAAAAATAGTAAGACTTTGTTCATAATTTTTAAATTCTTAATTTATTCTTCCAAATCTATTTCGTCCCCCTCAAGGTAATCCCCCCTGGCCCCAATACACTTGTGTCAACGTTTCTTCCAATTCTCGAAAGAGTTGTTAAAGTCAATTTAAGGAATAGCCTTCAACGCGCGTAGCGATTCACGCTTAATGTCTTCAATTGACTCCAAACGGTTTCCCCGGAGCGGTCATTTGAGTTTGCTAAATAGCCATAAGTCACACGGAGCTAAATCAGGCGAATACGGTGGTTGCGGCACGATATTGGTTGAAAATTAGGCGAAAAACTCACGAAGAATTAATGCAGTATGCGACGGTGCATTATCGTGGTGCAAAAACCAAGAGTTGTCGGCCCATAATTCTGGCCTCTTTATACGAATAGCATTGCGCAAACGATGCATAACACTCAAATAGTATTCTTTGTTGACAGTTTGGCCGGTCGGAAGGAATTCGAAGTGCACCACACCTCGATAATCGAAGAAAACTGTCAACATAATTTTGATTTTTGACTCGCTTTGATGTGGTTTTTTGGGCTTCGGCTCACCTTTGATACGATAGATCCAAGTCTCATCTTCAGTTATGATGCCTTTCATTTTGTCTTGATAGTCGGAAAGCATTGTTTCACAGACGTCAACGCGACGCTGTTTTTCGAAAAAATTGAGTGATTTTGGAACAAATCGTGCTTTTACTTTTCTTATGCCCAAATGATCTTTCAAAATGGTTTTCACTGATCCTTTCGATATTCCAACGATCCCAGTAAGGTCTCTGACTGTTAATCGTCGATTCCCAAGCACCAATTCCTTGATTCTATTGACGTGTTGATCATCAGTTGATGTTGATGGCCGTCCTGGACGTGGTTCGTCATTAACGCGTTCTCGACCCTCTTTGAATAATTTGTACCAATCAAAAACACTTGCTAGCGACAAACAATTATCACCGAAGGCCTTTTGCAACATTCTGAACGTTTCGGCACCAGATATTTGATTCCGTACACAAAATTTAATGGAACTTCTTTGTTGAATAATTTCACTCATTGTAAAAATCGCCGAATGCACTTTTTGTACTTCAGAAAGACAAGCGTATACTAAACACTAATGATTATTTTGATGTGACATTTGGCACAGATGTCACTGACCGTCATACTAACCTAGAAAAAAAATATTTCGACGAATGGGTTTTCGCGCGAAATTTAAATTAAAAAGTCTTACTATTTTTTGCTCACAGTAGTATATCACTATTATTTAAAGGCAATACTGATGCAGTAGAAAAATAAAAACTAGTGTTTAATCAAATTAAGAATAATTCGTTGTTAATAAACTGGTAGTAAACGGCACTTCAATTTAAGCACTCACTATCGAGGCCTTATTATTATGGGATAACGATCACATATTTAAATTGAAACTTCATCTGTGCTAATTTATTCCAAATATTATATATACTTGTATTTGTGAAAGCTAATCAAAAGAGATAATCAGCACCAACACGGTACTACAAACGAAATAACTTTATGATGCTACGATGATATTTTAGTAAAAAAAGAGGGTATTATTGAAAGAACGCGACTGTAAAATGATTAACATTTGGTTTTCAAATTGAAGAAAACACAGTTTGATAAAGTAATAAAAACACTTATTTTACATTACAAATTATTCATCTAGCCACTAATAGTTTCCTATGTTTTAGAAACTTTTTTATTTACATTTGATCTATATTGTTGTTTGTCTATTACTTCATAATGTAATACCTCATATACGAATCGAGAGCTAATACAACAGTGTTGGTAGAATTGATATAGAAAGAGAAAAATAGATTCAGAAATAAATTAACAAATATTGAAATAATGAAATACGACGGGAAATTATAAGTAAGAAAAATAGAGACTCAGAGAACCCACTTATACTACGAATACCCTACAAATAATTAAGTAAACTTAAATTTAAAGGCAATATTATTTAGTGACGGAGGTAGAGATATAGAAGTCAAAGAAAAAAATAATAAGAGCAAATAACGTTTTTTTTATAATGGAAAAAATCTAAAAATACATTTCTGAGAAAAAAAAACAAAGCAAATTATTATATACTATCAAAGTGTATTAAACTTGTCAACTTTTTCTACGTCTGTATTCCTATTTTGATATTGTCATGGTTTCAATATCGCTCTCTATATTTTTACTTTCTTCTTAATTTATCTTTCTTTTTATTATTTATTATAACCATGCTTTTACTAAATTACAGAGTACTATATTTTTAGTCCTTCAAAGTAATGCTTCCGAGAATTTATGTTGAGCACCTACCTGCTATTGGGTTCAATTCTAATCCTTTACAGAATCTTAGAAAACGAGCATAAAAATTTAAAATATGACTGAAATCTTCAAATTAGTTTCTAAGTCACAAAAGCAATATATGTTAATATAGATTCAAATATTTAAATTAAAATATATTATGCTTTTTATTTATTTTATGTAGATGTTACACCAGTTGTTTGTATTCTACAAACAAAATCTGGTGTGTTGTAAATACAACTAATTTTTATATGCAGCGAACTATAATAAATTAAAGTTACTTTATTTACTTGCCACATTTCAGTAAATTTCATGAATATCGAGCGGCAAAAATTCTTAACCAAGTGATGCCGAAATCCTATTTATTAACTGCAACATATATAAGTAAACAAAAACACTTCCGGCGTAAGCTTTTAGAAATGATTTCGTTACCAAGATTCCATCTGACACGCACACATGCACACAACATAAAATAAAATGAAATAGATATTAACTCATTAAGACACAATGATTAATTGTAACTTAAACATTTGGGTCAACTAACTCGCCGACACTCATCACTTGTTCAAACAAGTCAGGCGAATCATACACATTGGGGGGAAAGGGGATATCGGAAATCTCTTCGGCTGGTATGTGAAACATCTGTGCCACAGTACATAAACAAACCACAAGAAATAACTATCATCACCATGTAATGTACATATATGAATATATGACTAATAGAACTGAATTAGTACAAAATTAAATTAGTAAAATAATTATTTGTAAACACGGTTTTCTAACAGGAAACGTGCAATATCATCTAAGATTTAATTGAACAGTAACTAAAATTTATATTACGTCTAGTTTTTATTTCCGTTCCAGGAAAATGAAAATAAATTGATTAATGTCTCCAAAAACATATATGTATCTGTTCGCTATTTATCTATTTGAATCTACAATATGAAAAAAGAACTGTATGTGTTTTCCTCTTTAAATATATATTTTTGTTGCAGAAAAGGTTAAATGACAATGATTTTTTTAATAGAAGGAATTTAAATGCATATTTAAAAGTATATATTATATATAGTACGTATTATTTAATTAAAAATTAAAAAGTATTTTATGATTGTTAAAAATGCAAAATTGATTTTTAATGCCACATATAATAGGTCAGACATTTGTTTACAAAATAAGTAGATAACCTAAAAAAAAGAAAAGAGTACAGATTATTAATAACCAAAAATATCAAATGATTTAAAGAATTTGTTGGAGTAATGATAAATAGCGAAATGTTATTAAAACGACGTAATGGTTTCTCGCATTATATCTGAAAAGATGGAAAATAATTTAATTATAAAAATTATAAAAGAAACTAAACTTCGAAATTAAAAGAAAATAATATGACAGATTGACATATCGAATAAAATATAAAAAATTAACTTGTAAATACTTATGAGAAAAATTTGGTAAAGTTTGTAATAATAAAATGAACTATATAAATAAATAAATATTTATATTAAACTGAATGTGAAGGAAAGATCTTCAAATCATTCGACTTTTGTTCCTCACATTCAAATATATACACTACTGTCCATATTAGCTCGGTCAACTAGTGAAATTTTGTAAACTCCTCTAAAAAAATAATGTAATTGCGTTTAAATATAAATAATATATTTACATTGGGTCTTTTACGAGATTTATAATCAATTGCAGGCAAATATATCTATTAGAGCACCTACAAATAACTATTATATGTATTTTATGACTCATAGCGGTAATTCTTGGAATAATCCGTACCGCCACAAATACGATTATTTTTAGGAAGCGAAAAACAAGCAAAAAACTTGCGAAACTTACTTGTATACCGAAATATGCATTAGTTTTCTAATAAACTTGCAAACGTGCGCATCGCTGAGAAGATCGTATTTTTTATGTGAACTTCCTAAAATGCCGAGAGGAAAACCAAAAAATTTAGCAAGACGTTCTGTAATTATTGCCCTTTCATCAAGAAGGTTATTCAGTGTTTAAGAGATCCGGTACGTTTAGGTCGTAGGCGAATAACATCTCACGCTGACAATGAGCGTATAAAATTGCTGAGTAAACGAAATAGAAGACTGACAGCATCCGAAATCGCCGCAGAAATGAATCGCGACCGTCCAAGAAAAATTTCTAGTACTACGGTGAAAACAAGATTAAAAGCTGCAAATTTTCACGGCCGCATTGCTGTAAGAAAACTCTTACTTCGACGGGGAAATAGGCAAAAACGACAACAATGGGCAGAAACACAGAGATATTGGATATTTGATGAGTGCAAAAGGCTCTTATGGACTAATGAATCAAAGTTTCAAGTGTTTGGACAATCAAGGCGTGTGCTTGTAAGAAGAGCGAGTGGTCAAAGAATGCTGCGGGATTGTATAGTGCCAATCGTCAAACAAGGAAGAAGTTTTGTGCTTGTTTGATGTTGTTTTTGCTACGTCGACACAGGGGACTTGAAACGAATTAAGGGTATTTTGCGGAAAGAGGGATATTTAGAAATATTGCAAGAAAACGCAATACCATCGTCGCTACGTTTAATCGGCGAAAATTTTGTATTTGTCCAGGACAACAACTTCAAATACTCAGCAGTAATATGTAACAATCTCTTAAATACCGAACAAAGCAATATTACTTTACAAATAATGACGTGGTCATCGCAAATCCCCTATCTAAACCCTATAGAATTGTTATGGGATGAATTGGACAGGAGGGTACGAAAAGAGTATCCTATCTCAACACATCAATTGTGGAACATATTATAAGAAGAATGGAATAGTATACCGAATAGAGTCCTTGAAATACTGTGAAACGAATACCTCGAATTGTACGGGCTGTTAACACAAAACTGGGTTTCTTCTATGAGCGGAATGTTTAAGATATGTTTAAGATATTACTTTAAGAATTACTTTAATTTTTATTATTATACTTTATAAACATCTATAAACAATAATGCAATAAAATTTTCAAGTTTTGACATAAATTAGTTTAACACTTTTGCCTTTTTAAATTTATTTGCATATGACTATTTACAGTAGTATAGATAACTCCATTATATTACATATTGGAAAAGAAATTAATAATTGAAAGTGTTAAAATGTTTTATAAAATTTAGTTTATATAATTAACTTAGCTAGTGTTTTAATATCTTACCAGTTCTTTAATTTCGAACGTGATCTTACATACAAATGGTACTAGGCACGTTTTGCAATATAACGCGATAATGAATCGTAGGAAGCTACTTGTTGCTGCATGTTGAGACATGTTCATATATGCATAGTAGCGACCGCGCCATGTCGATGGGCTCAATTATTCATTAGCAGTGAGAGCGTAAAGTGCTCGCGATGGTATCGTGGTCACGAAATGAGATAAGGGCAGTTTTGCGTTATAATTTCGTGCGTGGTTTAAACATAGACCAGTGCTTTGAAGAAATGACTCTTGCACTAAATGATATATGTCCACATCGCACAACGATATTCAGGTGGTATAGAGAATTCCAAAGGGGAAATTTAACTGTGGAGGATGCTGAGAGGCCGGGAAAGTCACGAACGTCAGTTACGGAGGAAAACGTTACTACAGATAGAATGCACTTCAGGGCTAAATGCACCAACAATTCGTTCGATTTTGCATGATCATTTGCACGTGAAGAAATTTTGTTCTCTCTAGGTGTCGCATCGACTGACTGAAGAGCAGATGATACGACGTGTGACTTTGTGTCGGGAGATGCTAAAAAAGTTTAATAAGGGACAATCTCGGTATGTGAACAACACGTGATAGGTGTCAAGACTTGGCTGTACTATTATGATGTGCCGACCAAAGCTCAAAATAAAGTTTTGGTCTTTGATGATGAGGACACACCCGTAGTTGTCAGAAAATCTCGATCTGTAAAGAAGAAAATGATAGCTATATTTTTCAAATCGAATGAAATTGTGGAACGCGTCGTTTTGGACACACAGAAGACAGTCACAGCTAAGTGGTGTACTGAACAGTGCCTGCCTAAGGTCATTGGATCTATGAAGAACCTGCGGCCAAAGTCAAGAATGGACACCTAGTTCCTCCATCACGATAATGCTCCAACTCACCGCGCCAAAGCCTGCACCGAATATTTGACCACGATAGGATTGAAACTTCTCGAGCACCCTCCATACAGTCCAGATCTTACTCCCTGCGACTTTGCACTGTTCCCGCATGTGAAAATGAAGATTAAAGGGAGGCGGTTTTCCAGTGATGAGGACCTTCTGCGGGCTTTACTCCCTAGTGAAAGGAAATTATTTTGATAAAATTAAATAAACAAAGCTGTATTGCAAAACTTTCCTAGTACCCTTTGTACATATTTTAAATCGAAACCAAATTACCTTAAAATTATTTCCTTACTCTAGCTATTTTTATAAGAAATTGAAGTTAATTAAATTAGTGAGCATGCTATTAATGCTTTAGTTTGTATAGCTTCTCTGTTCATTATTCTTCTAATTTTAAATATTTCCATTCGGATTTTTGTTCACCAGTTTTTTTTGTTCTATAACGTACGCATTTGTTAAAGATGTTACGAATAAATTAATACTTGAAAGGTACCGGCATTATACAAGAACGAAAATTAACCTAAACTAAACCTGTATTATCAAAGTATTTCTTAAAGTTATACATG
Organism: Dermolepida albohirtum; assembly: GCA_031893035.1. Lineage (NCBI taxonomy): Eukaryota > Metazoa > Arthropoda > Insecta > Coleoptera > Scarabaeidae > Dermolepida > Dermolepida albohirtum. Next base: position 102,383 of record JAVIWB010000974.1, on the reverse strand, counting down.
TAGTACCTATCATAATAATAGCGTAATCAAATAACAGATAGGTTGTATGTTTGTTTAACTGAACTAATTGAATGCCGGCTGTGTTTACACCTTGAAAGACTGGCACACTTAAGACTGGAGTCAATCAAACAAATTTAAACCATTTAATGTTTTCTCATGCTAGTTCTTTTAATTGGAAAATTTGTAATTTTTTTGCTTGCTTACTAAAACTTAATTTGGTTAAATTAATGTTTTTAAAATGAATGTACTATTTATGAATCAATTAGTTCAAATTAACTCCCGAAATTTAAATTATGTATGGACTCTAACATATTGTAATCTATAAATATAAATGCTTTTTAAACGAATGTTTGCCGATGTATTATTTGATTATGTAAAAAATGTCCACTTCCGCAATTAAATTTCGAAGAAATAATAAATAACACTCGTTATTATATTTAGTAATAAATCAAGCAGATATTCCTTCCTGTTTTTCTTTATTTAAAATTTAGCAATGTATGTCATAAGTACGAAATCAGTATTAAGAACAGACGTATGTACATAGACTGGTCATAAAACGATAACCCTTTCTATCAATTAAATGGCTTAAAATGATTAGAAATATGCAACATCCTATAACTAAAAATAAAAATTAGTGGCCTTGAAGTGTAACAGTAGCCACATAATTATCAACGATTTAATGGCTCGTTAGTCAGACTTTACGTTTTTATGTAGAATATATTGAATACATAATTTCTACACAGAACAAAGAATTTTGAAACAGGTAAATTTAATTTTAAGTTAAATATGGGAAAAAGCGATTACTTTAGATTTAGTTTAGAAAGAAATTGCTATATGGGGGCATTGAACATTTTCAGATCGTTGTGTTATTCGCATTGCAATAGCATAGCTATTGAAAATTTTAGGAATAGACTTTTAGTTCGTACAGTTAAAATGAGATTGAATGAAATTAGCTCATTTGATAGAAAAACCCGCAAGGCACTATTGATTTACAAACGAATTAGATAATGTCAATTGGAAGTCGTCAGAAATAGCATTGATTGGACAATAAACCAATGACAAAATATATTATTTGTTCATAAGACCAATAAATCACATAAAATTTATTCTGACATCTGTTAAATTATTACAGAGGGCGTTGACAAGCCATGGTCGTTATTACGTCCGCGCTCTTGGTGCGCCATAAAATCTTAAATTGTCGACATTCACTTAAACGAGAAGAGAACCCTCATGAAATCTTCCTGGACAATAGGTCGCTGAATTTGATGCCGAGACCTCCAGCGTGATAAGCTAGTAACTTACCACTGACCAATCAGCTAGCAGTATAAAATGAAGACTCGAATTTCTAGTACTGGTCGGTCATCATGTAGTTCCAAGATAAATAAATGGGATGGTATACACTAATATTCAAATTTAAATCAACTTTATGAATTAATCGAAACGGCCCAGCGCAACTCTAAAAAGTCCATGTACAAACTGTATTAACGGTAATTAGAAGTAAATCCTTCTGAATAAAATATTAAATATATATTAGTTCAATAAATGTTAATTTTTCTTTAATAAATATTGTCGTTAATAATTTGTATTAATGTATAATTGTATGTATAATAAGGCCAATAATTAACATGCAAGCAGAGAAGGACCATCCTAGGATTAACCTACCTACCATACGTTTCTGGTGTCACCAAAAATGTAAGAAGAATATTAAGAAAATAATATACAAATAATATGTACCGCGACGTCAATAGAAAATAATTTTTTTGGAACCAAGGATATACCGTAAGAAGAATATTAAAGAAAATAATGTACAAATAAGATAAACCGCCACCAATTATAAACTTATTAATATGTATAATTCAATACAAAACAACCCAGTAAGCAAGTACATATATGCACAAGTGTACATATAAGCATTTTGGCAAGTTATATTCTGATAACTTGTCGCTGTAGCAAACTCTACTGACAACCGTACAAAATTTATGGGTTACCTAATATAACTATTGTAAAATTAAATCTGTGATAATGAATAATTTTGGAAATACGAAGATTAAGATGTATCATATACCGGAGTTTTTCTCGCAGTATTAATTAATCTCTATTAAACATTAACTTGTAAGGGAACCTACCTTAACTTCATGACTTGTTTGCATACCAAATTGAAATAATCATGACATACATAAAAATAAAACGAATGATAAATTGTATTATTAATCTAAAACGATGAAATGTTCATTAATTAACGACAGTATATAAATCACTTAACTTAAAATATGACAAAGTTATTTTGATGTTAAAATCATTGCCTATTATTTTCACCCCCTACTTTTTCGAAGAAAGCAATTTGAATGTCGCTGCAGTTATCACTTCATTGTCGATTTATGCTTTCAGTCGTTTAGAAACGTAACATGATATATCATTATAAAGGAAATTTCATGCACACTAGAATATCCATTAAAAAAATGACACATTTTGATTAAAATTTTGAAATTGTTGAATAAAATTTAAACATTTGATGTTCTGTTGTTTTCTTTGTAACATTTATTTGAAAATCAAAGACTGTATATTTTAATGCGGTAAGTAAGTAAGACAAACTAACTGAAATTCGTGCTATTCCTAACCAATAAGCATCTATAATTTCGGAACTACGCACAACTTTTCAGATTACCTAACTGGACATGTGGTTCCTGATAAACTTCTCATTTTCTTCATCGTGTTGTTTACTTTTGCCTTAGGTATCCGGGAAAGGATTCACTTCTCACTAAAGCAACATATTTACAGCGGAAGCGACAGACCTTTTATAAACAATAAATGGCAACCGTCGTGCCAATTTTACTCATGATATTTGAGTATAGTAGTTATACAAAAATAGTAACAGCGTGTACAAACGGAAGGTAGTAAAAACTTATTTCACGTCAATGCATGGGTGCTAACAGTATCGTAATGCAATATATTTGAAAAATCAAATATTTGTTACGATAAAGATATGTACATGTTTTAATAAATAAACTTACACAGAAGCCAATTTATTAAAGTACTGCATGATGTTTAATTTAATTCTAATTTCGTTTAATTAAGAAATTATAAAGTCGGGTGGTTTTCAAAGTAATCGATAACACAGGCCAACCAATAAATATTTTTTAAAAACTTTTTTCAAAGTTCAATCTGTTTCTTGTGTATTTTGGTGTGCTGAATCCAAATTTTCAATCAGTTTTTTTCTACCACGCACCAATTTTTCGCAATCTTTATCTTGTGTTAGGTACGATAGTATTAAAATATATAGTTAAGATTTAAAGGTACGTAATTTATTATCAGAGTATAATTGAAAAATTTAACATTTTATTATTACAATGGTAGTGTAAGTTTGAATATGAACAGTTTTTTACTTATTAATCTAAAGTTTTGTATTTCCTCAACCTCTTCACGGTAAAAGTACGAGTGTAGCATTTCCTTTTATGTGATGCTTCTGGAGTTGCTCGTAGAAGGGTCCAATAGTAATCTCCCATCATGTTGACGTTCCAACGACCCTGATACCGTTTCTCCATCTCCTTTATATCTTGGTGCTTACGCTCCCCTTGTTTCTCATTTACAGCTCCAAGATTGTCAGGGAAAAAATTTAAATGTGAGTGTAAAAAATGTACCTTCACACTTATGTTACATCCAAGTTCTCGAAATGTTTTCAACATGTTTTGAAGTATATTTTCGTAATTAGGGTCTTTCTGACTGCATAAAAACTTCAAAGCAGGTATTATTATACGCTTACAATGCATAAATATCGTAAAGTAAAGATGCGAGGAAACTTTACGTCCTGTGGTATTTTAAAGTTCATTTTCGGATTCAGCACGTCAAAAAACATAAAGGGAGCCATATTTATAAAAAAGTTTTTTCATGGTTGGCCTGTGTAATTTCTTTTCAACTGAAATTATGGAATTAAACTCACTAAAATTATGAAGCTGAAGCTTATTTCATTTGCTGTAGATTATTGGAAAAAGTAGTATATATTATAATACTTGCTTAAACCTTCCTTATCTTATTATAAGTGAATATATCCACCAAAAGTAAACTGTGTCTGAATTAAATAGTTCATTATGAATAATTTTTTTTTATTTTGTTGCATAGTTAGGAAACAGATACGGCATAATAATGTTATATGCTACTTGATTGACTATTAAAGTCACTCAGCTATATATTAGGGAGAAGTGATTTAAATAAAATTGCTTATTACTTGTTTGAAATATAAATTCATATCCCTAACGAACTTTCGTTTAAATAAATAATAAAATTTAATGTGAATTAATATCGGCGTTATCTATTACTATATAAAAATATTCTTAAAAATATTAACACTAGAAAAATGACTGGTATTCTCCTCAATTATAAAACTTGAAGAATTTTGTTATGCTTACTACTAGGCAAGTTCATTTTTTAAATTTATATATATATATATATATATATATATATATATAATATATATATAATATATATAATACATATAATATATATAATATATATAATATATAACTTGCCTAGTAGTAAGCATAACAAAATTCTTCAAGTTTTATAATTGAGGAGAATACCAGTCAAATTCGGCATTTAATGATTACCGGCGGGGGTAGTAGAGGTTAATTGGTAATTTTTGTTTACATAATAATACGAGCGGCGTTCTTTAAAAAAAACTGTTCGCATTCATTTATTAAATTATCCGCATCTTTGTATTAATCTCGAATAAATTCGCAATTACGCAAATCCTGTAAAATAGATCAAGATAAACATTTTTCTACAATTTTCCTGCTTCTAGCATGTATGCAATCGCGTCAATATAAACGAGAAGAATATGATTTTTGTTACTATCTGGACTATAAATATTTACTACGCTTTCAACAACAGATGATTCCTTATAGGGTTCATTGATGATTTTTGTTACTATCTAGACCGTACACATTTTCTACACTTTCAACAACAGCTTACTCCTTATAGGCATTATTTTTCTTTAAAATGAAATTACTTAGCTTCCTCAAAGAAATATTAGCAGCGAGAAATGCCTCATATGACTCACCATAAAAATTACAACCCCTTTCAGGATTGGCTTCTTTGTCAATTTGTTTATTTTTACATGATCGAAGATATGTGTGCTTGCATACAAGCTATACATTTTTCACAAATTGTGCATATACCTCATTTTCATTCAAAATCGAAGAATTATCTTGATAACTTGATTAACATGTACCCATTTCGTTATTGATAACGTTTTTGATATATATAGAAAAAGCAGATTCACTGGATTTATTAAAACTATAAATTACTATAAACAAAAAAATGGTGTAGCTTAGAGATTTTAAAAATAAATTCTTAGGAAAACGAGGATATACGTATGTATTTAACGTAATCGCTCCTTATAAACTGTACACACCAACTAATAATAGCTTATACACCATCAGTAAATACAGTTAATATACGAATTTTAAAAGTAACAAACATCGTGAGTACGATGCTGTAGTATACATACGTTTTTATACTGCATTACTTGAAAATATTCTTATACATATATGTTTTACTTAATTCAAAATATATTATATAAGGTCTAGTAAAAAGAAATCCATTATTTTTGCATTAAATTGAAGATTTTATTTAGCATAGTTAGAATGATCCGACTTAGGTCAAATATGCACCGTTTTGTTCGATAACTTGTTGCCATTTTGAAGGTAATTTCATAATGCCTCTCTCATAGAAACCCTCGTCCCTATTGGCAAAAAACTGAGACAGTCGATTTTCACAAGCTTCTCTTGAGGCGAATTTTTCACCAGCAAAATCATTCGCCATAGACAGGAACAGGTAGAAATCACTAGGTGCTAGGTCCGGACTATAAGGTGGATGCATAAGATCCTCCCAACCAAACTCCCGGAGCTTCTGGCGAGTCACTATCGATGTGTGTGGCCTGGCGTTGTCCTGATGGAACGCAATTCCTCTCCTATTGGCCAAAGCTGGCCGCTTCTGGGCGATTGCTTCCTTCAGACGGTCCAATTGTTGACAGTGCAGGTCCGAATTAAGAGTTTGGCCGTAGGGAAGCAGCTCATAGTAGATAATTCCTTGCCAATCCCACCAAACACACAGCAAAACCTTCCTGACCGTCAAGCCTGGCTTGGCCACCGTTTGCGCCGGCTTACTACGATTCGACCACGACCGTTTTCGCTTGACGTTGTCGTAAGTGATCCACTTTTCATCACCAGTAACCATCCGCTTCAGAAACGGATCGATTTTGTTGCGATACAGCAGCGATTCGCAGATGGAAATTCGGTCCATGAGGTTCTTTTGCGTTAACTCGTGTGGCACCCATACATCAAGCTTCTTTTTGTATCCAACCTTATTTAAATGTTTCCAAACGGTTTTTTGTGCAATGTTTAGTTCCTGGGCAATCGAAACAGTGCTTACATGACGGTCGGACTCGATGATTTCCATTATTTTATCGATATTTTCGACAATTGGCCTTCCAGAGCGTGGTGCATTTTTGACATCAAGATTACCGGAACGGAATCGGCAAAACCAAAATTGCGCATGATTGACTGTTACAGTATCAGGACCATAAACACTATTCACATTTTTAGCCGCCTGGCTTGCGTTTTCGCCTTTATCGAAGAAAAACTGTAAAATATGGCGTATTTTAACTTTGCTGGTGTCCATCTTTGACGCGCGCTCAAACAATATTAAGTCAAGTAATCACAAAACTGTCTGAGAAGTTCGTTTAGTACGAAATCTTATCTTTCGAACGCCATCTAGCGGAACGCGATCGCACTTATACAAAGCGAGATACAGATTACTAAAGCCATCTATTGGAAAAATAATGGATTTCTTTTTACTAGACCTTATATTATAATAGATGGTATGTATTTATAAATATAAATACTTAATTAAAACAAATTTTATTCTTATATTGTTAGAACTTTTTTGTTATTAGGATATTCAGTAAATAGAAAACTAAGAAATTCTTAAAATCTAAGTTTAACAGGTTGATAATAATATACTTCATAGATTTATTAAAGAAAACAATGAAAGTATACATTTGTTTCGTTGTACAACGCACAGCATATAAATAATAAAAATTAGCATTAAAATTTAAATGCATTTAAATTAATTTAATCTTTTTCAATTTTATTCTGACTCCTCTGATGACGATTAGGATGATAAATGATGACTGCATGTTAGCATGTATAATAAAGTCTTTAACACCACTGTACTTGCCATTTTCAACTGAAATAGAAATGTTAAGTTTAGAATCTGAAAAATGAAACTTGTCATAAGAATAAAATAGGGATTACTTTTTTAACATGCTCGATATAATCTTTTAAATATACAGCAGCCTCATTATTATTTAGGTTCAGGTATAAGCGCAGAAATGTTTTAATGTTAAACGTTTTGTTATTTGTTTTAACATAATATATAACTTGTGCCCATACAATTTCTATTGGATAAGGAGGCAATCATAGTGTTTCTTGTTTTTTGCAGCCACAATCTTTTCCAATAGATGTCTATTTTTATCGAATATTTATTGTTGTTTATTATTGTTATAAGTAGAATTTCTTCTAATTTACGTGAATGATATGAAACATTGTCTAAAATAATTACTGAAGTTAGTAATTTAGTAAATATGGCAAATAAAAATTATTTCTTAATTTAAAGGAAGTAAATAAAGCACCACACTTTCACATAAAATAGTGAGAAAACAAATATGAGCACTCGACGTCTCTATCGTACAGATTTTCACTTGTCAGTAACACCGTTACAACTGAACTTGTTTGGACTCTTCTCTTTTAATGTCATTACTTTCAAAGTATATCTAACAGTCAGTCAAATATTAAAAATCCGTCTAAATTTTTTTGTTTGAGTATAAATTATACAAATACTATTTAGACAGCGGAAAGGCTGATTACTGGAGCATGACTGAGCACTGGACATTTTACTTTATTCACCATAATCCTGTGTATTGCGATGTAAAATTGAAATAATAATAATACAATAGAAAACCTTTAATTTATTACATCCACATATTGTTCAAACAACTAGATGTTTATACACGAAACTATGTTATAAGCGTAAAATAAATTTAATGTCAAACATATTGCTTTTCATTGATGGTTTCTTTTTGAAAGTCATGTGTGAAACCTTGATAGTGTTGTGTAATATTTTGCCTGTTATTTAAACATTAAATATTTACCATTTATTTCAGAACCGGTACAATTGTTAGCAAAAATTAAAATTTATTTTAGCTCTTTACATACATTTGCAGCCCCTTAAATTTTTAACTTCCAATAACCTAATATACGGTTATATATATGTACGTAGGTGATAATCACCTACGTACATATATAGATAAGTATGTACATAAATCGAAAAGAGTATACTCGAACGCATATGATAAATTTGAATGAATTTATTATTATTATTATTATTATTGCAATATCAACATCATGGCGTATTATTACACAAAACTTTTCAATGGTGCGGTATAAGTATTTAGCCTGAAATCATTTTTAATTTCTTATTTTACCATAGGTAATATATGGACAAGGTTATATACCACATATTAAATTTATTTTTAAGTAAATAAGATACGTCGTTATATATCAATGAAGCAGCTGACACCAATATGATAATAAATTACATTTATACCCATATGGTTCGTATATGATTTGATGTATATGAAAAGCAACCATCTGTTTCTGAGGTGTTTGTATAAGTATAAAAAATTGCACAATAAGGTTTTTACAGTCTTAATATATGTATATAAATGTTATAGAAATGTAAAAATTTGAATTTGTTTTCTAGTGGAGTATAAAATCTTAATAGCAATACCTATAATGACTTATATACATACATACATATATACATACGTATGTATGTACATTCTCGATCCAATTACAAGTTAATATCTATAGAAAACATAATGATTGCGTACAAACATATCCAAAAGCTAATAATACTCATATGTTTGGCACAAAATTTATGTGCATAATTATGAAAAGTAGATTTATATATATATATATATATATATATATATATATATATATATATATATATCTACTTTTCATAATTATGCAAATAAATTTTATTATTTATTAAATATATACATATATACACTCCGCGCAACATGAATAGGACCACCCGACTTGTTGTAAGCTTTCGGTGGTTTGAAAAACAATTCATTTACTAAAAATACAATGCAAGTTTGTAATGGTATGATATGGCAAATAATACGCATTATTGCGCAATAGTGCCTAACGTTATGCATCGGGTGACGTAAGTACCACATACATATAAAATGCACCGCGCCGGTTGGATACGACCAGTATTTAATAGTAAGCTACCGGATGAGTGTCGAGTTACAACGTGTATCCGGATAAACAAACATCTGTAATTAAGGGTATTGTGCAACGATGGGACGACAGAAGTGCTTAAGTATGGAAGAAATTGGAAAAATTAAAGCGTTTAATCAAGAAGGGTATTCCTCAAGGGCTACTGCAAAGAAAATAAGTCGATCACACCAGGTTGTGAACAATTTTATTAGGGATCCCGAATTATGGAAAACGTTTTAAAGGGCGAACAACATCCGTTACAACTAAGAGAGAACGTCGAGCCATATTACGCGAAGCATCGAATTCGGCATTAACGGCAAGACAAATCGCGAATAACGTTGGAACGAATGCATCGGTAAGAACTGTACAGAAGTTACTGAAGACCTGTCCGCATTTAAAACGTTTGAAAATTAAACGACGGCCTCCTTTAAGGGAATTTCAGCGCACTGAACGTCTTCAGTTTGCTCAAGCAAAAATGGGGTGGACAAGAGAATGGCAAACTGTTATTTTCAGTGACGAGAAGAAGTTTAATTTAGATAGCCCGGATGGGTTTTCTTATTATTTCCACGATTTACGTAAAGATGAAGTGATTCAGTCACGAAGGCGAGCCGATGTTGGTTCAGTCATGGTATGGGGAGCTGTTTCCTATAACGGACCTGTTGATTTAGTAATAGTGAAGGGCAGACAGAATTCGGAAAAGTACGTCCAGCTGCTGCAACAGGTGAAAGACAAATTTTCCAACGTTATGGCAGGTGGGCCATTTATTTTCTAACAGGATAATACCAGTATTCACACCGCGCGCATTGTTCGACGCTGGTTTCAAGAACAAGGCATGGAGGTTCTCGAGGCCATCGCTCTCCCCCGACCTGAACATCATAGAAAGTGTTTGGGGATGGTTGTCGCGTAAATTGTACTCCAATGCTACCCAATTCAGTTGCGCTGACGAACTAGAGCAGGCGCTGAAACGAAGTTGGGCGGAACTTCCCGTTGACTACTTGAGAACCAACCCTGTATAATTCCATTCCATCCCGACTATTTGAGGTTATAAGAAATAATGGCAAAAGTACTCATTATTGAACAATAAAGTATTTTGTTATTGCAAACGAATCTTTTATTTTGTAGATTGGTCGTATTCAAGTGGCGTTTAATTACTCTACTTATTGTCATTAGTAACGTACATTTGCACTGACTTTTACAAAAATTATATTTGGTACCTACATACATCTTTTTATCAACCCTCTTATTTTCGAAAATAACAATTCCAGCGCGCTACCATGTCATATATGCAGTTGGTCCTATTCATGTTGCGCGGAGTGTATATATATATATATATATATATATATATATATATATATGTATATATACATATATTACAAATTAAGAAAATTAAGGAACTGTCACACTTCGTATAGATGTCAGCAATATGAGTAACAATTTCATTAATATATGTGTATTATATATGTGAGTTTAAGGATTAGTTATCAAATTGTCGACTAACAAGTTCGAAAGAGTCGGTCTTCTTGTGAACCAGGTTATAGACGAATTTTAAATTAAACAATAATTTTCTGAAGGTCAGGGGTTATATATTAATTCTGCTCAGTAAATGCTATTGTTTAATGCCCCACAGTGGAAGTGCTGAACTTCGACCGCTGGAACTTATATATTTTTTATAATATTTATATTTCGATTTTGGATTCCCTACTATTTTTGAAATAAACCATATTGGATACTGTCTTCTATAATTTTCCTTTAACGGAACACGTTATTCTGAGATTGCTAGACTAACCTAAAAAGCCTAGTATATAAAGAACAGAATGTTTTATCATTGAATACATCACATCTGACATAAAAAATTACTTATAACACCGATGCTTCATCTTCAATTAATAGAAGCAGTTTTTTGATTTATGGTGCAGACTAGATTCGAAACAATATAGTTAAAGTAGCAAAATAACAAAAATTCTAATTATTTGTGATTTGAAAGAATTAGAATAATTTTACATGAAACAAGAACAATTAATGTAAACTGAAAATTTAAAATAATTTTTTTGATTTCGGACCTTAGAAATTGAATTTTAAAAAGATGTTTTTAAAATTCAATATTGGTATAGTTTAATAGATGTATTAATCTATACCAATATAAATATAAATAACAAATATGTTATAATATCATTTGACGAAAAATTATCGTAAGCACAGATTGTATTTTTAGATGCGATAGAATAATTACTGCATTCCAAGCATTGTCACTGAATATGAGTGAAAATAAAATTTTTATGAAATCGTAGATATATATTTATTTTTACGAAAATAATATTTAGCACAGCAATCAGAAATTCTGCTGAACCATAAAATGATAAATGAGATTAATGGAACATCTAAATTTTATTAGACGTGGCTTTGTGTTTGAAGAGTCATTTGAATATATAATGTGTATGTAATCATATTTATAATAAATATAACAAACTATATTAAAAATTACTGTCAGCACTTAAATTTACAAAGTAAGACTTACTTTTGAACGACTAAATTTTGTATTTAAACTTTACACGTTATTTACCAATATAAAGCCTTTCTCTATAATAAGTACTTTTTATTTAACGTCACAACTAGCAGCCTAACGCTAATTACAGGGGTCTTTGGTAGACCATGAGTTATTATTACATCCGCGCTTGTGGAGCGACTTAAAATCCTTTATGTCTGTAATAGCTTAAACGTGAAGGAGAATCCATAAAAACATTTCCGGAAAGCAGGCCATCAGACTACTGCTGGGCTCTCAGCCGGCTTAAATATAAGTCTTGTTTGTGCAAGTATATACATTAATACATAGTAAACCAGAGCCCACTAAAATCTCGATCTGATAAGATTGAACAGTTATGTCGTTATGCACTGTATATATATATATATGTACTTCAAAACAATTAGGTGATATTCTATACAATTGACAGCAAAAAGCAGTGCCAAGTAATAATAACTACAAATAGTTCTATAAACTAGTTTCAGACTTTTAGACGTGTATTTGTGTCTTAATATACATGCAAATGCCTTAAAACAATTGTCGCTGGACTGTATAAAAGTTGGCGTTTGTAATTAGTAGTGAAGGTTTACTATTTTGAGTGTCGTTCGAAATGGAAACATCGCGATCTGTCAGAAATACAAGCTTGCGTTTAGTTTTAGTTTTTGTTGTGTATTTTAATAATGAGAAAGCAAGAACAGTAACATTCATGTTTAGTGTCCCTTGCAATTCTGACGAAATTTAAAGGTTTCTTCGTGGTGGTTTTATCTCTTCTCTTCTAATTTATTAAAAGGAAAAGAAACAGATGTACAAGAAAACGTACACATTTAAAGATATTCAGCGCCCTAAAAAATCTTGCAAGATTTCTTCTTCATCAGTTCTCTCATTCGGGAAGAAAGTATAGTTCATATAAGTACGTATGGTGGCCGCTCTTACAGTTCCATCTTTCATATATTATTCTACAGTCTTTCTGTGAATGAACTCAAAAAAGTTCTTAACATTGTTTGACAAGTTAGTATCTTGATAGTAGATCCAGTGATACATTCTTTATGTAGTATTCGGAAATAACCGTTATCGTTGGGAGGCAGGAGAAACAAAATCGAGAGTTTAACACAGCCTTTCTAGTGTGCCTAAGCTGGCCTTCCATAAATTATCAAAATGGGGAAAATAAGGAGGAATAAATTTTAAATGTATAATTTCGTGTGCTCGATAATCGGTAAGTTCTTTTTCATTACTAAATGGAAAACGAGTTACACTCTTTAGCTCATTATTAGCAGAAACAAAATTAGATCCATTATCGGAATGAATTTTAAATGGTTTTCCGTGTCGCGATACAAATCTCTTTAAATAGGATACCGTGTCGCTGCTGAAAATATAGAATCTATCAACTGTTAAAATATGTTTGTGAGAATTAAGTTGTTTCTCGTTTTTTATTCCTTTATTTCTAATCCGAAACTTATCTATTTGGTAAGTTTCGTAAGGGTGTTGAATGCTGTTCTAATTTCATCCACAGATAAGCATGAAGAAATAATTATTTTTAAATATGTTACTATTCTTTTCATATTGTTTAAATTTGACAAGTCCTGGAATAGGAAATGCTTTCATCTTAAGTCACAGTAGTTTGGATTCAATTCAACGAAGCCAGGGCTTTCATTTGAATGAATTAATGGCCAGCGACATTCTCCATCTTTCAACCGCTTTGGGCCATGTCACCATAGTGCAAAATTTTCAATTTGATCAGCCATTAGGCCCCAAGATAGAATATCGACAGGATATTTTTTATTTGGCATGTCGCCATATATCGGAGGTAGTCAATTCAACAATTTCTGACATTCTATTGCTAAAGAAGGTTTTAAGTTTATTTGGAGGTAATTTTTGCCATCTGAGAATATCTGTCAAAATTTAAGCGCAAAGCTGTCGAAATTTTATTCGCAAGTCTGGACAAAATTAATACTCTCGGCAGTTCTAAGTGAAATAACATTACCTTTCTTAATGAAACAACTTTGATTTTGGAGTACACTAGATTAATGTGAACCCAGCCATCTTCGTCCACAGCTTTTATAAAAATATATCCCGTCTTTTCCACACATCCGAAAATTCATGTAGTCGCTAAGGTTTGTTACACAATACGTAATGATTGATCTTTAGTTCATTTAAACATAATAGTTTTACCTTGAAATTCATTTCAGAATGAGCGAATATGCAGTAGATGCTCTTCATCCCAAGATATTCCTTTCCACTATAACTTCTACAAAAGTAATTTTGCATTAATACACAAGAGTTCAATAAGACGACAAGATCAAATATCCAGTCGATTCTAGACAAAATTCTTCGCTTGATAATTTTCTTGAATTCAGATCAATTGATATCGTTATACATTAACATGTCCGCCCTAATGTCTTTGTACCCTCATTTTCAGCACATTTTATTACCTTCATTGGAAATTTTTCTGCAATCATATATTTTAAAACTTCAGGCTTGCTTGCTAGAATGTTCTTAAATTCAATCGACGTTGCTGTAAAATATCTGATATGTTTCTTGCGATCATTGCGGCGAAGTCAATAGAATTCCCTTTTGTTAGGGGTTATTCATATAGAAATAATTCTTGATTACTTCTATGCATCATGGATATTTTTCCCGCGTTTTCTTCGGCTAATTCCAATACCGCACTTACAAAGAAATAGCTCTCATTCTATATATTGCGGTATTTAACTCTAATACTGCTAAAGTCATCTCAGGACTCTCAGGCCAAAGTATTCCTTGCAGATGTTTTTGCTTCGGTGTTATCAGAATTTCGCGAGCGATACATCTTATACATCTTAGATATATCCACTACTATCAATTTATTTATGTTGCCTAAATTTTAACAGAATCAAGAATACATCATTTTGTATAGTAGAATCCAAACATTTGCATGTTGTTCAATAAAATTCCACTACTAATCTGAGTGATAGCTTCGAAAACCACTCACAACTTGGTTGTAAGACTGTCTTCTTGTATTACTCCACGATGAGGCATGTAGTAATAAATCTTCAATTTTCTTCAACACGTATGACAAGTTATTTTAAGTGTTCTTCACAATCTTTCTCTTCCTTTATCAGACATTTACTTACGCATATTTCTCAATTTCCCAAAATCACTAGCACACAGTGCTAGTTGACCTTGATTCCGACTGAAACTTAATACGACTGTAGATTCGAGATTTATTGATGGGCCCGGAAACAATTCAACCGAATCTGACTTTTTGAAGAATAAGTTTATTGGGCCCCAACGATATTTATCCGATACTTAAAATCTGCCAAAAGCCCCAATAAGCATTTTTACCTTTTCTGGCTTGTAGAAGGAAGAATCGGCAATTTTACATTTTTGGGAACTTTTAGTTCGGAAACGCTCAGCGATATATTAAGTAAATTGACTATATTTTGCGGTACTACAAGCCCTTTCCTTTCTATTGCGAAACCATTATGACGTGATATTTAGCATCTACATGTTATTTCATTCAATACATTAATAATGAAATTGTCTTTCAAATCATCCGGTTTAACGTATCTCGTAAATTCTTTGCCACATTACTTGATTGAGAGCATGAATCAATCAATGCGGGAATAGTATGTGTTTATTTAAAAACATTCAACACTTATATGTATACCGTTGGTGTAAGAATGAAGTTGTTCGAACTATGGTCCGCATTATAGTTGTGGTTATGCCTTCATTCGGCCTAGGCAATCTAGGCTTCATAGAGTGTGATGTTTAGCGTTAAATTTGTTGCAATTGTGACATATTTTGGCATTGTGTTCAGCCTATAAGCAACTTAAACATAACTTACGATTTAAAAATGTCTCTGTTCTGTTCTATTTCAAATTTCTCTTCTAAAGCTTGTAATTTAAATAGTGACTTGGTATTGTTTATTGTCCTAACAAGCGATTGTTATTAAACCAGTAATGCAGTCTCATGCATTGGAATAATTTGTAGCGCTAAATTCGAGAGATTTTGTGACTTGAGCTGCTTCGTCTTCTAAAGACACACACTCGTATACGCGTTGAATATTTAAATCGTCCTGTTTGAAGAGCACTAGAAAATTATCGTTATCTCGTATTAAATGTTTTGATGTGGAATATTCGTCTAATATAAGTATAAGGAATTGTCGCCCTATACCAAAATATGCTTTAATTTGATCTAATTTGTCACTAACAAACATCACCGAAAATTAAAATATAGTTTTCTAAAGCATCACCAGAGCCTATAATATCATCTTTTACATATATTAGAAATATTTTACACCCTTAACATTGTTCGACGCCGTTTCTAGGAGCTAATATTTCGGCTGATATAGCTACTTGGAGTGCACATAGATATTGTAAAATTTAAAACATAGCTGCTGTAGGAATTAGTTAGATCATGTGTCAGTCAGTAATTCAAAGGGTACTAGGAAAGTTTTGCAATACAGCTTTGTTTATTTCATTTTTCAAAGTAATTTCCTCTACACTCAATACACAAGTTTCACTAGGGAGTAAAGCATATTCGTTGTACCAACCCCGCAGAAGGTCTTCATCACTGGAAAACCGCCTCCCTTTTAGCTTCATTTTCACATGCGGGAGCAGTGCAAAGTTGCAGGCAGCAAGGTCTGGACTCTAGGGAGGCGCTTGAGAAGTTTAAATCCTGTCGTGGCCAAATATTCGGTGCAAGCTTTGGCCCGGTGAGCTGGAGCATTATCGTGATGGATGAGCCAGGTGTCCATTTTTGACTGTGGCCGCAGGTTCTTCACAGATCCAAGGATTTTAGGCAGGCACTGTTGAGTATACCACTTAGCTGTAACTGTCTTCTGTGTGGAATTGTGGAACGACGCGTTCCACAATTCCACTCGATTTGAAAAATACAGCTATCGTTTTCTTCTTTACAGATCGGGATTTACTGACAACTACGTGTGTGTCCTCATCATCAAAGACCCAAATTTTGTTTTGAGCTTCGGTCGGCACATCGTAATAGTACAGCCAAGTCTCGTCACCTATCACGATGTTGTTCACATACCGAGGTTGTCCATTATTAAACTTTTTTAGCATCACTCGGCATCAAGTCACACGTCGTGTCATCTGCCCTTCAATCAGTTGATGCGGCACCCAGAGAGGACAAAGTTTCTTCACGTGCAAATGATAATGCAGAATCGAACGAATTGTTGGTGCATTTAGGCCTGAAGTACCCTCTATCTGTTGGTAGGTCACTCACCTGTCCTCGTCAAGCATTTTCCTCACAGTAGTAACGTTTTCCTCCGTAACTGATATTCATGGCCTTCCTGGCCTCTCAGCATCCTCCACAGTTAAATTTCCCCTTTGGAATTCTCTATACCACCTGAATATCATTGTGCGATGTGGACAAACATCACCTAGTTGCAAGAGTCATTTTTTCGAAGCACTGGTCTATGTTTAAACCACGCACGAAATTATAACACAAAACTGCCCTTATCTCATTTCGTAACCACGATGCCATTGCAAGCACTTTACATTCTCACTGCTAATGAGTAACTGAGCCCATCGACATGGCGCGGCGGTTACTATGCACGTATGAACATGTCTCAACATGCAACAACAAGCAGCAATACAATTTATATGTCTGCGTGATGAAGGCAGAAAATTGGACTGGATACGTGCAACTGCTGTTAGATTGCACTTCCAAAATAAAATAAGAACTATAGATAATATTTATTACACCTATTATATTACTTGTGCATAAAAACCGGATATATAGACAGCGTTTTATGCTTAGTTTAGTTATCGATCAACAAGGATTTATACCCCAAAATCTATTGTTAAAACTTCAAGTACTTTTTGATCAATTAACCCTACATAAAAAAGAGAAATCAAGTGTCTGGAAAAATAGCACATTAATATTAAATATGATGATGAGATGGTCGACTTGAAACAAATATACAAAATATTAAAAAGCGTATGTAAAAGTTATAATAAATATATGCAAAAGTCATTGGCTGATGGTTTAAAAAAAATTTGTAAGAGCTGCTTTTATCACAAACATAATGGTAGTGTAAAAAGCAACATAATACATTTACTTCTCAAATAAATATAGCGCATGGGTGTACAATTTAAACATATTTGATGTCTTCTGAACATGTACCAAACAGGTAATGAACACCTTAAAACAGCTATTAAACAGATTTTAATAGGTTGAATCCATGAATGGACAACGTTTAGATTAGCTATGCAACATCATGTCCATTAGACTCATCATGCTTATGTTTCGTTAAGTTTGAGTCACATCATCAGATTAGTTTCAGTTAACGTCGACGCCGATATTACTCCTATATTTTGTATTATATTTTAATATACAACTATATATTTTCATCATCCAAACATATAAATTGCATTGGAACATTATCGAACGTAACTCATTCTTGCTGTTGCTTCTAGTTGTCAGAAAAAAATATGGTTCTAGTACATTTTCAAGTAGCTAACAACTTATCCTTATTAATGTTTAACAACAACTTAGAATAAACTCATACATTATTCCACTAATGAACACTTATTTTAATTTGATTATATATAGTAATACTAAGATTTAATTTAATATTTCTGTTGTAAACGGTTATTAAAAGAATTCTTAGGTGAGAGACACTACTAATCACGTCAAAGATTAGGCAACTCAAATCTCACTTATGTTCCTAAATAGATTATTTATATTATATGTATGTATATAAGTTAATTTCACTCAAACAATTTGTAATTAATTAAATAGAATGCAGTATTATTATAATTTATTTATGAGATTAAATGTAATATATTTACTATTTTATTGTCTACGTATTATTTGTTATATTCTTTATGTTGAATATTTTATTAAAGAATTATTTTGAAAAGAAGAGTAGTATTATTCAAACTCAATAGTCTAATTATTCAATTTCGGTACTAATATTAAATATAAGGTACTTTATTTTTCTGTCGCTTGAGAAAAAGCTTAAAAAAGAGTTTAACCGAGAATTTAAAGGATATATAGAATAAAATAAGCTTATATCAAGAAATACAAATTATATACAATAAATCTGTTTTTATTTTAACACCAGACGATTATATACTTACATTACTGAACCATAGTTAAAAAATTTGTAAATTGCATTTATCGCTTTCGCGAACTAAATATGCCAGACGCTTATTTTCGATTATGTTCCGGATGCGAAGCTACTCGACGTTTCCCTCTCTCATCTTCTTTTAGAGTGTGTCCGGATCAAAGTTCTTCAATTTTAAAGCGCTTTCGTTGAGTTCGTAGTGTTCAAACTAGTTACAAAAGATTATGTTTGTTTCCTTTTTTCTAAATTTTAGGTTACTACTGCAAAACTAACCAGCGCATGCAAAAGTTATGTACAAAACACTTTCCCTTTTCTACTTTAAAAGTATACATAAAATCCGTTAATAAATCTAAAAATAGACTTTTCTTCAGTATATTCTTAAAATAAAAGCGAAATAAGTAAAAAAGTTAAGTTTCTATTCTACACATTAACTCGATCGACTAAAAAAACAGATCGTCGTATATCTCTATTCAACTATAAACTTCGACAAAGAAGTCCTTACTATTAAGACACATATATATACATATATATATATATATATTTGTGTGTGAGTTGTGTGTTTAATACTTGTAAGTAGCTAAATTAAATTAATTAACTCGAATCAGAGTGTAGTTTTGTTTATATAAGGATAGCAAAAGCTTTTTTGAAAATACTTTTCCAGTAGAAATTTCAGAACAATCTTTTAATTTAAAAAAGAGAACTTTTATAGAAAGTATTTTCCTATTTCTATAATTCAAATATATACTATATATAATCTACATACGTTCGTTTCCAAACGATTAATTAATTGTTAAAAGCATTTGTAAATCATTTTAAATAATCGGTGTAAATTTTTATTTCCTAATACTTACTTATTAGAACTCTTGAACGTATATTTTATTCAAAAGAATACTACATTTAGAAATTTACTTACCAAAGAATTTATTCAAATGTTCTTAATTTTATTAATAGGAATAATTTTCCAAACTTATACGAATTTCAAATAATGCCACATAATGAGTTGTATATTTTTTATTTATATTATTTATAAAATAAGGTCTTTTTATTAATTAATGCATGTTGGCAAATCAATAATTCTTAAGGTAATAGTTGTTTCCGCTGGACTATCGGAATTTGATGTTTCTCCTCTATTATTCAATGAATTCATAGTAATTTTTACCTTGAAATAAATTCTCGTATGAGAGTTTTCAAACATGGTATTAAAAAGCTTAATGTAATTCGACTTGGTTATCAACAACTATTAATAAGTTAAATTAAATTCAGAACTATTAATTAAACCCCACATAACTTGCACACCCAGAATATTAGACTTAATCATATCTTTTATAACGCTTATAATTTAAATTTTAATAGTTTAGGTCTCATCAATACATTTGAGAGTATTATGTTTTCTTCTCGATTTTCCCAGCCTGTTATGTCATACATGGATATATGTGCTTTATAGTAAGTTTATAAAGCGTTGTAGCCCAGCATGTGTTAGAAAATAATTATAATAAAACGGCGATTTAATCATATGATATAGACGGCCATTGCACAGGTCCATTACGTGAAATGAAATGTTAAGCAAATTGTTCTCGCAAGAAAGCCGTGCCTTCACGGGCTGTGTGGCAAGTAGCGCCGTCTTGTGGGAACCAAATGTAATCGAGATCACGGGCTTAAATTTCCGTTATCATGACGCGATAACGAATGACATTCACAGTTATATTGCGGCCGTCTTCGTTTTTGAAGATATATGGGCCGATGATTCCACTAGCCCATAAATGACACCAAACCGTGGTTTTGTCTGGATGTAATGGCAGCTCTTGAACCGCTTCGGGTTGCTCTTCACTCCAAATATATCAATTGTGCTTATTGACGTAGCCATTAAGCCAGAAGTGGACCTCATTGCTGAACAAAATTTTAGTCGAAAACAATGGATCTTCTTCAAGCTTTTCAAGAGCTCAAAGATTGAAATGGTGACGATTCGAAAGATCGGCCGCTTTCAATTTAAAATTGCATTTCAAATTTTTCGACGATGTAGCAGATTGTGCGTTCGGTGGGCCAATTATGTACATAGACCATAAGTTGATTTTCATAATACAGCTGAATAATTTATAGACCCTTTGCCGGACTGAGTCTTTCTATAATAAAGTGTCACACAATATTTAACTAAAATAGCGTGAAAGTTTGACACGACTCACGCTTTATTGGCCAAAAAATCGCTATTGAAAAAAGAACATCATAATGAAATCATCATCATTATATAGCTTTACTGTGAGCCCATGTTCGACATTGCCGTAATTTTCTGCTGATGATGAACTTAGTTGTCGAAATAATTACCCAGAATGCAAATATTAATGTGGTAAGGTTTTCTTTACCTTTTCGATTTATTCACACAGGCTCCAATCAAATTTACATACCTTCAACTACGAGTATATATATTCATATATCCATCGTTCAAGGATTAACCTTTCTTATAATCAATTCATTATATATTAACCCTAACTCTTTTAAACTTACATATATATGTTTCAAAGAGTTATATATACGTATTTCTATAAACATTGAAGGAATTTTTATGAACCTTACGATACGATAAATGCAAGACCTTATTTACAAGTGTACATAACAATTACTACTTTCTTGAATTATAGTAAACATTCGTACAATATTTAACTAATATTAAAATATACTAAAATAGATATGCAGATAATGCGGTTTGTGCTAGAAACCTACTAATTTATTTGTAATGATAATATCTTAAACAAACAAATTAAAATCATTTAAGAAACTCTAACAGCAACAAAAATTACGACCTTCATATATGAATACATACATATATCATGCAAAATATCCATAGCTAGAAAGTATTTATTTTTAAATATCTATGTTTCTTGCTTCTATAAAATACGATACATAAACTTTTAGCTCATAGACTATGAAAGAAATATATTGATGTTCAAACCTTCTAACTTTCACAAATATATAAAATATATATCGTGAAAAATTTCCGCGCTATCATGTATTTATTTTTAAATCTCAAGTTTCTTGCTTCTTCAAAATGCAGTATATACTAATTTAAACTCCTAACTCATAGAGTACAAAAAAATATGTTGATGTTCAAATCTGCCAACTTTCACAAGTACATTGTAAAACTATTTTGCTTTAAACGACTTAAGAAAGTGTTGGTTTTCATGTAAAATAATATATAACAGTGATGCTTTACACACGTGTTTAATACAAAATTAGAATTTTTATCTGGTACGAAGAGAAATATTTCTTCTCTGATCAGGCAGGCCATATAACCTCCTATAAATAGCGAATAGTACATTACCATTTGTTTGCCAACAATGTTCAAAACATGGCTACTTAAACAATAGAACTTTTCATCTCCTTTGATGTGTATCATATTACAGTTTGAATTTGACTCGCTACTACTCAATACAAATACTTCCAAAAACGATCAAACCTAAAGAATAAAATTTGAAAATTTATACTTATTCGCGCATTTGATATTCCTTTTCATCTCAGTAATACTGTGAGCTTAAAAAAATTAATGTTTTATGTTAAAGAAAGAATATATTTTAATTATAAAAAAATATCTTGAGAAGACTATTGAAGAAGAATGGCAACAATGCGGAATATTTTTGAAACAATAAAAATATATGTGATTTATATTATAATTAATTTAAATACCATCCTTTTTTCTTCTTTATTTAATGCAGCCACCATTACATATAAGATATAATAAAAATTTCGATATTGTTGAAAATTAGTTTTTGCAGGATTTAATTAATTATTAAATTAATTTAAAAAACATATATTTGTTAAACAGGCGAAAAAGATTTTTACCAGTTATCGCTAATTCTCTCACTACTTCCTATAAGTATCAGGTTGCAAATGTAATGTCCGTTTTTTCCTTCAGTCTGAACTGAATCGCACCTGTGTGAAGACATGTATGTTTTTGGTGAAAATTATTATTGTATTTGTAGAAAAGGGTATTTATTTTGAAGCGTGTACCTGTTACATTTCTTGGAAAGATTAATACACCTGTCCTTGTCTCGCCTATGGAAATGCTGTCGGCAAGAGATATTCGGGCAATTTACCTCTTTCAATTTAAAAAGAGATTAAATGCAGCTGCAGCAACGCGAGAAATTAATCAGACGTTCGGTGAAACCACGTGTAATGAACGCACATTACGGCGATGGTTTAAAAAATTCAGCGAGGGAAATTTTGATTTGGAAAATGAGCCTCGCGGATATGCGCGTAGCACCGTTAATGGCGACGAGCTGCGTGTAGAAGTTGAAAGTAATCCGTCGACAACAGTGCGTAGCCTTGCAGAAACATTTCAAGTATCCATTGCCACCATTAGTCGTCACCTTTCTTCGATTGGCAAAGCGAAGAAATTCGATCGATGGGTGCCGCACCAATTAACGGAAGCCAATAAGCTCCGTCGATTAGAGGTGGCTACCTCTTTGCCTAATCGACAGAAAGTTGAACCGTTTCTTCATCGAGTGGTAACGTGTGACGAAAAGTGGATACTTTATGATAATCGGAGACGGTCAGGACAATGGTTAGATCGAGGTGAAGCACCAAGACAGCATGCACGAGCATCCCTTCACCCGCGAAAGATTGTGGTGACTGTATGGTGGACCAGTAAGGGTATTATACACATTCATTTTTGCAACCTGGTGAAACCATCACGGCAGCGTCCTATTGTGCCGAACCGGAAACTATGCATGGAAAATTGAGCCGCTTGCAGCCGTCACTAGTCAATAGGCATGGACCCATACTTCTTCATGATAATGCAAGACCTCATGCTGCACGACAGACAATCCAAAAACTTTCGGAATTTGGTTACGAAATTCTCCCTCACCCACCTTATTCACCTGACCTTTCGCCAACTGATTTTCATTTTTTCCGAAGTTTAGACAATCACTTAAAAATAGGGACTTCCCTGACCGGGAGTCTGTAAGAGCAGTGTTTGAGCAATATGTGAGCCGTCAAAACCTAGATTTTTTTTCAAAGGGAATTTTTTAGCTTCCAGGCCGTTGGCAACAAACTATTGATGTACATGGAGACTATTTTGCAGAATAAATATTTATATTTTTTTAAATTTAGACTTTTTTTTATTCCTTACAAAATCGGACATTTCATATGTAACAACCTGATACTATGGCGTATACAGCCTAATAATATATGTACTACATACTTACATGCATATGTATGTCGATATTTGCTTGTGTAATAATCATACATGTAAATAGAAGCAAAATATACCATGTATAAAAATCATTACACAAATCAAATATTTGGTATTAAAATTCCAGCGAATATTGAGGCACTGGGTTTGAAAAAATTTAAACCGAGGAAACTATTCCAGGTATAGTAAAAATAATTATAAGCTACGTGTATGCATCTGGGAGCTTCTTTATATTTTGGCAAATTGATTAATATAGATACTGTGTTATTGTGTTATATTTCCATTCAAATCAATCAAAAGAATCTTGTAGAATTGATAATTATTGACATATTGTCGACATGGTTTCGATCAGCACGAAGAACATTGAACTTTATTTTCAGAAACTGTAAATTTATCCATACCTTAATTGCTTTTAAATCCCTATATTATCCATTGGCTAGGTCGAAACTGAAGTGTGCATATTTAATAAAAAAAGTTTTTAAAATTCGTATCCTTTTGGATTGATGGTTTTTATGCCGACGCGGGCGTGGATACAACGAACTACTAACACGATTTAGTATTTTATCCTTAGAATGTAGGAAGGCTATTGGTAGTATATCATTCTCATATAAACTATTAAGTAATGATATTGACAGTTCACGATTATTTTCTGAAGTTTTTCGTGCCTCGTTATCTTCCCGACACAATACTGTCTTTTATTCTCCTCATACAATAACATACTTTACTAAAATCACCTAAATGCACAATGTCTCATAGCTGCAATAAAATTTCTAACATGTGTAACATTCGTTCTACGCCTTGGAGATCTGTGATTTTCAGGACTTTTTCGCGAAATTGACCCAACATTATTATCATAAATACTTACATCTTTGTATTTAAATGTAGATAAAATTAGGTTCTTCTTTTATGTATTTCTACAATTTAAAAATTATATAATATAATAATAATATAAGTATATACATATATATATATATATATATATATATACAATTATAATAGAAACTATAATTGGCTAGAGGGATATTCATATCTACGACGTTCTTTTGTATATTTATTATTACATTCTCAAAAATCTAGTTGATTAAATTAAAGATGTATATTGTCTTCAATTTGCAAATCTCAAAATTTATACATATTTAATATTCAGTTCGTAGTTGAAAAGACATTTTGAAATCGGAAAAATAGTTATTTATTAATATTCAATATTTAGTATTTATTACGGCAAATCACATATGTTCATCTTACACTTGTAATTATGTAAATGGATATATGTAGTAGTGCAGAACAAAGCCACATAAATAAATGGAGGCAGAACGACCTGATTACCAAATATGGTTGCAGTAATCATATTCAAGTGCATGATTCTCTTCGTTTTGTAACATTTACAAAGAATCAGCATGCCGCTTCGTGGAAACCCAGACGGCGTCTGGCAAATTAGTCGGCGAAAGTAACACATTAATCAATACCTATATACATTACAGTTCATAATACCCACAGAGAAATTATATTTTTAATAAAAGAGATATCAAAGAAAAATAGCATGGTGTGAAGAATAAGAAACTGTATACATGTAAAATTGCGAGAAATATGTACATAGAACAAGCAGCAACAATAGAATGCAAAAATTCTACTAAATATAATATAAGCCCTAAATATAACATATTTCCATTCACGGAGAACAAATTATTTTTCTTTGGAGAAATTGAAAATCTTGGTAACTTAGGCATGTCTCAAATAAAGAGATAACAACAAAATTATAATAATATACCCGTATTAAATAATATTTTAAGTGTGTTTAATCATTCGTATTGGCATATCTTTGCAGTTTGATGAAATTCTATTTTATCGTCATCTAATTAAAATACGCATCTGCTATTATTATTTATAGAAAATGTAAATATTATCACAAAAACAGTCACTGTATTAGCGAGCTACGACAAACTTAAAGAACGCGTGCGCCCCGATTTGATGGGGCTACATAAACGGAAAGGGTTTACTAGGTATTAGTGGCATTGACCAGTGAACTTCATTAAATTTATGTTATTAATAGTTAATAAATGTCATCTATGTTATTTTGGTTATTGTTACAAACGAATCCCGGTAAATACTAATCAATTGTAATGTCAAAAATGAAACTGAAGAGAAACAAAAACTCCGAGTCTAATACTAAAATAGATAGAGTGCCTAAATAATGTATCAAAATAATATAAAATAACTTGAATGTTCTCTGACTTCCTTGAACATTTCTAATTAAAGAGTGTATTAAGTGTTGACTGTGGCATTAAATACCGAAATAGACACAAAAACAGAAACAGTAGGCTAAAAATAGAAGATAGAACCCACAGCAGAATAAAGTATTAGATATTAAGCAGAAAGTGGAAATTGAAGAAACGGATATTAGTCAGGAAATAGAAAAAAATAGAAAGTGATATTAATAAGAAAATAAAAACAAAATTTAAAACTCTGCAAGCTATATCATAAAATTGAGATGATCTACAAATTAGTAGAAGGTGTTCAGAAAAACATGGAAAAACGCGTCAACTTATTATAGTAAGTATTATACATGTGGAAGATCAAACGATAACTAAAATACCATCCCCCACTCGACATAGATTAATAAACATAAAGCAGCTGTTGGAATTAATGCATGATCCATGACCCAGCTACTTTAATTGTGTAAGAGGCTATATCCTGAAAACCAACGGCAGAGCTATATGAATCAAATCTCGTATCTAAAAGCTGGCTATGGAAGCAAACACCTATAACAAGTCTACCAAACAAAGCTGAAGGTGAGGAAGAGACCTTACAAATTTCAAATAAATATAGCACACCTGGCAAGATAACA
Source organism: Dermolepida albohirtum (assembly GCA_031893035.1). NCBI lineage: Eukaryota > Metazoa > Arthropoda > Insecta > Coleoptera > Scarabaeidae > Dermolepida > Dermolepida albohirtum. Next base: position 75,425 of record JAVIWB010000974.1, on the reverse strand, counting down.
TACCTGCTTTTGAAAATGTTATTGGGCAACTAACTTTGCAGGCTTTCACCAACGATGTCATTGATCGAGAAATGCAGAAAATACTCCCGTTTTGTAGAGGCAGGATCCTTTAGGACGTATTAATACATGTCTTGAAATATGGAGTAGCGAGTGCACCAGCTGGTAATGTACGAGTACAGGAGATATAGGCTTCTAGTAGTGGAAGTGATTGCTTAAATAAGATCTTGAAATTAATCAAACGAAATTTTCCGATACAAATACAAGCCCATATGTTAAACTTGTGACAACCTTGATCCTTTTAAGAATAAATATCGATTACATAAGTTCAGAATTCGCTAATCGTAAAAGAAGATTGAAAAACCAAAATCAATCAGTTGTAATGGGAGACAGTTGCCTAATTCCCATCATGCACCAGTATATACAGTTGTGGTATAGCATCTGAAATCTGTATCCAGAGCTTGATAGTGATTCATGCAGTATATACTACGATATGTCGCTTTACAGTCGACGCCTGAAATTACATACAATAATCCAACCAGATCTAGTTGCAAAATAGAGACTACAACCTGTTAAAGAATGATACACTCTGACCACAGTGACAGTAAAGAAGACACTTATTCACGGAATAAGTCAAGTGAAATTCATCCAGAGCGACACGTATTATTGCATAAAGTAAATGGTTTTGACATAAATTGACGTAATACACAGATTGTTGTACATATATTGTTCTCTCGATATTCGCGCTCTAGTAAAAGTTCGCGAATATTGAATTCGCCAATATCGAAGCTCTAATTCTATACAAACGAGATCCAGTTTCAGACATAAAACAATATTAAGTCAAACATATATTTTGACGTTAGTTACAATAACAATAGTAGTTTTAAAACTACGTGCTTTTTGGATTGAAAGAGGTATAAGATTTTAGGTTCTTTAACTTATTTTTTTTCATCATCCAGTAAAATCTTTCTTTCAAGATCATTAAAAAATACAAAAATATATTACTTCTTTAGATATACTACTGTGGGCAAAAAATGTATAACTTTGTTCATAATTTTTAAATTCTTAATTTATTCTTCCAAATCTATTTCGTCCCCCTCAAAATAATCCCCCCTGGCCCCAATACACTACTCAATTTCAGGAATAACCTTCAATGCGCGTAGCGATTCACGTGTAATGTCTTCAATTGACTCAAAACGGTTTCCCCGGAGCGGTCGTTTGAGTTTGCTGAATAGCCAGAAGTCACACGGAGCTAAATCAGGCGAATACGGTGGTTGCGGCACGATATTGGTTGAAAATTGGGCGAAAAACTCACGAAGAATTAATGCAGTATGCGACGGTGGATTATCGTGGTTGAAAAACCAAGAGTTGTCGACCCATAATTCTGGCCTCTTTTTACGAATAGCATTGCGCAAACGACGCGTAACACTCAAATAGTATTCTTTGTTGACAGTTTGGCCGGTCGGAAGGTATTCGGAGTGCACCGCACCTCGATAATCGAAGAAAACTGTCAACATAACCTTGATTTTTGACTTGCTTTGACGTGGTTTTTTGGGCTTCGGCTCACCTTTGATACGATATTCGGGCGATTGATCGTCTGTTTCCGGGTCACAGGCGTAGATCCAAGTCTCATCTCCAGTTATGATGCCTTTCATTTTGTCTTGATAGTCGGAAAGCATTGTTTCACAGACGTCAACGCGACGCTGTTTTTTGAAAAAATTGAGTTATTTTGGAACAAATCGTGCTTTCACTTTTCTTAGGCCCAAATTATCTTTCAAAATGGTTTTCACTGATCCTTCGGATATTCCAACGATGCCAGTAAGGTCTCTGACTGTTAATCGTCGATTCTCAAGCGCGAATTTCTTGATTCTATTGACGTGTTGATCATCAGTTGATGTTGATGGCCGTCCTGGACGTGGTTCGTCATCAACGCGTTCTCGATCCTCTTTGAATAATTTGTACCAATCAAAAACACTTGCTCGCGACAAACAATTATCACCGAAGGCCTCTTGCAACATTCTGAACGTTTCGGCACCAGAAATTTGATTCCGTACACAAAATTTAATGGAACTTCTTTGTTGAATAATTTCACTCATTGTAAAAATCGCCGAATGCACTTTTTGTACTTCAGAAAGACAAGCGTATACTAAACACTAATGATTATTTTGATGTGACATTTGTCACAGATGTCACTGACAGTCATACCAACCTAGAAAAAAAATATTTCGACGAATGGGTTTTCGCGCGAAATTTAAATTAAAAAGTCTTACTATTTTTTGCCAACAGTAGTATACATACATACACATATTTATATACACATACACATCTCGACACTGTTATATATATATATATATATATATATATACAAAGGAGAAAAAGTAAAAAATCGAAACAAACGCAGTGTACAATATAGATTTACTTCAATAAATTTTATTTCTCCTTTCATTCAAGATAACCAGAACCTATTTTGCATTTTGATTATGATAAGGGCAGAACGAACAGAACTTTTCTGTTTATTGATGGAGCCGTAAAACGAGAATCTATTGTTATATTCAGCACTGTAAGCCGGTTTTTCGAGCTATAATTCTTTTATTGTTGAAATCGCTCTGTCGTTAACGCAACATTAAGGAACACAGATTTATGATACCAGTTTGTTTGTTATACATACGAACGTACATATGTATATAGGTCACATAAAGAATGAGTCACTATAATACATTTCAATCATTGATAATACACGATTAATGTTGAAGTTCACCTATTTAATTACAGACGTGTAAATAAATCTTAGGACTATTTTATTATTGCATTTATGTAACTACATCTTATGGAGGTATTTTTGTGCATATTACGTAATATTAAAGGATTGTTAATTACGGTCTGGGAGAGTATTTTTAAGAAATTGGATAATCGTACTTCATAACATTTATAACACAATAAGACGGAGTACTGTCCTAATTTTAAGTAATGAAAAGTGTTCAAACAATTTCAATATAACCACAATTAGACGATAAATCATTAAGATCAATATCATAAACGAAATTTATGAATTTAAATTTTTTAATAATAATAAATTATTATTATTAAATTATTAACAAATATCTTCAAAACGTGAAATTTATGTTATATTTTATAGTAAATTTATGCGGGAAATTTATTAATAGAGAAAAAACATAAAATGTAATAAATATGTAATTTTAATTTATTAAAGTATACATATATATATATATATATATATATATTATATATATCCTATTAACTGTAATTGAGAGTGAATTAAACGCCCATACCCATATCTCAAACGATTCATTGCCTGACCTCCCGAGCACTATAACTAGTTAAAAATCTCGGAGAGTTGGAGATGTTCCCTGCACATGCAGATCTAAAAGGAGCCGCATTTTGTTTTCCATGAAAGTCGTTTGCTGAAGCAAAGAAATCAACGAAATACGTTTAATTTTACAACTATCATTCAAATACGAGGTAGTTTGACAAGTAGTGAGAATGATACATAGGTGGCGCTCTAATTGGTAAAACAAATGCACTGTAATTTAGGTTGGTTATTTATATGTTTGCATTCCGATATTTAGATAAATCGGTTGATTAGTTTATTTTTGACAGCTGATTGAAAAAGTAGCAACACGTCGTTTTGTTAAAATGGAAAAAGCAGAGTATCGTGCGGCGATTAAATACTTCGTAATTAAGGGCATGAAAGCTACCGAAATAAAAAATGAGTTACGGGAAACATTATGTGAATCTGCTCATGCAATTTAAACATGGTAGAACAAGCTGTGTTGATGAAGCGCGCTTTGGAGTACTCAAAATCGTGACTTCTAAGGAAATGATTATAAAAATCCACAATATTATTACGCAAGATCGACGACTCAAAATGAGAGAGATAGCAGACATGGTAAACATTTCAACAGAACGCGTACATCACATTTTAATGAAAGAATTGGGCCTTTCCAAGCTTTCGGCAAGATGGGTGCCGCGATTGCTTACTACTGATCAAAAGTTCACGCGCATTTCCAATGAGTGTTTGGACCTTTATAAGCGGAATCCGGTTGATTTTTGTAGACGATTTGTTACTTGCGATGATACTTGGATACACTACAGTACACCCGAAACTAAACAACAGTCGAAACAATGGTTAGAACGTGGTTCTGCACCTCCAAAGAAAGCGAAAACCACTTTATTGGCAATATTAGCAAACAAGGTGATGGCATCAATTTTTTGGGATTCAAAAGGCATTTTGCTTATTGATTACCTTCAGAAAGGTGCCACAATAAACGGACAATATTATGCAGAACTTCTACAAAAATTAAATGTTGAGATTCGTGCTAAACGGCCAGGAATGGCAAAGAAAAAGATTCTGTTTCACCAAGACAACGCTCCCTCGCATACCAGTACAGCTGCGATGTCGAAAATCCACGAGTTGCATTTCCAATTAGTACCGCATGCGCCTTATTCGCCGGAACTAGCCCCTTCTGACTTCCACCTTTTTCCAAAATTGAAAACGGCACTAGATGGAAAGAAATTTTCGTCTAACGACGAGCTTATCATCTTCGTAAATGAGTATTTTGCAAGTCTTCCGGAATCGCATTTCAGAGATGGCATAAGGGCATTGGAGCACGGTTGGAATAAATGTATTGCTCTTTTAGGAGAACATAATGAAAAATAAAAATTATTTTGTATTTAAAAAATTCGTTTTTTTTTTCCATTCTCACTACTTGTCAAACTACCCTCGTAGATTTCCTTTTATATATAAAAAAATATAGACTTGGAGAATTGAAGTTACTAATAGTACGAGAGGAAAAAAATTAAAATTCCTAACTCACAGAAGTAAGTCTATTCCGGAATTATATAGTATATACATTCACAATCGCTTTAAAGCATTTTAAATATATTATTTTGATTTAATTAAGATGTTTTGTTTTTCGTCTATGTAAATATGTTTTCTAAAAAATAGAATTGTGTTTGGTTATTACAATGGTAGGATATGGTTTAGAGTGTTTTGGTTTATCTATTCTTCTTTTAAATTTTTGATACAAAGCATTCTTTTATTAGTTAATATGGGGTAAAGTATTTTCGAAACTTAAGAACGCGATGTTGAATTTAAAACAATTTACTTGCAATTGTTTTTTTTTGTAAAATTTATATAAAAATTTTCCAAGATATAATATTAAGAATCAAGTTTTTTTATTGAAATAATTTTAGTGTAATTTACTTTAGCTCGTATTTTATTTAATTAGAAAATTTTTTTCTAAGATTCTAAATCAGAAAAATGTATTATTCCGTATACATAAGTATATACTACTTAAGTATATACATATTAGCTTAGATCTGAAAAATATTCTATCCAAAACGAACAATACTGAAATGTTAATGTTTCGCTTGGTATATTACTAATGTAAGAGCAAAGGCACGCGATTATCAAAATTTGTACGCAGTTTAAACTTGTGAATAATGAACATAAGTACAACGAGATATACACAGTCTGCCGCAGAGAAAACGGGACTTTTTTAAAAGAGTAATTCTTAGTAGCGCCGTCTATTAAAAAAATGTGCGTCAATAAGGTAGATCTTTCACCAATGTCATGTCAAAATATCATGAGATTTGCGTCTTTAGAAGCAGAGAAATTGCACACAAAGTGTGTATTTGGCATTGGTCGAAAAATGAATTTTGAACTTTGAGCAAACATCAAGTTCTGTTTGAAACTCAGTAAATCGTTTACTGAAATGTTTAATTTGATGAAGCAAGTGTATGGTGATGTGTGTTTATTACGTATGAGTGTGTATGAGTGGTAGAATCGATTTAAAGATGGTCGTACGAACATAAATGACGACAAACATCCTGGTGCCAAGAAACCTGTGGTTACGGAAAGTAACATCGAACTTTTGCGTGAATTTATCAGAAACAAGCTAAAATTTTTATTGCGATACATGGGAATGGAATTAAATATTTCCAAAGATTCAATTCATCGCATTTTGACACAGTATTTGGGACTGAAAAAGATTTGAGCAAGGTTTGTACCACACAAGCTAACTGAATTCAACATTGTACAGATGATTAAAGACTCAAAGAAGGACGAAAACTTCAGGTATTCTATTGTAACTGACGATGAGACGTGGCGTTTTCAATATGATCCAGAGAGCAAGCGTCAAAGCTCTGAATGGAAGCATCTAAGCCAAAAAAGACAAAAAAAAGGAGACAAGTCAAAAGTGAAGACAATGTTGATTTGTTTTTATGATTCGAAAGGGACAGTGCACAAAGAATTTATACCAACTAACATAGTCAAACAGTCAATGCTGTATATTATCTTGGTATTATGAAGCGTCTTTTAGCGCGTATTCATCGTGTGCGCCCTCAATATAGTGAAAATGGTAGCTGGCGTTTGTTACATGATAATGCACCATCTCATCTCTTGAAGCCTATCAATGATTTTCTAACTACAAATGGTATTTTAACCATCAACCATTTGCCGTATTCACCGGATTTGGCCCCCTGTGATTTCTATCTATTCTCCAAACTACATTTGCCGATGAAAGAACAGCGTTATGTCGACGAAGTCATTAAAAAGGCGTCGACAGCGATCTTGAAGGACATCTCTAAAGATGAACTTAATAATTCGACGTGTTAATTGACCGTCAAAACGTTGTATTGAAGTCGAAGGCGACTACTTTGAATAAAATAAATGAATTTTGCCAAAATAGTAAGCTTTTGTTTGTATTTTAAAAAAGTTACGTTTTTTCTGAGACAGGCTGTATATCACTCTCTCTCTCTGTGTGTGTGTGTGTTTCTCTCTCTCTGTGTGTGTGTGTGTCTCTCTCTGTGTGTGTGTCTGTCTCTCTCTCTCTGTGTGTGTGTGTCTGTGTGTGTGTCTGTGTGTGTGTGTCTGTGTGTGTGTGTGTGTGTGTCTCTCTCTCTCTCTCTCTCTCTCTGTGTGTGTGTGTGTGTGTGTGTGTGTGTGTGTGGTACAACACCGAAAGAACGCATATTCATTGAAAAACCGTCAAAGCATCAAAATCTATATATATATATATATATATATATATATATATATATGTTCATTATTCGCAAGTAATAAAAATGTGCGTATAAACAAAGATTTCGACAATGACGTTCGCTTGGTCTTATATAATATTAGGACTATACCATACGAGACATTAACACTTCAGTATTGTTCTTTTTGGATAGAATATTTTCTCAGATCTAAGCGAATATATATGAACGTACACAAAATATTACATTTTTCTGATTTAGAATTTAAGATAAAATTTTGTAATTAAATAAAATACGAACTAAAGTAAATTACAGTAAAAATTATTTCATTACTTGAAAATAGTAGTCTTTAACTTACATATATTACTTAACACGAGAACACTGCCACAAACCGTTTCTAGAATTCTACAAAACTCGCTTCTTAATATTTTTGTTTATATCTTGGAAAACTTTAATAATGACTTTGCAAAAAAACAATTGCAAGTAAACCATATTGTTGTAAACACAACATAACATTCCTAAATTTCAAAAATAATCTCCCTAAAAATTTGTCCAATTGTATGTTGTGTTTAGGAAATGTTTTCTTGACATGATTTCATAATTCTAATTGTAAAAATATTGTTAATATGATAATGATTGACATTGAGAGTGGTAGTGACAACGTTAGAAGATCTTTGTGCGATTCTTGGATTTTTATTTGTTTAGCATTGCTAATTATGTTTCTTTACAAGCCCATTATTTTGAAAATTCGTTTAATATTAACAAATAATTAATATGTTAGCTGGATATCTACGTATTTGAAGAGCTCCGTTAAGAAATAATAAAAACAAACGAAACGATGTGTTACAACAAAATCATATTCGTACATCATTGCAAATATGAATATGATTTTTTTGTAACGCATCATTTTGTTACATATATAAATATAATTGCAAATACAAAGTAGAATTTTATTGACAACTTAGACGATTTTCCATTGTTTTCATGTGTCATCAATCTAGTGGAGACATCACTGAAATTCACTTAGATATGGGAAATACATACCATTTGCAGTTATTTTTTTATATTAGGAAGGATTGCTCTAGAGAAAGAAAACTGAAGAAAGAAAAAAGGTAGTTATTTATCTCTAGACACCTATCTAGGTGATACAATCAGCGTAGAATTTTATAAGACATGTAATTATTTAAAAGTGTAAGATATAATAGATAAGATAAAAATAATCGCGGACAGTATCTTTATCTGAAGATTTCAACTCGTCTTCAATTAGCATTAAAAATCTCAAGAAACTTAGCAATGTACTCCAAATTTTTAATGTATACCAAGTATTAACTTTGTACATATTGAAATATATTGATTCTTGTAAAATGAATACATTCTTCAAAAAATCAAATTTTCATCATTTGTTAACAGCATATATAAACAGAAAGTCCATGCAAGTTACCTTTACCACATTAATATTTGTGTTCTAGCTACGTATTTCAACAACTAAATTGTCACTTTTAATATAAAATAAACAGTGTTGAACATAAGCAAAGTAAAACTACACAGAAAAAACCACAAAACATTTTGCTAGGTCAATTAATAATCCTCAAAAGCACTAGCATTTATATGTCCTAGATAGGTATTTCGATAACTAGGTTGTCATCTTCATTCCATTCGATGTCCGCAAAAACACTAATATTTGTGTAGATATCGACAACTTAGACGAAATACGTATTTAGGAGATAAATATTAATATGGTAAGGTTTTGTTAACTCTTCTAATTAGAATAATCCTTATTTTAAAATAAATATCTTTTAATCCTTTACAAAATTATTTCATTTATATTTTAGTAAAATACTACACGTACTATGACGCAATTATAGCTATTAATATATACAAGTATACACGCGTTCACAGATAATCTTGCATAATATACTTGATTTTATAATCGAAAATACTTTGCGGATGTGCGTGTATTGAACACTTCTTCGTCCCCAAGCATAGGTCAAAGATTTTGGCGAGCAGAGTTTATCGCTTTTCGTTTTGGACAAATTTCTAATTTAATATTTAATGTGAAGCAGCTTGAAATTAACTCAACGTAACAATCCATGTAATAATAATTCTACATTTATACGATTGAAGTAACCGTTAATATTTTTTTTTACTGCGGGTCAAGGAGTTATCAACAGTAACATGCTAATTTTAACGATGTACAAAAAATTCTTCATGAATATTGAAATGTAAACAAATATATATATACTCTGGAGGTATACATAGCTGTCAGCATTTTCTGGAGTCAGTAGAGTTCTTATAATCAACTATACTTATGTTATAATTATGAATATTTTCAGTTAATATTCTTACACTTATCGATATTTATATTTTTTTTTATTTAAAAATATTGTATATCTCAAGTTATGCAATTCAAAAAGATATTTTATTATCTTGAGTATTCAATTAATTGAAAATTCTCTTGTTTTTTATTTAGTATACATTGCATTGCTTCTATTCTCTTTTTTACCAAGACACACTTATTTTATTTATTTAAAAATAAATAAAATTCGGCATATTTAGAAAACTTTTTGTATGTCTTAGTCAAAAGCCAGATACTGTATGTACATACTTATAAACCAGTAGCGATCTCCCTTAAATATTATAGATTGGTGCATCTTCCTAAAAAATTATTTAAATATAGAACAATAACTAAAAAGGTAATAGAAATATAAATCGAAGCAACACAACCGCTATTAAAACAAGAATGCAGCTGAAGCTACGTTCGGGTAGAATCGTGTATAGATATTTTATTATCTTAAATTTATATACATATATGAGAAATGCTGGATTTCGGGTTTTTCCACGTTGTAGAAATTCTTTGGTTCTGATACGAACCGTTGACTGCCCGATATTTCACTGCTCTCGCTGGCATTTTCTTCTGGAGCACCTATTAATCACACAGTGCAATTTATATCTTATGTATTATATATTGTATGTATGCTTGATTGTTCACATAAAATGAATTTCATTGAAAATTTATTATCGATACCCTTTTATAAATATTAATAAATAAATATGGATTAAGTGCTTTGGCAGACTTATCCTGGATTTAAATCCGTGCATAATTAGGAACCAAAAAATTACAACTAAAAAATTATACTTTTAATAGTATGTTTAATTCAGACATCTAGAAAAAATGTGAATGACTTTATGGTTATAGTTTGAGAAATTGTTTCGTTATCCTGGTCTGACTTTTAATAGTTACTAAGCCGAACATAAATTGTAAATATGGATCAATTTTCTTTTTAAAACACCTTTAATTATTTTCTAAAAGACACCATTTCAAAAAGAAAGAAGAGACAACGGCATTACCGACCTGTTTAGCTTTTGTCGATATTGTTGTAACACTTACTTTTTTTTTACTACGGACCACCACTGTTACGAATCTATTTCAATAATTTTAAAATAATTTTTAGTTGGGAGTAAAATACTAATACCATTGTTGGATAGAACACGACGTTATTTCAATGTTCTCCACAGAGGTGTTCACAGAAATGAATCCCTTGAATGCAATTTTTCATGACTTCTCTAACATAAATAATGCCGGCTGCTGGCTAAGTGGAAGGTCACTGACTTATCACGCCGGGGGTCTCGAATTCGAGTAAGATGACCTACTGTCCGAGAACGTTTTTCGTGGCTTCCTTTTCCTGTTTAAGCGAATACTGACAGATAAAGATTTTAAGTCGCACAACGAGCCCTCGCATAATAATAACTCATGGCCTACCGAAGTTCCCTGTAATTGGAATTAAGCTGCTATGGGATGTGAAGGCGTGAATTATTATTATTATAAATAGGGTCGAATGTCAGCATGACATATTCAGCATTGGTCTGCATTTGGTACAATGTTGCTGGTTTATTGGCGTAGGCTAACAACTTAACATAACCGTAAAGAAAATACGCTGGAGGTGTTAAGTCACATTAGTCCAGAGAATAATTAATTGGTTTGTTTCTGGAAATAATCGATTCACTAAACTTTCCACCCAGTAAGTGAATTGTTTGATCGGCAGTATGGCAAGTAACACCAACTTTTTGGAACCGCATGTCGTCCAAAACGAGATTATTAAAAAAATCGAGTCAACATTGAACTACAGCCAGTTCCATTTACAGTAACGGCGTTACCAGTAAAATTGAAAAAAAAAGTAAAGTCCAACGGCGTCTGTAGCATGAAATACGCGCCACTTCATGGATTACTTCTGGCTAATTTTCAGACCAACTACGGCTAATTATTGGATCTGCAAAACAACAAAAGATCTTAGCCAAGATCTTTTCTCAAAATTCGCCAGAAACTGATAGAAATACCCAATCCCTGAAATGAACTCTGCGACGCACAGCTTTAATATTAATTTAGCTTATTTCATTCCTTCGTCTCACAAGCACAGGGACGTTATAAAATGAACAGGTTGATGATAGACGTTCAATTCTCTTTCGACTTATACGATTAAAAGTACAAAAATTAGAATTCATACATGTAAAGTAGCTGCAAGTGATAGTGAATTTTGATAAAACGTCTGAATTATTTGTAAACGTTGTTAGAGAATATATTCTTTCGTGATTAACTGATGGGCGAAGATAAGCATAAATGTCAAACAATAAACTCAACAAGTATAGAAATCAGTATAGCCCTAGCTATACTGATTTGTTTACAGAGGCGAGAGGCACTGCATTCGAAAGAGAAGGTTTCACGATAAATAGTTGTCAGTCGTTGGTGTTTGGCGCATGCGAACTTTTTTTGTATCAGCATCAGTCTCGCTATTTAATAGCCACACCTCGTATATATGCTCATCGAATTTTCAGTTGGGCGGAAATTTTGTTAATTATTTTATTTTAAATGAAACACCCTGTATATTTCAGAGAATTTTAATAGAAGTCTACTTTGAGAGTTCAGTTAACATTATTTTTTGCAAAAAAAGAGTTTCATTTGAATATAAATATTCTCATAAAATCCCCTAAGCATCCGTGTCCAACATATATATGTACATGTATACATTTAACCCTGTTTGCATATACAAACACAGATATAATAATGCACGGATTTGAGAAAGATTAAACAACCTTAATTAAGATGGTGGAATGTTTGTTAATTGAGATTTATTAGATAAGTACGCCGAATTGTTAATTCTGTCTACTCCTTATTGTTTTTACATGAACAACAATTTCTTATTTCTATAGATTACTGAAATTAAAATTCTTTTCTTTAAAATATAAATATTTCGTGAATAGCCCTGATAATTATTTCTTCGAATACAATACATTTATTGCGACACTTTTCAAACCTTTTCATTTAAATGTGTCTTGTTAAATCAAGACACGCTCAAAATACTTATACACTTACAATATAACGAAAGCTCAGATTTTTAATATATTACCGTTATAAATATTTTCCTATTCTTGTCAAATACTTTTGGAGTATATAATATTTTTTTATCAATAAATATTCTCTCCATATTTCTTATATCCCCTCACTGAATTTATATCAAATTCTTTTCTAATTTTTTCTATTTCTTTTATTTACTATAAATTTTATTTTTCGTTCTCTTTATCTTTTATTATTGTACTTTTTGGAAATTATTTTCGTTTTTTTTTGTAAATTTCTATATAGCAGCTGATAGATAATTTTTAATTTTAATAATTTTAGAATATTATCTTCGCGTTCATCTAAATGTAACTTTGAACTAGCTATATTCGTTTCAAAATTTAAAACAATATACTTATTAAATAAAATAAGCACTCTATATTATTTTGCAACAATTGGGTGAAATAATGGGCCATACTATCTGCTACTGGGCCTCCGGACTGGAACCGCCTCACTGGTATAACTACCGACGTTTCGTACCCACTTGTATGGGACATCTTCAGGGCTCAACTAGTGCTGTCTGTCGCAGTAGTTGAGCCCTGAAGATGTCCCATACGAGTGGGTACGCTATACCAGAGACGCGGTTCCAGCCCGGAAGCCCAGAAGCAGATAGTTAATTATGAATGTTTTACAATATAACAGGTCTTGAGCCTTGAGCCCTGTTACGGAGCCATAGGATTATAATATTGTAGGTTTGTTAGAACTTAAGGCCTACATTATACTAGGGCAATAGCGTAGCTGGCGCTACACATCGGTCACCTATTGTTGCCTAGAAATTATTCATTGTTATTAGGCTGACGGGTTAAGTTCAAACATCATCAGGTTCACTGTCCTGAGACCTACCCTCTAATCTCTAATGCTATTTGTGAAAAGCCCGTTTGAACAATATTTCGTAAAAGTTCACCTAAAATTGTACGTGGAATCCAAAATTGCAATAATATGCAAAGTATTGCATTTAAAATTACGAAAGTGATGTCAATTTCTGGTATAACTAGAAGTGTTACTTGGGTTACATCTATCTTATTGAGGAGAGCATACCCGAATAGAAATCGAATAGAAATGAAACTATACGTACAAATAAAAATACGGTGGTTGCACTTATCCCTCAAAATGAATAACTCAAGTTATTACTTCACATAATAGGATAAGCAGGTACTGAAATACAGCAGATTCCCTAATAGTTGAATAATGAGGAACTTTATTATGGACAAGATATTGATTAGGGTGCCTTTTTAGGGCGGATGGCTCATCAATTCAATGTTTTGCCCGGCCAAATATTCAAATGTTTGAACTGACCTGTGAGAGCTCGCATTATCATGGTGGAGAATGATCTATCGTTTTAGGTTTGTTTTCCTTATTTCTTCAAAAACTTTGGGCAAACAAATAGTTGTGTACCATTCGGAATTGACCGTTCTACAACTCTCTAAAGGCACGGTTGCAACGTGCCCGGTTTTTCCGAAAAAAACAGACGACCATTTGTTTTGATGTGCTTCGAGCGCGAACAACTTTTGTTGGTTTTGGCTCATCTTGCAATACCCACACAGTCGACTGCTGTTTACTATCGGGCTCCTATATGTAGATCCAAGATTCACCATCTGCGACGACTTTATAAATGTTCTTTGAAGCACCGCCATTATATTTTTTGTGCATTTCTTGGCACCAATCGGCGCGATTCTTTTTTTGCGCGGTTGTCAAATTATGTGATACCCAACGCGAAGATAGCTTCTTAACGGCTAAATATTCATGAAGAACCTTATGCACGCTGGTGTTACTAATACCTAGAGATGCCTCGATCTCACGGTATGTCACACGACGGTCTTGCATTATCATTTCAGACACTGCATTAATGGTAATTTTGATGGAGCCTGTGGTTGATTCACTTAATCATTGAAGGTTGATATATAACCCCTTGCCACATTAATTTTCGTATTGAAGAATAGAGGCCATGTGTTAAACTCCGATGGGGGTCCGAACAAGTCACCTCTTCTCGGTCTGCTAAATGACAGAAAAAGGAATACTGTAATAAATCACATGTAGGTAGTTACCGGTCATGTCCGTGTTCCTTTTTTAATATCATTTATCCTAGTTTAAGTAAAACAATTTTTAAAAATCTTGTGAAACGAATATACAGTGTACATTTTGGTTCTGAACGATACGGATCGCGTACGGAGTTTTCGTACGGGTATTTTTCGCCGTAGTTTGCCAGGTGCGACACTTTTTAATTATCTGCTGATGATGACCACTTATTTGTCGAAATACGTATACAGAATACGAAAATTAATGTGACAATGGGTTATATATCAACCTTCAGTGAGTAACTGCATTAATGTTTTCCGAAACAACAACATTTGTGGGACTACCTTCATGAAATTCATCGTCTAAGAACGCCGTCCAAGTTTGAATTCAGTATACCAACGATATACTGTAGTTTTAGATGGTGCTTCATCACCATATAAATAATTCGGCTCGTCGATGCATTCTTGTTGAGATAGTCCACGCCGAAAGTTATGAAAAATAATTGCACGAAAATGTTATGCAAGTTAATTCCATTTTTTCGCTGACATAAAATTTTCAAGTTACTGTCAACAATAGAAATAGCGACCGGATAATGAAACTGGCAAGATAAATATATTGTCAAGAATGACACACTTCACGATGTAATCATCAGATCGGAGGCGACACTAACAGTGTTGCCAGTTCCCGAAATATAAACGGCCACCCTCGTAGAATATAGCAACGCTGAAAAGAAGTTAGCCGTGTCGCAAAAATAAATTAAAGGAAGTTAATTGATGGAGATCGTATGAACGGCGTCCAGTCAATATATGTGTATAAGTTATATTATGACTATATTTATTATGTGCTAATTACATACATACTACTGTGGGCAAAAAATAGTAAGACTTTGTTCATAATTTTTAAATTCTTAATTTATTCTTCCAAATCTATTTCGTCCCCCTCAAAGTAATCCCCCCTGGCCCCAATACACTTGTGTCAACGTTTCTTCCAATTCTCGAAACAGTTGTTAAAGTCAATTTCAGGAATAGCCTTTAATGCGCGTAGCGATTCACGTTTAATGTCTTCGATTGACTCAAAACGGTTTCCCCAGAGCGGTCGTTTGAGTTTACTGAATAGCCAGAAGTCACACGGAGCTAAATCAGGCGAATGCGGTGGTTGGGGCACGATATTGGTTGAAAATTTGGCGAAAAACTCACGAAGAATTAATGCAGTATGCGACGGTGCATTATCGTGGTGCAAAAACCAAGGGTTGTCGGCCCATAATTCTGGCCTCTTTTTACGAATAGCATTGCGCAAACGACGCATAACACTCAAATAGTATTCTTTGTTGACAGTTTGGCCGGTCGGAAGGAATTCGGAGTGCACCACACCTCGATAATCGAAGAAAACAGTCAACATAACCTTGATGTTTGACTTGCTTTGACGTGCTTTTTTGGGCTTCGGCTCACCTTTGATACGATATTCGGCCGATTGATCGTCTGTTTCCCGGTCATAGGTGTAGATCCAAGTCTCATCTCCAGTTATGATTCCTTTCATTTTGTCTTGATAGTCGGAAAGCATTGTTTCACAAACGTCAACGCGACGCTGTTTTTCGAAAAAATTGAGTGATTTTGGAACAAATCGCGCTTTCACTTTTCTTAGGCCCAAATGGTCTTTCAAAATAGTTTTCACTGATCCTTTCCATATTCCAACGATGCCAGTAAGGTCTCTGACTGTTACTCGTCTATTCTCAAGCATCAATTCATTGACTCAATTGACGTGTTGATCATCAGTTGATGTTGATGGCCGTCCTGGACGTGGTTTGTCATCAACGCGTTCTCGACCCTCTTTGAATAATTTGTACCAATCAAAAACACTTGCTCGCGTCAAACAATTATCACCGAAGGCCTTTTGCAACATTCTGAACGTTTCGGCACCAGAAATTTGATTCCGTACACAAAATTTAATGGAACTTCTTTGTTGAATAGTTTTACTCTTTGTAAAAATCGCCGAATGCACTTTTTGTACTTCAGAAAGACAAGCGTATACTAAACACTAATGATTATTTTGATGTAACATTTGGCACAGATGTCACTGACAGTCATACCAACCTAGAAAAAAAATATTTCGACGAATGGGTTTTCGCGCGAAATTTAAATTAAAAAGTCTTTTTTGCCCACAGTAGCATGTGGTCAACTTTTTACAATATATTGTTTTGAGAATATTCTTCACATTTTAATAACATAATTAACAAAATTTGTATAGTGTATGTAAGTGTTAAAAATACTTTTAAAAGGCTACGACAAAACGATGAAGGAACTTATTAAGAATGCTTAGAAGTTTCAGACATTATTTCATGTTACGGTACTATTAAGTAAATATTTATACCGGTTACTTTCTAGAGTGCGACGAAAATAAACTTCGAAGTAGCTGATGAACGATTGAAACAAGATACGTCGCTGGTATACTACGAAATTCAAAAATGTATTCGAAACATCTTTTGCAATAGATTTTCATTTCGTTACTGAATTTTTTAAATAAATTGCGTTTCAACAATTTTAAAATATAAAATTTCAATATGTGCAAATAGATTTATTAATATAAATCTAACTAAATTTTAACTTAATTATTTCAAAATGGTAACAAAAATAAAAGTATTACTTATATATACTTTTAATTAAATTAATAACAAATTTCTCAGATATGGAGTAAATATAATCAAATGCATACATAGAAAAAGTTGCAATAAACTTTTACCATATTTTAGTCAAGACATACAGGTAATTTTGAATAATTTTTTATATTACTTAAATTAAAAATTAAATTATAAGTACATTTGATGAAAATGTCTCTGCATACCTGAAAAAAAGAATCAGTGAGAAAGATACTTTGGTCTAGAATGTTACAAATCCAGAAATTATGGTTTTTTTTTTTAATACAATTAACTGAAAATGTTCAAGAAAAATGAATTGTACGAATCGCCGCTTCAATTTACCCATGCTAAATATATTCCATGTAGACATTTCCAAGTTGGCTTAAATCTAAGCTTCACCGATTACAGTATGACACTTATAATAATGAAACCATCAATTAGAATCTGTCGCGAACTAATTTACTGAACAATTTAATTTTTATTATTCAAAAAGAACTAACAAAATTAAATATCTAACATTATAGCAGTAGGTAAAACCTATGTATTTATTAAATTCAATTAGTTAACTGTCAACAATATTTGGCATAAAAGTTAAGAGGAATGTAGTAACTATATCTTATTTAAGAATATTGTTAATATACTAACTGCATATACTGAGTAATCATATACTTTTGGATAAGTTCTTTCTTTCACCAAATTTCAAAATATCTTTTAAAAGTTTGTCACTTCATGCAAGATAAATCCAGATAACAAGAAAAAAGCCGCAAGACGCTAACGCAAAAAATTAAAAATTTATTATCTCATACTTTATCAATAATTTATTTAAGTAATTTAAGGTAAATTATTGCAGTGAAAACTAGACCTTTCTCCACTGTTTTCAGATCACCCCATTTTATTCGTAATCTCTCGTATAAATAAAAAACGGCAGTATTATTTACTTTTCAAAAACATTTACATTACATTCGTCCAGGTTGTCTAGTATTAAATTCTAATTTTCTAGACTTTTTTTGATTCGAAGATTTGGTATTAAATTGTGCTACAAATCTAATGTATTAGCTTCTTTCAAGTTTAAATGTTTCGCTTTTTCTTTAAACTAATTTGTCAAACTCAGTTTTACTTCAAAATCTGTTCTTATTATATGGGCAATGTTTTTTACAACTGAATATATACACTTTATTCATAAAGATAATTGCTTATCAATTTAAGTTTAAACATTCATATCTATGACCTCGTCAGTAAAATATATACTTTATTTATAATTATGTAACCTAGTTTAACGGCACAAGAAAAAAATAAGCAAAATATTTATATTAACATGACCTTTAATATCACTGCAAATATACATATACATACATACGTGTACATATATATATATATATATATATATATATATATATATATATATATATATATATGTATTATATATATACATATTTGTGTGTGTGTGTAGTTGTAGAAACCAATGTAAGTACATATTTTTAAAAGATATTTAAATTACAGGAATTTTTACAGCGATACTGAATATCACATAAATATGTAAACTATCGAACGTCCTTTTTTTAATCATTATATTTGAGATCGTAGTTGTTTAAAAAGTTGGATTTCCTGGACTTCGCGCCAAATTTGTGATTTTTCTTTATCGTGCTATTCACAAACACAATACAATTTTCACTGATTTTATTTTTCGAAGAAGTATGTCTATTCTGTGTCACTTTTCGTTCATTTCGCTTCTCGCTAATATATTTTAGCAGAGGTGTAAAGGTTATATTCTTGCTTTCAGATTTTAGCTGTAAATCAAACTCCGGTCGCTCTACTATTTTATTTCTGTTTTTCATGGATTCGACAAAATTCAAAAAATAGCTGTCACTTTGGATTGTGCCGCATTTGATATCTTTTCGTTTTATGTGCCTTTGCGGCACACTTTGATATGGAGCAAATTCGACTACAGCTGAATATTCCGCACCTAAAAAATATATTAATAGCGTTACTTTATTATATATTAAGGCTAATTTAAAAAATACAAAAATTATTGCCTATACTATGAAAAAATTGATTATAAATAACATATTTTTACAATGTATAATAGTTTTAATATTATATATAAATAAATGATCCTTAAGTCAATATTATAAATAGTTAATAGTGAAATAATGTATTTATATATTTTCTGAATAGTTTTACTATATTCACGATATGTTTCTACATTCCCAGTCAATAAACAAATATAGTATTCAATTTAGATACACTATGTACATTTCGCTAAACGGAAATTTCGGAAGAACAAAGTTAAAATAAAATAACAGATGTATATACCAGATCCCCTTGTAAAAAATTGTTTATTTTAACTTTGTTTTCTTGAAGGTGCCGTAAAGTAAAATATACATAGAGAAGTATATTTAAATGAAAATATAATTTGTGATACTATATCAACGTTTTAATTTTAATTCTGTTTATTAGAAAATTATTATCATTATTGATGCTTCGTTTAAAACATTTAGGTTATCAAGAATATTTTTAATCATAGCGATAGTTGTTATTCAAACAAATTAGAATTTAAAGATTAAAACCACTGATCGTAATAGTATTTATAGTATTTTAAGAGTATTTAAGACATTAACTACCACCATATTAGTTTATGAAATTTTACTTTTTAATAAGTATTTTCTAAAAAGCACAAAGCTGTCACGGATAGTTGCACTTTTTCAAAATATGACTTCGCAAACTAACGATGCCATCTTATTAAATTGCAGACAATTATTATACAACAAAAATAGTTACGTCAATATTGCATAGTAATAAAATATCTATATTCTTATATTCTTACCATTTTGGCCTAGAAATACATAATTATCATATTTTTCTTTAAAGTCTAAAATATCTTTATAGTATAGAAAGTTAATATAAGCTCTTGAAAATGAATATTGACCTTCGGCAGAAGATTTAACAAAATACAAGTAATTATGCGGTGCAATTGGGGACACCTGTTCCTTAAATATATCCAAAGTGAAATCCGGTGGTAATCTACGAATAACTACCTTTGAAAGTAATATATCTGCAGTGTCACAATAAGCGTTGACAAACTGTAACATATCTGTCATATGAATTTACTGTTCCTGTACTGAAACTACTAGATTGCTTTGTACTTGATGAAATATTAAAATCCTTTATATAACAGATAGTTTCATTAATGAGTTTAAAACAGATATTAGTAGTAAAATAGAAAATTTGAATTTTGCTTTTTATGAAATACAAAAGACCTTGAAATGTATTAATAAACTAGTAATTAAACTTTGAAATTGACTTTTTTTGTAACGAAATAGTACAAAGTATGCTCCGAAACTAAACTGAATTTCATATTTCTGTCCACTATATTTATTACATAATATGTACCAATATATGTACTTTATGTACTTACATATACAAATACATATATTCTGTTGATAAGTTAATGGGCTGAATTCCCTGTTGGAACAGTTTATTTTTAGTTGTAAACATTTTGAAAACAAGATTTCATGAATGAATTTTACGGGAACAATTTTTAATAATATTCACTATCGATTATTGGTGCGGTTTTGTTATAGGGACTCGAATTATTTTCTATTATTTTATTATTGCACAATTTTAGCATCGTTTATCTTCAAGAGAGGAAATGCTATACTACAGATCACATTGATATTTATATAATGAAATTAATGAATAATTAAATGATTGTCAAGTAACTGAAATTTTATTACGCAAACTTTGCGAAATGTTTAAAGCCCAGAAAATGGAATGGTACCAGAGTTTCATCATGAGCAAACACCTTAAATGAAGTTTTCTAATTACATAATTCAGAAAAATAACCCATGACTTATTCCACGGCTCAACAAGTTCGTTTCAGGAACCTGTTTGTTTTAGGAGTTGATTATATATAATTTTGAAATTACAAAATTATGTTGTACCCGTGACAAAAATAGCAGTCACATTATATTTAGTCTGTTGTGAATTACCAGTACACATATGTATATGATTACATATTTTTAAAATAGTCAAGCAAACGAGTGTCTTTGTTTCGTAAGACAGCAACACTAAACTTATTAACAAGACAACAATTTTTTTTAACATGATGAAAGATGAGATTTTTAAATAATCAACAATAAATTTTTTCTATTCATAAATTGTATATACATATAACACTAACGATAACAATTATATCATATTGTATTAGTTTTACAACGTACAATCTTATTCTTAAAAAGTTTTTGACATTCAGTTTAAAATACAGAAGCAAGTGGATGCTTTCAATATAAGAAAGTTGTAAAAATTATAGCTGTTTTCTCAAACACATAACTTTTACCAGAATTCGACAAAATATACCTTAACAGTTTTTATCTTTTATCTTATTAAAAGCACATACACCCTAAACCCTAAAAAATCACCACCTTTATTAGATAAATATGAATTAAATTACAAGTGTGTTCTTCTGTCGCATTTGAAAATATACCATCTATAAGTTAGCAAAATTATTACATAATACATAATTAAACTTCGTACTTCCTAGAAACGGCATTCCATAATTACTCTTTTATTAGCTATATACACTACCGTCCATATTAGTTTGGACACTCAAATATATTTTAAAAAAGGGAAAACTGTTAAACTAATTTATGTCAAAACTTAAAATTTTTATTGCATTATTGTTTATAGATGTTTTTATAGTATAATAATAAAAATTAAAGCAATTCTAACGTTAAATAAACAAAGATATCTTAAACATTCCACTCATCGAAGAAATCCCCTTTTACGCGAAGAACAGTCATGTCACATGGGCATGTCATTATTTGTAAGGTATTATTCTTTTGTTCGCTATTCGAGAAATTCTTACATATTACTGTTGAGTATTGTCCTGCATCAACACAAAAACACAAAATTTTCGCAGATTAAACGTAGCCCCGATGGTATTGCATTTTCTAGCAATATTTCTAAATAACCCTCCTTTCGCAAAACACCCTCGATTCGCTTCAAGTCCCCTGTACCAGCGTAGCAAAAACAACCCCAAACGAGCACAGAACTTCTTCCTTCTTTGACGGTTTGCACTATACAATCCCGCTGCATTCTTTGACCACTCGCTCTTCTTACAAAAACATGCCTTGATTGTCCAAACACTTCAAACTTTGATTCATCATTTCCAGTCATTTAGGCCATTGTTGTTGTTTTTACTTGTTTCCCCGTCTAAATAAGGGTTTTATTACAGCAATGCGGCCGTGAAGATTTGCAGTTTTTAATCTTCTTTTCACCGTAGTAACAGAAATTTTTCTCGTATGGTCGCCATTCTTTCTGCGGCGATTTCGGGTGATGTCAGTCTCGTATTTCGTTTACTCAGCAATTTTATACGCTAACCGTGACATGTTCTTTGCATACGACCTGAACGTACCGGATCTATTAAACTGCCCGTGCGTTGATGTCGCCGAATGATATCATTAATAATCAATTTATTAGTATGTGTATTTTCCCCACTGGAAAGCAATAATTACAAAACGTTTTTCTAAACTTTTTGGTTACGGTAATACGGTCTTATCAGTAATGCGCACGCTAGCAAGTTTATTTGAAAACTAATGCATATTTGGTACACGAGACTCTTTGAGGTGAGGACAAGCAAGTTTCGCAAGCTTTTTGCTTGTAATGGTCTCGTTAGAGAAAACAATATAAAAATAAAGCAGATTATAAATACCTTCGCCAGTTACAGTTAAATGTTTACCTCCCTAAGAGCTATCTAAAAGATATTAAATATTTTTTAATGTCTCAATTTTCCGCTGTTAAGACAATAAAAATTTTATATAACTGTGGCGTAGAAATATAATGAAAAATATACTGGTAGTAGAAGATATTTACTTACTAATTTCGATAATTATTGTCTCTTTCAGACATGCAGAGGATGTGCGAATGCTTACAAATGCAACTGCAGTAACATAAAAGGAAAGCAAGGAGAAGAAGGGATTCATGGTATAACAGGACGGGCTGGCGATTATGGCGACGTCGGAGATGATGGGCCTCTTGGTCCTAAAGGCGAGAAAGGCACTTCTGGTGAACTAGGATCTCCTGGAGAAAAAGGCTATCGTGTAAGAATATTTCAAACTACGATATATAATTTCCATTCTATGAATGTGTTTCTAAAATTGTTTTTAGGGTGATGATGGTGATAGAGGATATCCTGGAGTACCCGGGCTTCCAGTAAGTCATTTATTTATCTCAGTTAATACTCAATTATACAATGAATAATATTACTATAGATACTAGTTATTCTAAGAATATCAGCAGTTGTTAATATTTTAAAATGTAAATAACGATAACAATATTACTAACGATTATAAATTATAAAATTTTATCTTGATTATTGTAAATGTGTTATTTATCATCCAGGGAGATCTAGGTTCTGAAGGTTTGAAAGGACACGTAGGTTTAGATGGATGTAATGGTACAGATGGACGACCGGGTGCCCAAGGTAGACCCGGGTACTATGGTAATCGAGGTGAATTAGGTGGGCAAGGTTCACCTGGGTTACAAGGAGATCCTGGTGAAGGAGGGGAAAATTCAAAAGGCATTGCGGGTGAATCCGGTGAACTCGGCTTCGATGGAAGGCCAGGTAATCCAGGTCCACCTGGACCACTTGGAGAACGTGGAGCAATAGGGCCGCCTGGACAAAGAGTAATTAGTATTAGTTAATACTTTCGAAATAAAGCTACAATTTAAGAATTCCTACTTTTATAAATTGGGATAAACCAAAATGATTTAATATTTTGTACTTTTATTTCGGAAATGTATTAACTACCAAAATATCAATTAATTTACCATTCTTACTACGATATTTAAGAAACATTTTTATTAATAAGTAATTATATAAAAAGTACTACTATTATTAAAAATTATTTATATTAAAAGTACTAAAATTACTAAAGTTAGAAGTTCTGTTTAAAGTATTCTTAAATTGTGGCCGTTTTAATTTTTAAATCGAATAAACAAGATTAAGCACTAAATATATATTTAAACAAAACTAAAAAATGTTTCCATTCTTTCAAACTATTTCAAGTAATGCAAAGATTGATCGTACTCATGTTAGAATACGTTTAGGGTGAGAAAGGTTATGGTGGTGAGTATGGCCCTTCTGGAAATCCAGGACAGCCGACATATGGATCCAAAGGCAAAAAGGGTGAAACAGGTGAACCGGGAATAAGAGGTGAGCCGGGCGTAGCATTCCTAAATGTTACCACAGAGGAAGAAAGTATATTAAAAGGCCCTAAAGGTTATAAGGGTGCAGATGGTATTCCGGGAATCCCAGGTACAAAAGGAAAAACTGGAGAGAGAGGTCTTCCGGTAAGTATATTATAATCAAATACAACGAAATATCTTGACAGATACTTTATACTCTTCTTTCGATATCCATTCTTACTTTTAACTTGCTGTTTTCTAATCCTAATTATTTTATATTTTTTAATTTCGCAAAGTTTATTATTAATTTAAGAGTGAAACGAAATTGAAAAAAGCAGATTATTTAAAAGAGTAATAAATAAATTCATTAAATTCGATAACGATAATTTGCACTTACTGTGTTATATCACGTTATAAATTTACATTTTTAACTGTAAGCACAAATAATTTATTTATATCATAACTGCTAGTTGTAGCAAATTGAGTATAAAAAAATTATGTTTGATGTAAAGCGTTCATTAATTATATTATACTTAGAATAAAGGTGTGTTGTTAGGTAATTGAAACGAAAACAATAAATTCTGTAGAATGAATCTACTTTTTAATTTAATCATGTGTATATACACACCAATTCAAAGTTGAAATTTTAATTCTACTACAGGAATCTTTACTTACATAGGGCCAATCAGGTCTACCAGGTACAAGAGGTCTTAAAGGTGAGCCGGGAGAAGACGGACCAAGAGGTAAAGAAGGAAAAATTGGTCCGGCAGGTCCCGGCGGTGATAAAGGAGATAAGGGAGCGCCCGGATACGAAGGGATGCCTGGAAATGATGGTGTACGTGGTTTACTGGGTGAACCTGGCGCAGTAGGGACTCCAGGTGTTCAAGGACCAGAAGGCCCACCTGGAATTTATGATCCATTCTTAGACGAAGAAGGAAAGCTAGGAGTACCGGGACCTCAAGGTGAACCAGGGCATCCAGGTGAAATAGGAATCAGTGGCGTTCCAGGACGTCAGGGCCAACCGGGCTTTATTGGCCCACCCGGACTTCCTGGTCCTCCAGGATTGGATGGGCTTCCTGGAACAAAGGGCGTTTCCGTAAAAGGTCAGCGCGGCGATGAAGGATTACCTGGATTTGATGGTCCAATAGGAGAAACAGGCGCACCTGGACTTCCTGGTCTAACAGGAGAAAAGGGGTATTCTGGAAAACCGGGCATTGGAATATCTGGTATCGACGGGTTACCAGGACGTGATGGTTTTCCAGGACCATTAGGCGATCGAGGTGACATAGGAACTCAAGGTCTTAAAGGCTATCCAGGAAAAGGAAGACGTATAAAAGGTCCACCAGGAGACAGAGGTATACCAGGGTTACCTGGAATACCAGGTATACCAGGAATACCAGGTTACGATGGACTATTAGGTCCTAAAGGAAGACGTGGAGATGATTGTGGAATATGTAAACCAGGTTAATATTTTTTTCCGAATTCATATCTTCACCATAAAACAAAATATTTAAATTAATTTTAAATATTTGTTGGATTTTCAATTATAAGATTAAGTTACTTCTTCTATTGTTGATAATATTTATGGCTTAAAGATATCTATTAACTTTTATATAAATCTCGTCGTAACAATAAAATGTAATTATTTTTCCAGGAGCACCTGGACCCAAAGGTGATTTAGGCGATGATGGCAGGGATGGAGAGCCTGGTAAAGAAGGATATCCTGGTTTACCTGGACAAAGAGGTCAATCTGGAGAAAAAGGAAATCCAGGTCAAAGAGGACCTAAAGGCATTACGGGGCCAAGCGGACAACACGGTCTTGAAGGACCACCAGGCGAACCAGGACCACCAGGTCCATATTCATTATTAAAACCAGGAGAGACCGGTATACCAGGTGACCTAGGTCTAAGAGGACCAGAAGGATTACTTGGACGAAAAGGAGATTTCGGACAACCAGGATATACAGGGATGCGTGGTAATCGAGGACTTAGTGGTGAACCAGGGGAAACCGGTAATTCTGGAGTAGATGGCAGACCTGGAATACCAGGAATTCCAGGTGAAAAGGGTGATCGCGCTACGTTCGCTAAGGCGCAATTAAGAGGAGAACCAGGATATCCAGGTCTTGCGTAAGTATATAAATTCTTTTAAATATCCACTATAAATCGTTCTGAGAAATTACAGGGGCGCCAAAGGAATTCAAGGCCAACCTGGTCCAATTGGCGAATCTGGTAAACAATTTATTCCATCACTTAACCTCACTGGCTATCCTGGTGAAAAAGGAATTATGGGTGATACAGGTATTTAGAACTTTTAATTCAATAAATTTGTGATGAACACTAAGAGATTTAGACATATGCTCGGTCACAGTATTGATCTTAATTGAATCGATTCGTTTACAAATATGTATGTCTGTAAATTCATATTCAGTTGCCTTACTAAACATCATTTAATTATGTTATATTAAAATAACTATTACTGTTACTATTAAAATCAAATATACTTCTTGTACAATATAAGCAACAAAGTCAATCATACTCTAAATATATATTTAATGACGTGTAAAGGAGATATATTTTATTGAATTATAGCAGTAAAAATATTTTATACACCCTTAGATTAGATTTTGTAATGGCCATATGGTTTACGATATTCGAATGTAATTTTTTCAAGCCTCTCGTTAGAATACACTATGTTATTATACATATGTACAAGAAATTAATATTTAGTTTTAGGATTTCCACTCGTCGAGACATGGTACCAACTAAGTTGTTAATACTTCTTCCGGCATATTATTCTATTCTTCTATAAAAAGTGCGATAAGTTAATTTTTCTTACTAGCCTTTCGCGGTTTTTTAGCCACTTTCGTTGGTTATGTGCTATATATTTTCAATAGGATTCATGTCAGATAATTGCCTTGATCATGATAAAATACTAATCCCCAATTTTCTTTCCATGCTGTTGTTGTCCGTGCTTTGTAACAGGGCGCACCAACTACAATGAAAATAACAATTTCTTTTGCAACCCTGGTGTCGTTGAAAAAGAGCAACAATCCCTCTGTTAAAATTTCGATGTGTTTAACCGCATTAACATTTACTTCCCACATTACTAGCTGTGATCTTGTGTCACACCATATTGCTTTATAATACTAGTGCCGCCATATTTGACTGCTTAGTGTAAAAACAACGCACCCGTTAGGGTTAATTTCATGGCTATCGTGGCACTTGTGAACCTTTATATATCACTTAATAGCCTGCGAATTCTTTGTTGCTTAGTTTTCTGCCACTATGAGACACTTCCATAAGTTATCATCGGTCTGATTGCTCCTTTATATAGCTATATAGTCATCTGGAGACTAACTTTACAAGTCCTCCCACATATTCCCCCACACCTGTCCAAAATAGTAAATTCTATATTTGTGATTTTTAGAATACGAGAGTGATGGCTATAATCCTTGTAGCACTCTCTTTTTTGTAGAGGCAGCTTCTTGTATTTTTTGGGCACTCTTTTCTAAACTACTACCATATTTTAAGCAGTTTGTGTTCGCTCCGTTACAGAGTTTGTAACTGCATTATTAAATTCTACCAGAGAACCATGAATGGTAATTTGCTTATCTAATTCTATTTGGTCTTACGATCTCCATGTTCAACTTCCAATCGCCTTGTTCGACCTTTTTAGGCTTTCCCTTGATGAAGCCGAACATTTAACTTTTAATAATTCCTTAATACTTTCCGTATAGGTTCCGTTAATTTTTCTAATGAGGCCCACCTCAGTTACAATATTACTTTCCTTTGTCAAGACCTTGTATATTCTAGAACATGTGGAGGTTTTATTCATCTCCTCAGGGTCCTTACTTTCTCAAAGTTTATCTCTTTGCCTTACGAATTTCTAGTTATACAGAGCGATTTTGTCTCATAGATATCCCAGCTTTGGTTATACTTTACCTTGTTGAACAGCCTTTAGGCTTCGGTTCTTGCCCTTTCTAGGATCTTATTCCACCCAACCATTTTGGTGATTTCCGGGCAGTTTTTCAGGTATGAATCCTTAATAGTCTCATAAATCATGCGTTTTCACGATATGAAACTGATAAATAATTATTTTAACTGCTTTTTTATATTGTATATTTAATTGATATATAAATATAAATTTTTCCAAAAAATTTAAGTTTTCTGCGCAAGAATCGACCCACGTTTCCTTGCTAACTGGGAACGCGTATTTACCGTTAGGCCATGCAGAACAATTTTCAAATCTTCTTATGTGCCATAAGACTAAATATAAGGAAGTTGCTCTTGATGGCGATCAAACTCTCGATATGTTACTTTATCAAATCTTCAGAGAAGTCTTCTCATCTCTCGATTGCCTCAGACCGTACTCCGAAACAGTCTGCTCTTTTAAGATCGGTTAGAGCTGAGATGAATGCACGCGTCGCTGGCGGCGAGACTGGATTGGTTATTAGGTATGTGAATGGCATACCGACAATTGTGGAGCACAGACCGAAAAACTAGATTCATCCAACAGGCTTACAGTTCCAATGAGATTTTACTATCAAAATGTAAGAGGTTTGAACTCCAAGACCCATGCTTTCTATAATAACTTAATTAACCTGTCTAGTGATCTCGTATTACTCACTGAAACATGGCTGAATGACTCTGTGTTAAACAGTGAACTCTTTACAAATTACTATAATGTTGTTCGCAAGGATAGAGACTTTGGCACGCTTAATCGCACTAGGGGTGGGGGCGTCTTGGCACGATGTGCCTTTTCGCATCATAGATACGACCCATATTCAGATGTTAGTCCCACTTGTTGATTTATTGGTATGTAGATGTTTTATGGCTGGAAATCCTGTTATTATTGCTCTTGTTTATGTACCACCTGATGCCTCATCTGAGGAATTGGAGCTTTTCACTTCTGCTTTAGGGATTTTGTTGCTGAATAAATTGGTTATTCTAATAAGGGACTTTACCCTACCTAATTTCTGTCTTGGTGATGATCATCAGTGTAACAGGACGCTTATATTCAAAAACTTTATTGACATCCTTGATGTCAAGCAACTGAATAAGGTACTTAATGTGAATGGCGAGAGACTTGATTTGGTTCTTTCTAATATTATCTTCCCGTGTCTTATTCAGCGGTCTGACTGCCCGGTTGTAGATGAGGACCCGTACCACCCCAGCCTGGAGATACTGTTCCACTCGCTGCATGCTCCTTCGGCAAGAAGTTTTCCTTCGGCGAGTAATGTTAGGTAGAACTTTGGGACGGCTGATTATCGTGCTTTATATGTTTATTGGTAGTCGACTGGTCCTTCTTGGAGGGCCATAATAATGTAAATAATGCTTTGGCTGACTTTTATGATGTTTTGTACTCAGTTCTGGACTTGTGTGTGCCTTACAAAAGGAAATGTAATTCTAGATATCCTCCTTGGTTTTCGTCCGAGATCATAACTCTCATTAAAAATAAATTTTATTATCATAAAAAATGGTTAAAAACACGTAATCCTTATTTCTACGATCATTTTAAGCGTCTGCGGACCCGCATTAAGAGACTGATAAAAGATAGATGTTTCGCATCTAACTGTGGTTGAACATTCACTAAAGGCTGGTATCTCTAATCTTTGGAATTTCTTGCGATCGATTAGACGTTATTTCAGAATACCGAGCAGGCTCTCTGATAATAACGGGAACACCTTCGTTGACCCGGACCAAATTGTAAACGCCTTTGCAGATGTTTTCGTTTCTTCATTATCATCGCCATTGGATTTAATACATGGTGATTCATATATTGATTCATATACTGGTTCCTTGCCTCACTCCTTCGCACTAACAACTGAGGAGGAGCTGATTGGTGTAATGGGCTCGTTTCCGGACAAGTTTTCTGCTGGTGATGACTCAATTCCTGATTTTTTGGTGCGGGACTGCAGGGCTGTCTTTGCTTACCCATTAAAGATTATTATCAATCTTTCCATTTCAACCAGCATTTTTCCAAGCACGTGGGAAACTACTAGAATTATCCCTGTGCATATGAAAGGAGACCGTGCTGTAATTAGCAACTACAGACCCATATCCATCATCTCCAACTTTGCTACGGTTTTCGACGAGGTTCTCCACTCCAAGCTCTTCAGTAGCACGCGTTCATTGATATCTCCTCATTAACATGGCTTTGTTGTTGGTCGATCCACGGTTACCAATCTGGTAACTCTTGCACGGTATGTGGGTGAGGTCTTGGATGGGCGTGGTCGGGTCGATGTTATTTATACTGACCTTTCAAAGGCCTTCGATACTATAGACCACCGAGTATTGTTGCATAAACTGGCTACCTTTGGTTTGGTTCCAACTTCAACTGACCTATTACGATCAATGGCTATTCCTCTTATGATTTCTTTTTGACGTCTGGCGTGCCGCAGGGATCTAATTTGGGTCCTTTGCTGTTTATACTATTTATAAATGACCTTCTTCGTCATATTGTGCTACGTGCGGATTGAACACAAGCAAATTGTTGCGGGTCGCGAATGACCGCTCGGAGGAGCTTGGGTAAATCTGGGCAACAACAGAAAGATGCCGGCTACTGTTGCGAAGGTCGGGGTTCGCAAGCTCAGGATTGAGCTAAGATGTAAAAAAAAGGAAAGGGCGCCAAGAGCAAAATTATGGCTGGTGTTATTTCTATTTTCTCAAGGCCGTAGCTCTATTGGTCCTTGAGTTGCCCTGTTTCCCCACCGTAACGTCGGGTATGTTGATTCAAACCCAGTGTGTAATTAGCAACTTCAAAATTTATTTTGGACGAGTTGTAGTTAACAAACAACGAAACAAAACGAAAAAAAAATAATTCAGAGGTTATCAGGTATTTAAAAGTATTATGACACTCTGACTATTCGAGCCTCTCCGATATATTGGGTCTGGGAAAAAGTTCGTGGCGTTTTTTCAGTAAAATTCAACTGGTCCCCGCATGGCGCGTGGACGAATTCATTTAAACCGAATATGCTCCATTATTATCGACAATGTTTCGCCATTTTTTTGGTAGATCCATGATCCCATCGGTGAAAAACTTCTGTGGTTTCTGGTCGAAAAACTGAATCAAGTAGTTTTCACAGGCTTCTTTTGAAACCAACTTAATTCCATTGAGAGAGTTCTGCAGAGATCGAAACAGATGATAGTCAGAGGGTGCTATATCCGGACTGTAAGGTGGGTCCATCAAAACTTCCCAACCAAACTCTCTCAATTTTTGACGGGTCATCAAAGAAGTGTGTGGTCGGGCGTTGTCATGATGGAAGACAACACCTTTCCTATTAATCAATTCGGGCCGTTTTCTTTCAATCGCCTGGCGTAATCTCTCTAGTTGTGCACAGTAGAGTTGAGAATCAATCGTCTGACCAGTTGGAAGTAGCTCGTAGTGGACGATTCCCCTCCAGTCCCACCATACACACAGCATCACTTTTTTTGGCGTCAATGTTGGCTTAGCGAACGCTTGTGACGGCTCACCATCCTTTATCCACGATCTTTTACGCTTCCGATTATCGTACGTAATCCATTTTTCATCTCCGGTTATTAAACGTTTCAGAAACGGCTCGATTTCGTTCCGTTTCAGCAGCGCATCGCAGATGTTAATTCGGTCCATCATGTTTTTCACGCTCAACTCATGAGGAACCCATACGTCTAGCTTTTTTTTGTAACCAGCTTTGTGTAAATGGTTCAAAACAGTTTTGTGGTCAATGCCTAGCTCCATGTCAATATCGACACTGCTGATATGCTTATCTTGTTGGACTTTTTCAAGAATTTCATCAGATTTTTCAGTGATTGGACGACCGGAGCGTGACTCATCTTTCACATTGAAATTTCCAGAACGAAAGCGAGCGAACCATTTCCGCGCAACAGATTTCGATAAAGTACCTTCACCGTACACAGCACAAATTTTATCACAAGCCTGCGCAGCGTTCTTCCCCTTATCATAATAATATTGCAGAATATAGCGAAATTTCTCATTATTCTTCTCCATTTTCAAGTGCGAATAACTTTCCAACCACTGCACCGATTACAATGTTTCTACGCTCAAACTAACGTTCGGAAGGTCATCTAAAAAACGAGCCGTCGGTGGTGTCGCTGTGACTTGTTGTTCTTTAGTTATCGGCAACCAATGCCATCTATCGGGAAAAACGCCACGAACTTTTTCCCAGACCCAATATATATATATATATATATATATATATAGAGGTTACAGACGGCGCTTATGAATGTATACCTCCAATCACAATTTCGCTTATTTGCATAAATTTATTTAAATTTAGAATATTAAACTAACATATCCCACAAATATCAAATTCTCTTAATTTTAAATAAATCACATTATACTAGAATATCAAATTCTCTTAATTTTAAATAAATCACATTATACTAGGATGTTAACCAACATATTCCACGAATATCAAATTCTCTTAATTTTAAATAATCACATTATACTAGAATGTTAACCAACATAGCCCACGAATATCAATTCTCTTAATTTTTTTTGCTCGAGTCGTGGTAAAACAAAAAAAGACAGAGATATTTAAGAGGCTACTTAACGCTCCTATCCTCGTGGTACGATTCCCGGAGGAGTTCAGAATCCGTTACAGGAATCCGGGACAAATCTGAAGGATTGGACGTATCTATCACCGGTACTTAGGCGTGCATGCCAGTATTAGACACCCGGTATACGAGAAGCTCTAAAACAACAATTACGAATAAGGGACTGTACATATAGTTTTAATTAATTGGCAGACACATACCTGTGGATGGTAACAGGCTCTGAAGAGGATTTGCAAATTAAAGGTGAATTATCTCTCTAATGAGATCCACATTTGATCAAAAAAAATCGAAGTCAATTTCAACGTCCAGCCTCCTACGAAGTTAACTTTCAAATGCTATCGATATAGATATATTGTATCGGACCAGGGCGAGTAAGACGAACGGGGGATGTTTTGCACTCGCGATATGTACACCTGGTCGCCACAAAAGCGATTCATAGATGTAAACAAGTCGACGTAAACGTACGCTGAAATATATTTATTTAAAACGATTTTAAAACTTTAAAATGAATACGATATCTTAAATATGTGTGTCCATGGGCGTCCCTTCTATCAAATACGACAGGGTTATTTTAATAAATAAATAAATATACAATACGCAGAAATATGTTCTAAATGAAAAATAAACCGTAACAATTGATTGTCCGGTGCTTGCCTATGCAGACGACATAAAGATTTTTTCTGAAATTCGTTCCACTGAGGATGTTGGTGGCCTCCAGCGAAATTTGGACTTCCTGGAGGGGTGGTGTAGATGGTGTAGTTTGGATTAAGGCTAAACATTGACAAGTGCCATACCATGACCTTTTCACGATCTACTTTGCATTTCGAAACCATGTACCACATCGGGGATATTAGTTTGGGGAGGGTGAGAGAGTTTAGGGATCTTGGAGTGATTTTTGACTCTTGTCTCACCTTTCGACCGCAAATCACTAGTGTGCGCTCGGAGGCCTGCAAATCGCTGGGTTTTGTATTCCGCATCTCCAAATACTTCTATGACCCAGCTGCACTGAAGACCATATACTACGCTTATGTTATGAGCAAACTGGAGTATGCGTCACTGATCTGGTCTTCGATATATGCTTGCGAGAGCTTAAGGTTGGAGCGTGTTAGGAAGTTTCTCAAATTCCTGACTTTTAAGTGGTGCTTACCCGGTGAGGGGCATGTGGCAAGGGGAATTGCTTATTGAGCATAATATGTCCTCGTTGCATGTTAGGAGGACGGAACTTTTTGGTAGGATGTTGTGTGGCTTACTCGGTAACAGTGTTGACTGTCCTTCACTACTGCAACGTTTGTGTTTTTTAGTGCCCCGTCTGAACTCCAGGTGCAATGTGCCCAATATATATATATATATTTGTAATGATTTTTGTTTCACTTGCTTTACTTTTATACATTACTTTGATTTAGCATTTATTTTTATTATATCTATTGCACACATGTCCAAACTCAGTTTTATAATTTTGCATTTTCCTGTTATTGGGCTACTAGCCTGTTGGAAATAAAGGTCATTATTATTATTATTATTATTATTATTTATACTTTAGTTTGGATTTAGCAGGTATTTGAAAAATTGCATTAGATAACAATAAGCAAATGCAAAAGTATTGGTATTAACAAAAGAAAATATCATGTACGGAAAGTATATTCGAGTTTCTTAATTTTAAGTAATTAATAGGTACGAATAGGTTACGATTAGAGCTAGATGGAAAACGCCAACGTTTCAACCATTTGAAAACACAAACCGTTACCCTTTTAGTCTTGTCATCTGCCTACTAGATCGTCGGATTTCTTAATGTTAAATAATGTTAAAATTAAAATCAAAAAATGCATTATAATAAAAACCGTATGAAAAATTGTAAAATTCTGTTGTTATATTTACGCTATTCTTTATAAACTCCACTGCCATTAGGGCAAACAACTAATATTTAAAAAAAATGTATAAATGTGTATCTTCCTTTTCAGTAAGGATTTTACGGTATTTAAGTTGAAGGTAATAATATCTAAATGAAAATTACCTAAGGATAAACCATTAATTAGTTTTTAAAAACAATAAAATGATTTGATATCGTAAAAAACTATTTAACCTAAGCACAAATTTCTGTTAACAAATCAGTGTGCGACATATTTAGATAAAAATTAGTACACACATAATTTTCTATACACACTTTCCGTAAAATTGATTAGACTATTAAAAAAACATGTGCTTTTAGGATTACTCGGAACAAAAGGAGAAAGAGGTCCACGTGGTGATCTTGGTTGGAGAGGTCCACCTGGTGAACCGGGCCCACCTGGCCCTGAAATACCTGGAATAAGAGGCTTCAAAGGATTTCCAGGATTATTGGGAAATTACGGGCCACAAGGAATTCCTGGAACGCCGGGAAATTCAGGTAGCCTTGGCTTTCCTGGCAAAAAGGGTATCAAAGGTTTTCCAGGAGATGCTGGATTAAATATCCTAGAAGGAGTTCAAGGATTGTCCGGAGAAAAAGTAAGGATAATAAAAAGTATTAATAAAAGAGATAGCTTTTACAAACTCAAATTCTATAGTTAATGTTTTTAATTGCCTTGACATTCTTGTGTTGCTCTATTAGTTATTACGCTAAGTATACTTTCTTACGAAACATAATCTATTTCATTTTCAGTCAACTTCACAATAATGTAATACACAACACTGCACAATAAAATTATGGCTAACAATATAAACTCATCTTTTTGGTTTTATTTTTACAAGAAATAAGACAAAATAACGACTCGATGTGAACAACTTAATAGTATAATATATGTTTTTAAATAATATAAATTAATATTTTGTTAAGCCACCCTTCGCTTTGATCACAACGGCAATTCTTCTCGGCATACTTCTGATACATGACGTAGCTAATTCCTTCAAATCCTGATTTTTGCGCCAAGTACCTTCAATATTTTGTTTTAAAACAGCCAGAGTTGAATTTGGAATTGAGTAAACAATCCATTTTAAACTATTCCATATATTTTCGATTGGGTTTATGTCTGAAGAGTTGCTTGGCCATGGCAAGACCTAAGTTGCTGTCGGAAAACAAATCTTTTATTGATTTTGCTTTATGGCACAGTGCACCATCTTACATAAATTTATAGACATCAGAATTTAAAGAATTCATGTATGGAATTAGTACTAGTTCCATTATGGATTTATACTGTAGTTAGTTCATTGAATTGGTGACATAATACAGAGGACCTAGCTTCTTTCCTGATATGCTAGATCAAATCATAATAGCTGGAGGATATTTGACTGCTATAATGAAAACGCTGGTGTGGTCTTCTCTTAATAAAGCGGAAATTTTCCATTACCGCCCCTAAGCGCGAATCATCACTGAATATAATCTTGAAAGGGCGAAAAATTTATTCAATTTTGAAATTTACTAAGAATATGTAAAATTTTATGAACATAATTAAAATAATATCATTCTCAATCCACAACCGTGAGATTTTTACTGTTTCACCCATTGTAATCTCATTTTCGTCATCCTCTCGATCAATTTTGTTTTTTTTCACTGGCCGGCGGCAATAAATTTTCTCCTCGCGTAATTGAGATTGCAAAGTTCATCTCAATATTTTGATATTATCTGCTTCTAAAATGTACCACATCTCTTTAATAGATCGCTGTCGATTTTCTAATGATCTTTTAACAATTAAAGTATCTCTACAATCCGTGGTTTTTCTCTTTCTTGCACAATGAAGCAGGTAAAAGCAACCCCTTATAATTGTGTTTAATCTCATGACGAGTGCTTAGTGATGGTTAGAATACTGAGAAATTTATAGTTGTTATAAGAAATAAGGAAAAATTTATAGTTGTTATAAGGAATGTCTCCTGTCAATACTATAAAATAATATATTTTAACAACAGAAAATATAATATCCTCTCTACTTACTAAATAACTCTAATTATTTCTTAGAAATGTGAGTGGTCCTAATTTAACTCTGTGTACGGGATCTCACTGTTTTGTCGACTTCCTTCAAATTTATTAAGACGAAACCGATTTTTTTAAATTAGATTCGACAAAGTAAATTTTAAGACCTCAAAGTCAACGAACGCTTTTGAAAGTCATATTTCCTTATTTAAATTAGCAGCTATGAAATATTGTGTTTGGCGGTGTGATTCTTCTTACATATTTTCAAATCATCTGATTATGTTAAAAACTATTAAATTATTTTAAATAATGAAAGTATCACACTAGTATAATCAAAACCACTGTATAATATATTTACTACTACAGCATTTTAACTTAGAATTTGATAGATTTTATATTACATACAAAAATAAGAATATATGTAATTACTTTTTGGTTTACGAATTAGGATCGCATTCTTTTTATTTTCTGTCAACATTTTTAACACTTACAAGTAATAAACTCAAAATTGCTACTGCTGTTAACATTTTTGCACTAACACAGAAGTTATTTTAGTTATACGAGGGTTGTTACTGAAGGACTTATTTACGATGGAGTTATATAACTAGAAAACTTGCCAGTTATTGTGTAAAAATCAAATTGAATTTAATATTTAGTCTCCAAGGTATGTACGTTGAGCTAGTGCTAGCCTGACTACGTGTAGCGCCCTAGTAAAATACTCTTGTTTAGCAACACAAGACCCAATTAAATCTTTTGTTTTAGCAACATACATACTCCCTCCCATACAAGTATAGAAATCTGTATACACCACGACCTGCCACAGTGTTAAATTTCTTAGAAGTCGCTCGCTAATACTGAAGCGAAGGATCACAAAAATACGTTCAAGTCATATAACAACCAACCAATATTTGATAAAAAAGAGGAAACGAATACAATATTTAAAATTCCAAAATAAATAACATCAAAACACACACACATATCTTTTCTTATTTGTGCAGTTATATCTGTACTAATTGTATTGTGAAAATAACATTGGAACAAGTAATAATTAAAAAGTAGGTATAAACAATTAGGATACTCCGAATATGTATTCAGGGCTTACATAATCAGTGAAATTCGTTATAACTAACCATTGCTTAACGTACTAATAAAAAAACCATATCCTGAACTGTAATATTTAACAGTGATATTGTTTTTTCTGCAATCAATATTAATATTGCTTATATTCAAATTAATATAAGAAAACATGACACAATAAAAATAGGAAATTGATCCACAGAATTTAGCAAAATCGAATATTAATTTAATTGAAACTATCTATTAGTTCTGACTGTATACAAATTCCTAGGTGAGAAAAAAATATCGAACATTAAATAATATATTATTACTTTTATATTATTATTTATAGTCATAAATTTATTTTTGAATTGATTCA
The DNA here is from genome assembly GCA_031893035.1 of Dermolepida albohirtum. Taxonomy (NCBI): domain Eukaryota; kingdom Metazoa; phylum Arthropoda; class Insecta; order Coleoptera; family Scarabaeidae; genus Dermolepida; species Dermolepida albohirtum. Next base: position 37,337 of record JAVIWB010000974.1, on the reverse strand, counting down.
TTAACGTAATATGAGTAGATCCTAATTTTATACAACTAGGGCTCATTTATATCCTTTGTTCGAAGGTTATAACGACGTAGTAGTTGCACATTTCAATTTGATCTTTAGATGATTTGAAAGGAAATATAACTGGCTAAAATATTCATTTGTCTTACTCAAAATTAACAAAATGACGCCAGAATCAAGGACTCTAAAAACTCAAACCAAAGTATATAAACATATTCAAATTATTTTAGCGACCTTTTGAAATAATAATCAAGATGAAACTACGAATTCCTAGGTAGTGTTAGAAAATCCTGAGCGAATAATTAATAATACAAGAAATGATTTTTAAAATAAATTCAAAACAGTTTATAACTCAAAAGAAAATCAGAATAAATGTGAAACTAAAATATTAATTGGTTGTGCAAATTTGAGGTAAATTAATTTATTAAATTAAAATATTGGGTCTGGGAAAAAGTTCGTGGCGTTTTTCCCGATAGATGGCATTGGTTGCCGATAACTAAAGAACAACAAGTCACAGCGACACCACCGACGGCTCGTTTTTTAGATGACCTTCCGAACGTTAGTTTGAGCGTAGAAACATTGTAATCGGTGCAGTGGTTGGAAAGTTATTCGCACTTGAAAATGGAGAAGAATAATGAGAAATTTCGCTATATTCTGCAATATTATTATGATAAGGGGAAGAACGCTGCGCAGGCTTGTGATAAAATTTGTGCTGTGTACGGTGAAGGTACTTTATCGAAATCTGTTGCGCGGAAATGGTTCGCTCGCTTTCGTTCTGGAAATTTCAATGTGAAAGATGAGTCACGCTCCGGTCGTCCAATCACTGAAAAATCTGATGAAATTCTTGAAAAAGTCCAACAAGATAAGCATATCAGCAGTGTCGATATTGGCATGGAGCTAGGCATTGACCACAAAACTGTTTTGAACCATTTACACAAAGCTGGTTACAAAAAAAAGCTTGACGTATGGGTTCCTCATGAGTTGAGCGTGAAAAACATGATGGACCGAATTAACATCTGCGATGCGCTGCTGAAACGGAACGAAATCGAGCCGTTTCTGAAACGTTTAATAACCGGAGATGAAAAATGGATTACGTACGATAATCGGAAGCGTAAAAGATCGTGGATAAAGGATGGTGAGCCGTCACAAGCGTTCGCTAAGCCAACATTGACGCCAAAAAAAGTGATGCTGTGTGTATGGTGGGACTGGAGGGGAATCGTCCACTACGAGCTACTTCCAACTGGTCAGACGATTGATTCTCAACTCTACTGTGCACAACTAGAGAGATTACGCCAGGCGATTGAAAGAAAACGGCCCGAATTGATTAATAGGAAAGGTGTTGTCTTCCATCATGACAACGCCCGACCACACACTTCTTTGATGACCCGTCAAAAATTGAGAGAGTTTGGTTGGGAAGTTTTGATGCACCCACCTTACAGTCCGGATATAGCACCCTCTGACTATCATCTGTTTCGATCTCTGCAGAACTCTCTCAATGGAATTAAGTTGGTTTCAAAAGAAGCCTGTGAAAACTACTTGATTCAGTTTTTCGACCAGAAACCACAGAAGTTTTTCACCGATGGGATCATGGATCTACCAAAAAAAATGGCGAAACATTGTCGATAATAATGGAGCATATTCGGTTTAAATGAATTCGTCCACGCGCCATGCGGGGACCAGTTGAATTTTACTGAAAAAACGCCACGAACTTTTTCCCAGACCCAATATTTACGATCAATCAGCTAATCGATTCGCGCGGGTAAACAAATAAATCTTTACGTTAAATTAATGTAAACAATACAAGGGCGTAATGAATTAAACCTATTAGATTGCAGGCTATAAAATGAGAAACTAAACTGCAAAACTGTTGAAGATTTGAAAGTTAGCTAACTAAAATACACGTAAAAATCTTAAAACTGGGATAGACAGTGACGTACAACAAAATATGAATAAAGTAGAAATACACGCCAAAGTAAACACAATGGCAAAATGAATACGTAACAATAGTAGCTATAATAAACTCACGAAAGAGATAATTTAGCAAATGAGGTTCAAAACTAATCAATAAACAACTCAAAAACAAAACGGTCGTTTGAAAAATACTTCACAAATCTACCCTAATACAATAGTACTTAAAACAATATGAGGGAACCCGCACGAAATATAACATCAACGCATAACCCTTAAAACAACAACCACGATAATGATAACGTGTTAATAGAAGAAACAAATATGTTTAAGAATAACCAGATTACATAAACTCAAAGAAAATATAAGTTCTAGATCTATAAATTAACGTAACTATAGAAACACGAGAAAGGACGATATGGTAATGACAAATGCATACAACACAAACATTTATGGAAAAGCTACAAATAAAAATGCATTTACGAGACTATTTAAATGAAAGAAATAATGGATTTAAAAAAAGCTTTTAATATACAGGGTTATATCAAGTGTGCAGTTAATTCTCGTTAGTAAATATTTAATTATAGGTTACGTAAAACAATCTGCCGGTATATAGAGAGGTGTAAAAGAAAGCATAATTAATAGAAATAATAATACTGGGACCAATAGCTATAAGGATAACACAGTAACGAAAGTATTACACATACACGATTAAGTGGAAAAGGTCAATAGAACTAAGAATAACAAAAGGAATAAATTATTAAAAACAAAAGAACATATTTTACACCAGGTAATTAATGTTATACAGTCTCTTCACTATAATAATGTTAAATCGGATTGTAATTTACCTGTTAAGCTAACAAAAATGTAACAAACCTTTTACTTGTCATTGATTGATGGACATAGATAATTGTTAGTGCTTTTAAATACCATGAAACCATAAAACGCATACAAAAATTGAAATTATTTACTATTTCGATAACATTTTAAAGATTTACATATATAGTCTGATAAATATGTAAATTAATTTTAATTACTCACCATATATATGAAAAAGTAGTTACATTCTATTACAGCAATTATATGAGATCAAATCGTTGCAACAGTTACACAGATGTGACAACAGTATTAACAGAGGTGACACATGCAGATAAATTACGGTTTATTACAGAATATGTTCTTACGAAATTTGAAAATACCATTGATGAAAAAATATTTAATGACATGGATCGACAGTGGGCTTTAGAAGTTAAACAAGAAATTGAACACAAAACGTTTAAACCAGAGCAAATTTATGACGCGTTTTACACATACTACTATGGAAGGTCTACGTTTGCTAAGCAATACTTTTATTAACGAAGTCAAATCTCGTATCACTAATATTTGATAGGAGCAATGTATACAACGCTGATGACAGTGGATTTAATATAAAAGTACACTCCAGTAGTACGAGCACTTGCCATTATTTTATAAAGGAATCTACGAGTACATTTGGAACTTGATTTGCACAGTTATTGTTTACACCCGTATGTGCATATTTCTTCCTTGATATTTGGAAAATTAACTTCAAATCATTTCAACACCTGGTTAACACAGGCTTTCTTTCCAAATAGCTGACCAAACAATGTGCCCTTGATTGATTCTTGGAACATTGTGTTTCCGAACTTTAAGAATTGATGCCAAAAGATAAAACTGTAAACATTTAAATTACGCCAAAAAACGGCAACAATGATATGACTTCTAAACATGTTTAGTTTTATGTCCTGGATAAATTTTATTAGAACTATTTTTGATACAGCGATTTTTATGAACGGCATAAATTTATATCGGAGAAATAGTATGATTAGATTAATCTGCAATCAGTTTTCTGCTAGAAGACATTTCGTTGCTTTCAAATACACGTGGTATAAGAGTGGATGATATATCGGATCTTTTGACAATCATGTATACTTTTGTTTTGCAAAAGATGCCGAATCTACGCCATCTTGTAATAAAGTCGCTAATGTGCGTTGTTCGTGTTGCAAATAATACCTGTGTTTTCAGCACTTTTATACTAACTACCATTATTGTAAAAAAAACATAACATAATTACTGTAGGTATAATATTACTATTCGCAATTGTAATATAATTACGGTACGTAGTGTCATTTCGTAATTACATTTTTTTTAATTCGACCGCACTGTTTTCCGAAAAATTAGTATTATTACAAACATGTTAGTTATATTGATATTGTTCTATAGAAAAATATGACAAAATGTATATCTACACAGCACGTAAAAAAAAAATTTTAAAAATATATAATTATGTTTCTTCGTTCTTCGTGTATATCACATTTTTTCCTATTATGCCCACATTTATTAGAATATAGGCAAATTTATTACTTTTAATGTTTAATTATTATTATTATTAGTTGCCTAAATTTGTATACAGCATCATTTTCTACGTAAAAGCAACTTTATTTTGATATATAAAAAAAGAAATGATAGAAAAGAAGAGTGTGGAATACAACTGTACCTTGAAATTGAGGGATTCGGCCGCTAAAAGACTGTATAATATAGTTTTTCAATCTTCCAAGTTTCGTGAAAATATGAATTTCCGGAATGCCGGTGTTTACTTTACATATGGTTGTGTGAAATTATATAAGAAAACAAATGAGAAACATTTGACGCAGAATAAGGAAAAAATAACGGGACTTTTAACAACTTTGGCGATCGATAGAAAGGACATTAAATGTGTAAATCTAGGTAAACGTGACACATCTAATAGGGATCGCTGTTGCCCTCTTAAATTTTCCTTAGAGATTGCGGATTTTGAGATCCTCGATAAATTTAAAGCTTTTATGACATACTGTCCTCGGCAAACATTTGAAAAAATGTCCATATATCGGGATCAAACTTCTAGCCAAATGACTGTTTATAAAATCGCATGTCTGAGTTATCAAATCTGGTGACGAGAAAAATTTAAGAATTAAAAGCATTAAAGGCATCCTTAATGTAGTACAATTAAAAAAATAACAGCTTCTTGTACTTTAAATCTTTATTGCCAAAATGGACGTGGTTTATGTTTCGAAAATTTTGCACTAATATTTGTCAATTAAGTTGTTGATATTACTGAAACTTGATTACACGACTCTAATGTTAGTAGTAAGATTCTTTCTGATTGCTGCAATGTGATCAGATGTGATAGAAAGTTTGTTGAAAGAAATCGTTCTAAATAAGCTGGATTTTTAATTGCGTTGTATGAAGAAATAAATTGTAAAGTTGTTAGAATAGACACACAAATATTCACAAAATAAAGGTAAACTTTACTTTTATTTACATATACAAAGAAATATATATATATATATATATATATATATATATATATATATATGTGTGTGTGTGTGTGTTAGGTGAATATTCTCGCGGAGAAATGATGAGAAATGCTGGTAGTAGGAGACCTGAAGACTGATTAGTACAAATTATATGCTCTCTAGAAGAAAATGTCAAGGAGAGCATTGAAACGTCGAGAAGTCAACGTTTTGTACCAGAACTAAAGACTTTCTACAACGCGGAAGAAACCCGAAAACCAGCATTTCACAAACACGGACATATATATAATATATGTATGTGTGTGCGCGCGCGCGCGCGTGTTTGTGTGTGTATGGCTGTATGTATGCATATATGTATGTATGTACATATGTATATACATGTTCTTTTGCTCTAATATGGCCAAATAAATACATTTAAAATTTTACACTAAACTGTTTCAACAAAATTCTAATAGCACTTAATTTGTTACTGATTCTAGGGGCATAAAGGTCAGCCTGGAGATGCTGGACCGGAGGGTGTTAAAGGCCGAGTTGGAAGGCTTGGTGTTAAGGGTATAAAAGGTGATAAGGGTGCTCCAGGAGATGGAGGTTCGGAGGGTGCACAAGGTCTAAAGGGTCAAAGGGGTCTATTAAGGCAAGGACCACCAGGACCACCTGGTAGGCCTGGCAGAAGAGGTTTTCCTGGTGATTTTGGAGATACTGGTATGAAAGGAAGCGATGGAATACCAGGTGCAGTTGGATTACTAGGCATGAAAGGACTTCCGGGACTTTACGGAAGAAGAGGACCCGATGGTGATGTAGGGGACCCTGGCTTTGATGGACGGCCCGGGAAACATGGTATTGATGGTTTAGAAGGTAACCCTGGTGAACTCGGCGAACCAGGATATCTAGGAAATCCTGGCCTTCCTGGTATAGCTGGAATTTCTGGTGAAAAGGGTAGAAAAGGTACAATTGGACAAATTGGATCACATGGCTATTTCGGATTAACTGGTAACCCTGGAATACCTGGCGAACAAGGAGTACCAGGTCTAACTGGCCAAAAAGGTCGAAAAGGAGAGCCGTCTATTAGCGGATTAAAAGGTGATCAAGGTGAACAAGGTTTCACCGGTCCAGAAGGCTTCAATGGAACAGATGGTTTCGACGGATTACCAGGAGAAAAAGGTAGTCCTGGATTAATGCAGATTGGGATAATAGGAGAAAAAGGCAATAGAGGTGAAATAGGTTTACGAGGAGTGCCTGGATATTTCGGAGAACAAGGTCCTCGTGGTGATATTGGTTCACTAGGTCCACCCGGTCAAATGGGTGATATTGGAAAAACGGGTGTCATTGGTTTTAGAGGTAGAGATGGGTTGACTGGCATTAAAGGAGCCCGAGGAGACATCGGTTTTCATGGAATATCTGGTATTAAAGGTGAGCCTGGAATGGACGGTGATCCTGGTCGTATGGGAAGACCAGGCGAAATAGGTGAAAATGGTTTCATGGGAGTAAGAGGTCGTCCAGGCTCAAAGGGTATAAAAGGTGATATGGGTAAGTTAAGTTTTAATTTGTTTATGTAATAAATAAATTTATATAAAGCTAGTCTGTTTTTTTTTTACTTCATTATGTTAATGTATTTTAAAATTATATTACAGGTCCAGTAGGATATTCTATGTCAGGCGTTGCCGGAAGAGGCGATATGGGGGAACCTGGAAAAGATGGATTAGACGGCCTAATAGGAGAAAGAGGTGATACTGGAATTCCAGGCTTACCTGGAATAAAGGGTGTACAAGGCCATACGGGATTTCAAGGTCATACTGGAGATATCGGTTTTCCTGGGCTTAAAGGCGAAAGTGGTGATAGAGGCTACCGGGGTTCCGTCGGTATACCAGGGCAATTCGCTGAGCGTGGAGAGCCTGGAAGAGAAGGTTTACCAGGGCGGGACGGCTTTCCAGGATTCCCTGGTCAAAAGGGAGCACCTGGAGAATATGGAATCGATGGGCCTAAAGGAGCAGATGGACCGCCTGGAATAAGCATTCCAGGATCTTCAGGTATAAGAGGGAATGTTGGATTTCCAGGCAGTCCTGGGTTCAAAGGCAGAGACGGAAAAAAAGGAGAACCTGGAAGTAGAGGCATTCCAGGACGTCCAGGCATAAAGGGTGACGTGGGATACAGTATAAATGGTGAAAGGGGGGAAGCAGGTGAACCTGGTTTGAAAGGTAAGTAACGTTTTAATAGTTTTGTTAAACGAACGTACAGATATTCCGGTGGTAATTTTGAAACATATTGGGACAAAGTAAATATCAAATGAACATTAATTTTGAATAAATAACAAATGAAATAAATTTACAATGCGTACTAACTAATGGCAAAATTGATTAAGTATGTATATTACAAAATATAATGAATTAAAACTATTGTCACTTTTTTACTTAATATGTGTCGCCATAAATATAAAATAATATTTCGCATTGTTAATAGTATTGGAGTAAAATTTATTATTAATGTTAAGAAATATTTGGATAAACACGAAATCTTATGTTAAGGTAGATACATTCAGAAAATATATTCAACGGAATGAAGTTCATTACTTTTACTACAACAGATTATCTCAGCTGAAACTGACGTGTAGTGATGCTCGACTTGAATGATCAAAAGCTTCTTATTTTGTTTAATTATGTGTTTAGTAGAATCCATTCTCAAAGTATGGTAGGAAATTAGCAATACCCAATTCATATAGGTTCAATCGTTTTTATCGAGATTTGGTACTACTCGATTGTTTTAATCATTTTTATCGAGTTTTGGCACTCATTAGTGCAGTACTTTCCGTTCAATTCTTCGTACTGTAAACAACTACATTTGTGTTTTAATCTTTTCTTCATAGTCATCTGTTTGTTGTTTTCTTTTTTTTAGGCATAGTGTTTTTTTATGTAATCTATTTATACGTCAGTTGTCTTTTAAGTCTTGCATGTAAAACTAGAATAAAACAATACGTAGCTTTTGACTTCTTTGTTTTTCGAAGTATTTTCCACAAAGATTAATGCACTTTTACATGCGCTCGAACCAACTCTGGAAGCAATTATTCCATCCATTTGTTAGTACAGTCAAAATTGAGTTTTTGAAAGCATCGACTGCTCCTTCTAACGTCTGGAACTTTAGACCACGCAGTCCGTTCTTAATTTTCGGAAAGGTAAGGAAATCATTGGGACTTAGGTCCGAATTGTATAGAAGATGGTCCAACAATTCGACGTTTTGTTGCGTTAAAAATTCAATTGACTTATGTTTTGTGTGCGAACTTGCATTGCCTTGGTGGAGGATGATTCGTCGTTTGGGGTTTGTTTTCGAAGTTCAACGACGGCTTGTGGCAAACGAATAGTTGTATACCAATCGGCAGTAACAGTTCTTTATCTTGTAGAGGAATTACTGCTACATGACCTGGTTACGAGACAAATATCGCAACTATCTTTTTGGAGAACGAATGACTGTTGTCGACTTTTCTTCACCTTGGAACACCCAAACAGACGACTGGCGTTTTTTTCTGGCTCGTATGAGTAAATCCAAGATTCAACACCACTGACGATGTTGTACATGTTTTTAAAATTTCCGACGTTGAAGTGATCTATAGTTTTTTGACACCAATTCATCCTAGCTGCATTCTGTTCTTCGATCAACAGATGCAGTATCTAATTGCTACATGACCTGCTTTCGAGACAAATGTCGCGACTATGTTTTTGGAGACACTTCGAGAACGAATGAGTTTTGTCGACTTTTCTTAACCTTAGAACACCCAAACAGACGACTGCATGTATTTACCTTCTGACTCGTATGAGTAAATTCAAGATTGATCACCACTGACAATATTGTACACATTTTTAGAGTTTCGAGAAACTAATTTTTTTACACACAATTCTTTATGTAAAATTTTTTTAAATAAGGAAATTTTCAATAATGCTTCAAACCGCCGATATGTCACATGTCGATCTTCATTGATGATCTTGCGCACAGCATCAACGTTTTCCTGAGTGACTGCTGCTTTTGGTGAACCTGCTCTTGGATCGTCGCTTGGATTAATCCGTCCACGTTTGAATTCTCCTTACCAACGAGAAATTGTTGACTGATGTGGTGCTTCATTGCCAAAAACATAAACCAACTCGGCGAGGCTTTCTTGTTGAGATAATTGTCTTAGAAAATTATAAAAAATTATTCCGCGCAAATGTTCTCGATTGAATTTCATTTTTCAACTAACTTATCAACTTTCACAGTTATCATAGTTGAAGCTACAACACTACACGTATCACACTGAAATTTTGGATTTAAGTTAACTAAAGATGGAGGTTAATTTTTTACTGATATTTGATTAGTGGCACTCTCTATGTCCCATTATGCAAAACTTAAAAGACAACCCACGTATGTATATTTTCTTTTTTATTTCAGTTAGTTCTTCCTGTAGAGCATCTAATTTGTCTATCGCTCTATTATTAATAACTTCTGTTTTACACAATTTGTTTAAAATTTCCTGAATTACATTTTCCGCGATTTCACTAGTTAGTTTAAATAAATGTAATTGAACTATTTTATTCCAAAATCCGACACTGTTCTATTTTTCCACAAAAACGTAAAATAGAAAGAAGAAGAGTAGATAAAACTACATATTTTGCATATTTATCGATTTTTAAATTATCGTTATTAGACTGTTAACCGTAAAATCAGGATAATTAAAAAAATTTTTTGAATAGGAAAAAAATATTCTTTAAATAATTGTTCTAAGTAAATGCGAAACAATTATCTTTAAAATTTCTGAATTTATTTCATGGGGGTAACTTAGGCAAGTAACTTAGTAAACAGAAAATACTACAATCAACAATATTGAATTATTTTTTAATATATTCATTGTGAAAAACTTAAATCTAAACAATCACAATGTAAACCTTCGAAATTCCATTTCACACATCTCAGTCATTTTCTTCTTCGCTTGATTAATTTCTAACAACTTCAGCAAGTGATTATGTATAGTTGAAACTGATGCTTCTGGCCTTCTTTTTATGATGACGTTAAATACCATAACACAGAAGCAACATTTGTGCAACATCCTACAACTCTTGCTTCTACCTTACACCCAGAAACATCGCTGTATTTGTAGATGAAACCCTTGAAATGCCTGAATTCATCTACACCGTACTTCAATTACAGAGGCATCATCCTGATGGATATAAAGTGAATACAGGCCATCTATATTAAATGTCCCTGTACCTATATACGATTTAGACTGATGTTAGACTAGTTAATAGACGTCTTAAGCAGTGGCGGCTCGTGAGTATTTGACATGGTGAGGCAGATAGAATAATAAATATTCAAAATTGTTTACAATTGATTAATAAACTCTATATACCTACTACATATAAAAACAGTTTATATATATTTATATATATATAGGGCTTCCAGTACAAACAGGGCTGCCAGACGTGAACTGAGCCCTATATCGCGCCCCATTCGATTTTTAAGGGAAAACAAAGTTTCAAAGCAAACCCTTGTGAAACGAAAATAAATATTCTAAAAAATCAAACAAATTCTAAAAACATTAATCGAAAATAAGAACTTAATCTTCTAGGATTTAAAAATAAAAAATAAATACATTCCTATTATAATATAAAATTTAATAATATAACAAATATATACATATATATATATGTATATATATAAATCAACAATAATCCAATAACAAAATTTCAAAATTACATGCAAAATGAAAATATTTTAAAATACAGAGAATTTCCTTTATTGGCATTGCACGTAGAATTACATTTAATAGATTTTACTTCTTGTATAGCAAAGGTATCCTCCGGTTTTTTGTGTTAGCAAAATAATCAATTACATCATTATAAAATCGTTCATCCCTCGTCATCGTTTTAACCAATTCCTTTTCGATTGCAATTAGTGCACAGTTACTAAGTCTTTGTTGTCCAATTGTATTTCTAGCATACGATTTTATACGTTTCAATGTGGAAAAACTTCGCTCAACGGACGCGGAAGTTACCGATATGGTAACTACTATACTTAGCAATTTAAAAAGTTCTGGCATACAGATGGCTAACTTTTGTTCGTGCATAAATCTTAACATTTCACATGGTGTTTTAGAATTACCAAGGAGTTGCATGTCACTATAAATAACAGCTAATTCATTTTTTAATTGAATTTGATCAAAAAATTTATATTGTTCAAACAAATTATTTAAGAGCCTCTGAGGAAATGCCTTCGAATATTCTTCAAATTTACTTTCTGTTAATAAATCAAAAAAAGTAAGTTTTTCTAAATCAATAAATCTAATTTCAATTTGACTAATAAACGTATCTAGAATTTCGAAAAATAATTTTCTATAATTTTGTTTAGTATCTGGAACGTCATCAATTCTACGCCTTTTATGTGCAACAGATTCGTCAGACATCGAATTTTCGTGTACAGTACTGAAATATGTATCACACTCCCGAAATTCTCTAAACTTATCAAGCAAAAAACGTAATTATTATTATTATTATTGAAATTTCTGTTAGACTTACCGTGTATTGTAAGAGGTTTTGATAAACCAGGGTTTGGTCTTGGAAGGTTTTTGACATATAATTGATCTTCTACCGATAGAACAACGAACGTATTTCTTATTAAAAAATCTACAATGTCTTGTGTATTTCTTACATTTTCTAAATCCATATTCACAATTTTTAAATCACTGAAAATATCACTAAACAAATATTAAAATATTTAACCTAACTTTGTTATTCCCCCAAGCTGTAATTTGCGATTCGGGCCGAGAATGTCAGCCTCGAGTATATTCGGTAGTTCGGCGATTGTGATTCGATGAGAGGCTCAGTTTAAATTGGCTTCAGATTGATATCTAAATAATATCTACTTGAAACAATAAAAATACTCCTGTTAAAACTTAAAACATATTATTTGCGTGGAGGAAATATTGAGAAACTGTACAAGAAGAATGTAAACCTTTCGACATCTTTATATCATTAAATAAATACTTAATTTATCCTATTAATAATGCTTTCTATATTATTAAAAATTTCAAAAATCTCACAATAAAGTTAGAAATATCTATTAACTTTTTGAATATTTTTTCTTCTTTGTTATCTTAAATATGTAGCTAATACTTTACTGTAATTTCCATAGAAATTGAGAATTTTTTTGCCTGCTGTAGTGCGTTATAAATTTTCAATGAGAGGCAATGAGTGGCCGGGCCTCAAATATTCGTGTTTAGTAGGGATATACATAGATCAAGCATGAAGTTGGTCGGGGCAAGTATACGCGCTCGTACATTCGCACGGAATTAAAATGAAATGATAAATTTGTACTTTGCTTGTAATGCCGGTTTATTTAAAACTATTTTCTTATTGTTTATAAGATAAATTCTGAATAAAAGATGATAATTAATTTATAAAGAATTTTAAAAGTATACATATTATTCTTGTTATAATTCCAAGATTTAGATGGTGAGGCACTGCCTCACCTGCCTCACCTGACCAGCCGCCACTGGTCTTAAGTTATCAACAGTAATTCATTTAGAAACAAGCAAGGAACATCGTCAAGATTAGAAGCAGACAGGTCCTTGTGGAGTTCCGATCCTAAGTAACATAGTAACGAGTATGTAGTTGAGAGTATGTACATATATCCCATACCGCCACACTTTTCTCTGTTTTATTTTGAATTAGGACTGGATTATCTAGATTATTTATAACATCCCAGGTATAAAACTTTTCTCACAATATCCGTTAATGTCACTCTATCCAGTTATAAAAATGATCAATATCAAGACAGCTACACTTGCCCATTGGTTAATTTTTTGATAACAATAATACATTAGACACTAGCTTAATTTTTATATAGTATAGATTCAATATTAGTATCTAATCATTAACACATGTAACAAATTGTGGTAGTGTTTTAAGCGCTTTTTGCTAAAAAATATCATAAATATTCAAAATTGGGGTACTGACCTATTATTATTAAATGCATATGCGATTGCATATATACACACGTGTATATACACAATTATGTGCATTTCATTTTCCTGTTTATTACATCATTTTAATTAAAGCAGAAATTCATGAAAAAATCATGCCCTCGTAGGGAAATCAAACCCCTGTCCACTCGCTACCGGGCAGATGCTCTATCATTAAGCTACCAAGGACTTTAAAATTCGATTACATTACTTAAGCGCGCCATAAATTTCATTATGGAAACAGTTTTTTCATTAATTTCTGGCTTAATTAAAAGAATGCAATAAGCAGGAAATATCGATTTTTCATTAATTTGCATCGCGAAATGCACGTAATTGTGTATATATACATGTATACATATATGCAGTTGCGTATGCATTTGATAATAATACGAACTAGTGCGGGTTTTTAATTAAAGATATACTTTTATAATTACATTTATTAGCCAATATATCATACTTAAATTATTTACAAACAAATACAAATTATGAAATAGTTAAAAATTCTATTTCTGATGTATATGAAAATATCAAAAAACAAAGAACGTAGAACTAAAATTATTTTTTTCTTTTTATATATTCATTTTTAACGCCAACGTTTGTTTAACTGATGAAGCTTTGTGTCAAATAATTAAATATTTATCTAACTTAGATCGATATCGAAGGTCTTCGAAAACCTGAATTCACTTTACTTTTATATTTAGTAGCAATTCTTTAGAAATTTGAGGATTATTACGGAGAAAACATTAATTAAAGTTAATATTTACTAACCAGGGCCAAATGAATTTACAAATGTAAATCATTTCTAGCATATTAATAGTTAAACTATATAATCTTTTGCAAATAGTAGTACTTATCTTCAGAAGTCGGAAGGAAGGTAATACTTTCAGTAAAGATTTGAATAGTAATGTAAAATGTTTGTAATCATATATCTTATCTCGTGTATGCTTGTTCCTATATAATATAATAATAAATAGTTGCGTTAATGCAGATCAAACTCCGTTCTCCTGATATTACTACCAATTGGTATAATTATAGAAGTTCGAATCACTAAAATTAAATTCTACTGTTGAAAATGGTTAACATAGTAAAATCATACGTTTTGCTTTAATTTAAAAAATTCTAAGAAAATGATTTTAGATAATAGTTCTTTAAAAAATGGCAAACTGAAATATTGTTTATATAATATAGGTAGACGAGGCTTTCCTGGCGCTAAGGGTATGGTAGGAGAATTTGGTGAACCTGGACTTCCGGCATTTCAAGGTCGCCCAGGCTTACCAGGATTACCAGGAGATGCAGGTCCAATTGGAATTCCTGGTGTACATGGAATTAAAGGAGAAAGAGGCGATTATGGTGATTCAGGATTTGAGGGTTTACCTGGATTAACTGGTGAGCAAGGGTATCCCGGATTACCTGGCTTTGCAGGTGGACCTGGAGAGTTTGGTAAACCAGGATTACCTGGATTAAAAGGACAACGTGGACTACCTGGTAAAGATGGCGAAGATGGTTTACCTGGGTTCCCAGGATCACCAGGCTTGAGAGGCGATGAAGGCCCTATTGGTCTTCCTGGACTAAAAGGCCGTAGAGGTAGACAAGGAGCTCCAGGTAGTGATGCTCCAGCAGCTTCGGGACCAAGAAGTCGTGGATTCTATTTCACGAGACATTCACAATCTGAACGGATACCAGTTTGCCCTAAGAACTCTGCTTCTATGTGGACTGGCTATTCATTATTACATGTTATGGGTAATGCTAAAGCTCACGGACAAGACTTAGGAGCACCCGGTAGTTGTTTGAAGAGATTTAATACAATGCCATATCTTTTCTGTAACTTAAATGATGTCTGCGATTATGCCCAGAGAAACGATTATAGTTATTGGTTGTCAACAACAGAACCCATGCCTGCGATGATGACCCCAATACCTTCATTAGAAGTAGCACGATATATATCAAGGTATAAGCAATTGTTCATGATTAAGTCATTCAGCACACAGTATTTTAATAAATTAAGAAACGAAATTTTTAAATAACAATAAGATAGAACTCATTTTGAACATATTTTTTTAAAATTAATACACACATATTTTTAAACATTGATAAATTGTTTCCAGATGTGTAGTATGCGAATTACCAACGAGGGTTCTTGCAGTACACAGCCAAAGCAACGATATACCAAATTGCCCTACAGGTTGGGAAGAATTATGGGTTGGATACAGTTTCGTTATGGTACGTTACTAAATTAAGTGTGCACTTACATTACGAAATAGAACTATGTTGCATTATAAATTGATTTAAGTGTTCTATATGTATATTCATGTATATCGAAAAATTTTATTTCTAGCATGTTGACGCTGGTGCCGACGGATCCGGACAATCATTAGCATCACCTGGATCTTGTTTGGAAGAATTCAGACCAAGGCCTTTCATAGAATGTCATGGACACGGTAGATGCAACTATTACACAACAGCGTATTCTTATTGGTTAACTACCATTGAGGATTACGCAATGTTCCAAAAACCTAGACCGCAAACAATAAAAGAAGGAATGGATCTAACTTCGAGAGTGAGCAGATGTGCTGTCTGTATGAGAAAAATAAGAAGTTCTAATGATTTAGACAGTCATGTTTCTCCAAGTAGAATTATTAGACCTGGTGTTAGATCAGGCCCACCAGTAACGAGAAGACGCTTTAGACCACGAGTACGGTACGGTCAAAGACAATATAAACATACTATGGAAAAAAGTGTTAGACAGTGATAATTTAGTGCCATAACATTCGATAAATTATTATCGGTACTACTTAAATATTAATCCTTCATATTATTACAAAACTTTAAAACAGAGTATATTAAAAAAATTTAATCAAATTTAATAAATTTGTATTTATTCTGTGTACTGCCAGTATATTTATGCTAAGACGCCAAGAATAGATACTATAACTAACTATATACGATGTGATCCAAAACGAACCCTCTACGTAAGGGTTACTATTTTCTAATAGTCCTGATGAATTCCTATATTATATATATATACCGGTGCTATTTTTGTTAAATAATATAAATATTAGTAATTAATGTAATATTGTAAAAATGATAACTTAATGTAGTTAGCTTGATTTGTATGAACACTGCCAATTCTTAATAAATAATAGTTAACACATTTACCTTTATTTTGATATATTATACATCAATAATTTAAAATATGCCGCACGATCAAATTAATTCAAAATTAATTCACAAAAATATATCAATGGTTTTAAATTTCCAAAATTAAAGTTTATTTAAATATTATAGCCACATTTTGATATTAAACGTTATTCAGGTTAAAAAATTACCTTACGGGACTTTTCCAGCAGTCAGAAATTATTCACATAATGCATAATTTTGTCAAAACATTAGACGATAAAGTAAAGCAACGTAATATAACATAGAGTCACGTTTCAAATTCGAAACTGATAATAAATACATAAACCGGAAAGTATCACGAAATGACGCTTCTCTAAGAGCTAAAGAGATTTACTTATTAATAGAACACATAAGTTTGAGACAATTTCCATCAGCGCCCAGAGAGTCGGTCGAACAATTCGCCCTTTCCATGCGATAACATTATTTTCTGGATTTAGATGGGCAATACGACTTTGTTACGTTAATAATAACCATTATTTGATATTGTATTGTTAATTATGAGTGTTAAATGGAATAATAATAGGCTCGTGGATCGTATAAATAAATTTATCGGACAATCCATAGCCAAAACACGATAGTGTTAAAGTAGTGTGTTTAGTTCTAGGTTTTATTCTTTTGTGTTTGGGTTTTTCGACCAGTAGGAAATAATAAAACATTTTGTTCGTATTAACGAGATTTCGTGGGGGTTTCTCTCCTTTTTAGTTATTTAGTTGTTTTCCTTTTTTTACATGCATCGATTTTTTATATACATATTTTTATTTAATGGATTTTTTATATTAGGTGCGCAACAAGTTTTCGCTGTTTTTCAAGAGATGGTTCCAGTAATAAGTGCTGGTCGATTGTGACATAACCAAAACATCATGAACCAAACTTAGACATATGGTAAGCAAACCGCTTTGACACATTAGTGATTTTGTTTTTGCGTCATATACTTTTGGTTGTGTGAAAATGTCTGATTTTGTGCGAAATAATCGTCATTTGCGGGAAGTGTTGCTTTTCTTCTTTCGTTCGAAGAAAACTGCGGCTGAAGCGCATCGAGAACTAAAAGTTTACGGAGATGCTGCTCCAAGTGAAACAACGTGCCGTGGATTGGTTCCGTCGCTTCAAAGATGGTGATTTCGATGTTGACGACCGTTCGCGTGAAGGAAGACCAGAAACCTCCGAAGACACTGAATTGGAGGCATTGCTCGATGAGGATCCGTGCCAAACGCAAAAAGAGCTTGCTTTAGCATTAGGAGTTACCCGCCAAGCCATTTTCCAGCGATTGCATGCGTTGGGAATGATTCAAAAACAAGGAACTTGGGTTCCTTATAATTTGAAGCCAAGAAACGTTGAGCGTCGTTTTTTCGCCTGTGAACAACTACTCCAGCGGCAAAAAAGGAAGGGCTTTCTTCATCACATCGTTACGGGTGATGAAAAATGGATTTATTACAGCAACCCAAAGAGAACAAAATCATGGGGACTGCCCGGTCATGCTTCCACGTCATCGGCTCGGCCGAATATTCACGCTGCGAAGGTTTCGCTATGTATGCATTTGGTGGGTCCAGGGCGGTATTATTTATTATGAGCTGTTGAAACCGAACGAAACCATCAGTGGGGAACGGTATCGAACTCAATTGATGCGATTGAGTCGAGCACTGCGCGAAAAGCGGCCACAATACGAGCAGAGGCACGAAAAAGTGATTCTACAGCATGACAACGCTCGGCTTCACGTTGCCAAACCCGTTGAAACCTACTTAGAAACGCTCAAATGGGAGGTCCTACCCCACCCGCCATATTCCCCAGATATTACGCCGTCCGATTATTACTTGTTCCGTTCGACAGCACATGGTCTGACTAATCAGCAGTTCCGCTCATATGAAGACATCTCAAAATGGCTTGATTCGTGAATAGCCTCCAAAGACGAACACTTCTACCGTGCCGGTATTAGAGCTCTGCCAGAAAGATGGGAAAAAGCGATGGACAATATTTTGAATGATTCATTTGTAAACATTTTTTCACAATAAAGTTGCATTTTCATCAAAAAAACAGCGAGAACTTAGTTGCGCACCTAATAGTTCTTAAAAACATGTTAGTATTTATAAGTAGTGCGGTCACATTTGTCTACGCACTAAGTTCGTAATAAGTACATATCGAATATTTATGATGACATCCAAGGCCGATCGTTATGCCAAATTATATGTTTGTTGGTATGTACTTACGCACCAACTACATCGGATCCTATCCTGTGGCGCCGATAAGAATTGATCGATCTATTTATAAGTATGTGCATTTTCTTTTATATTGAATATTGTAAATTTGTAAAAACATAAACATTATACCGTATTTCTTTACGTTTGTACTTATAAGTGTAACCAGCAAGTAAGTATGTGTTATTTCTTTCTTTCCCTTTTTTCCCTTATTTATATATAAATGTCCAGCGTACGGATATACGTGCATATGTGTATAGTATAGTAACACACTGTTAATATCTGTATCAATCAATGAAGTAGCAATTTTTATACCAATCAGAAAATTATGGCTAATGGTTAAGAATGTAATTTATATAAAGAATAGTTATTTCTATATTATCTATTAAATGTTTATTAAAATGTTATTTCGTTATACCAACACTTAAAATCAATTTCTTCATTGCGTATAATTGGAAAAATAAAAATTCTGTAAACGGATACAAAAACTAATAATTTTTAATTTAATTTTTTGTTTATCAGATTTATGCAACTATTTTCTGAATCTTCCTGTATATCCTAAAAGAAAAAAAAAACCTTCGAAAAATAAGAACTAGTATAAACACGTGTTTGTGCTATACGTTCGAATTACACATGGCCTGCTCGATGTCTGAACTTGAATCCCATAATTTTTTCCTATGGTGTTATTTGAAATCATTAGCTTATGAGGGAACTGCTGGTAAATTTTAATGAAAACTGTGGTTGATTGAATTAATCAAAAAATGTAAACAAAGCCCCTTTCTACAATATTGCTCGTATTCCGTATACGCATTTTGATAAATAAGTCGTCATTATAGCAGATAATTAATTACAGCGTCGCACCTGGATCCGTGATAAAAATCACATAGAAATAAATTCGTACCAGACATTCACCGTCAAAGGCCAAGCACACACTGTAGATCCATTTCCATAATTTAAAATGTATTCTAGTCTTAAAACTAACCACTTATCTTAAAGTACACACTCCGCTTACCCATACGAACCTTTTTAACGGTGGTATTTTTCGTTTCCAAGAATTCAAACAGAAGAATTTTCTATTGGAGCCTTATCGGTGTTTAACACAATTGAATATATGTTTTTTTTTTTTGAAATGTATATGCTTTCATAGCTATCTAATTCACGATGATTTATATTTTTGACTAAATGTAGATAATCTGCAGTTATATTGTAACTATTTTCTAGCATGTACTTTGCTAAATTGGATATTGTTTATTGCAAACTAAGCATTCTATTTCGTAAATCCCCGATTTTTGATTTAGCTTTACTTTTTTAGCTATCTTTCACATTTCCTAAGAGAGATTTAATAGAATTATTAGACCGACATATAACTTAACCGCGCTCTTTAAAAACCTTGTTTGAATTTTTCGTCATCGGGTAAAAAGCTAAGCATGTTAATTGCTTGTTTCGATTGTTTTGGGATGACAGACATGTGGTATCCCTGATTTTTTTTAGATTAGCTATTGATTATTTTCGAATTAAAATAATTGTATCTTGCGATGTTTTTAATAAAAATTAATTCTTTTTCATATCTCATTGTCTCATATGTCGATTGATAAGAAAATTGAATGAATTCATCTATTGTTACATGCTATGATTTTTTTATGATTATTTCTAATTACTAAGGTATTTGAGGAAGGTAAGTTGTCATTTCTTTTCTTACCGTAAATTTAATTATCGGGAATTTTAATATTAATTGCGTGATGAAATCATCTAAGTTACGTTTATGTGTGTCAAAATCAAGTTACATTTCGGTCCAGTTTCGGTCTATTAAATCTCTTGGGAAATGGGAAAGACGAAGTCAAGTTAAATTAGAAATCGAGGATTTACGAAATAAAATGTCAGAATGCAATTAGCAATACATCGGCAGACAAAATGTTCGGTAGGAACTCGATATGAAGAATATATTATTATATATGTTACGTTGGGGTGTGTGTCCTCCGCGAGGAGTCGAGAACTCTTTTCTTCTAAATAAGTTTGGAATGGAGTCCTTGGAAGTCAGACGTCAACTGAGCAGTATTAAGTTCGTATTTAACTTGGTTAGAGGGAATATAGATTGTGCTCATTTGCTGTCTCAGCTTAATTTTATGGCACCGCGAGTGTCGGCTAGACATAGCCATTGCTTTTATGTTGAAACATTTAGTACGAATATTGGTTTCAATTCCCCATTGGCAGTTGCATGTCGGGCCTTCAACGGTTTGTCGGACCATTGTGATATAAATTTCGATTCCTTGGGGCGGATACTGGCTGTCGCTGGGGCGCATTTATCTTAATTTTCTTTATTTTCTTAATTATGGGTGTGTGTGTATAACCTATATTTATATTCATTTATATCTTTATTTTCATTTTTTCTTTTTTTTTTCTAAAGCACTGTTAACATTAATTGGGTTGCTTTTGTTTTGATTGATTATCTGATGATTTGTATTTTTGTATATATATATAATGTGTGTATATATATATATATATATATATATATATATATATATATATATTTTTTTTTGTCGTGTTATTGGATTATAACAATCTGTTGGACAATAAAGACTTATTATTATTATTATTATTATTATTAATATGCCTGAGAAATCCAGTTTAGCAAAGCACGTGCAAGAATATAATCGCAGATTGTCTACATTTAATCAAAATATATACAGTCGTGAATTAGGTAGCTACGAAAGGATATACATTTCAAAAAACAAAAATCATGTGTTAAATACGAGGGTAGCCGTTTATATTTCGGGAACTGGCAACATTGTGAGTGTTCACTCCGATCTGATGATAGCATCGTGAAGTTTGTCATTTTTGACAATATATTTACCTTGACTGTTTTATTATCCGGTCGCTATTTCTATTGTTGACAGTAACTTGAAAATTTTATGTCAGCGAAAAAATGGAATTAACTCGCAATAATTTTCGTGCAATTATTTTTCATAAGTTTCGGCATGGATTATCTAAACAATAATGCATCGACGAGCTGAATTCTTTATATGGTGATGAAACGCCATCGAAAACTACAGTATATCGTTAGTATAGTGATTTCAAACTTGGATGGCGTTCTTTGGACAATGAATTTCGTAAAGTCGTCCCACAAATGTTGTTGTGTCGGAAAACATTAATGCAGTGTCTGAATTGATAATGCAAGACAGTCATGTAACATACAGTAAGATCGAGGCATCTATAGGTATTAGTAACACCAGCGTGAATAAGATCCTGCATGAACATTTAGCCGTTAAGGAGCTATGTTCACGTTGGGTACCACATAATTTGACAACCGCTCAAAAAAGGATTCGCGTCGATTGGTGCCAAGAAATGCACAAAAAATACAATGGCTGTGCTTCAAAGAACATTTATAAAGTCGTCACAGGTGATGAATCTTGGGTCGATACGTATCAGCCCGATAGTAAACAACAGTAAACTGTGCGGGTATTCCAAGAAGAGCAAAAACTAATATAAGTTGGTCGCGTTCGAAGCACATCAAAACAAATGGTCGCCTGTTTTTTCGAAAAACCAGTCACGTTACAACCGTGCCTTTAGAGAGTTGTGAATGGTCAATTCCGAATGGTACACAACTATTTGTTTGCCAAAAGTTTTTGAAGAAGTAAGGAAAATAAACCGAAAACGACAGATCATTCTCCACCATGACAATGTGAGCTCTCACAGGTCGGTTCAAACAATTGAATATATGACTTGGCAAAACATTGAATTGATGAGCCATCCGCCGTACAGGATTGATCTAGCACACTGTCCTTTCTTTTTGTTCCCACACGTCAAGGATAAACATTTTAGTCAACGGTTTTCTACGCCGGAAGAGGCAGCTGAGGCATTCGAAACTCATATTTTGGTGATACCGCCTTCACAGTGGCAGCAATGCTTTTCGGATTGGTTTAAACGAATGTAAAAAGACGACTATCCTCGTATATACGTTGTGGGATTTGCAGTTTTTGTATTGGTAATATTAAATAAATCCGCAGACCAGTTTGGAGCATGCTCTTTATTGAAAAGGCTTTTATGTTTACTCGCACCTAAGATACCGTTGTAAGAATCAGTCTTTGTTGATAAAATACCCATCCATTTATATCCATCATGCATGCTAAACTCAATACATAATTATTCCCTTAGCATACGTATCACACACACGCGTGTTAGTTGAGATTTTCATCGTGCTGTATGCAGAATAATTATTTATTTCACACGGTTGCATTAATTTATTGAAATGCACATTGTAGAACTTCTTACTAGCATCTGTTTGTAATTTTTTTGGTTATCGAGGGCTTTTCAGTATCGTTTCCATCGCATTTTGCTTAGACTTTATTTAAATAGGTTGTATTTAAAGGTATTTCAAAAACAGTCTATAAAGAAGAGTATGGTAAATAATAAATATTGTATAATATGGTAGACATAAATTTTGCTGATTTTGTATTTTTTTATACGCGAATAAATACATGCAACTGCTACATATTATTTATTCATGCTCGCAGGAAATAATCGAGTTATAACACGTTTATAT
Organism: Dermolepida albohirtum; assembly: GCA_031893035.1. Classification (NCBI taxonomy): domain Eukaryota; kingdom Metazoa; phylum Arthropoda; class Insecta; order Coleoptera; family Scarabaeidae; genus Dermolepida; species Dermolepida albohirtum. The sequence continues at coordinate 14,231 of JAVIWB010000974.1, read as the reverse complement.
CGATGTTGGCGTTGAAGTCTGTTGAAGTCACAACGCAAATTATCTTATGTGTGTTAAGCACATCTGTCTAGTATATTTCTTAGTATGACAAGTAAAAGAATTTATATTTAAGAAATGTGTACATACATTATTTAAATTCAAAAACAATCAAGTTTATAATAAAAGCAATTATTACTAATTTTACTTGAATTGGGTAGATTGGTGAAATGCTTTAAATTTATAACTTTAATAATAATATTCTTTTTAAATAGTCAACCTTCCAATAACCTTTTATAGATATTATTTTTTTTCTGTTCCAAAGCTACCATCCCATCGTTATATTTATTATTAGTATGATAACTTCCAGTCATCGAACTTAGCTTTTCTATCTAAGGTAACTGGCCAAAAGGTACTTTAAATTTAAATAATAAATGCATCGACCATTCTTCATCAGTTACCGACATCTCTTTTGCTGTAAATTTTAAGATATTAAATCTCTGTATATTGATAGTTAGCATAAAACATTGTGTACCTACACTACCGCTCACGGAAGTATGGACAGCAACTATGTCAACAAGAAAAAAAAAATAAAAAATATCAGTGAAATTGAACAAAAATTAATATTTATTGATTCTTTATATAATAAAAATAATAATTACAATTCATTAAACTTATTCCTAATATACTTATATATTATATTAATTATACTCTCTTTTCATCGAAGAAACCACCGTTCGCGGCGATTACAGTTTTTTTTTCTATTAATTTTCCTTTCTAACTCTTCTACAGAGCTCATCCCATAATTATTCAATGGAGTTGAGGTTCGGACTCTAAATCGGTCATGTCATTACTTTCAAAATATTTTCATTTTTCTCCGCCTCAAGGTAATTTTTAAAACGACGCGTGATTGGGGTCATGCATAGATTCAAAATTATTACCGGTTAATCGCAGGCCTGACGATAAAACGTGATTTTCAAAAATTTCTCGGTAATTCTCCTTTCCATGTATTTTTATCAAATCTCCCATTCCGGCTAATGAAAAACGGCCCCAGATTACAACAGAACCACCCCCATGTTTCACCTTTGAAGTTATGCAATTTGGCAACATTTTTTCTCGCGCCAATCGTCTGACGAAAATTCGAATCGAAATTTGAAGTGTTTACTTCAAATTTTAATTCGTCACTCCACAGTACGTTCTTCCACTCATCGATTGCCCAATTACGGTGTAACCTTGCCCATTAAAGTCGTTTCTGGTTATTTCCACGTCGTAATAATGGTTTCCGTGAGGCAACGCGACCGTGTGAATTTGCTTCCACTAATCTTCGTTTCACTGTACTCGCAGAAATTTTTTTAGCACGGCCCTGATTAAATTCGGCTGTTATTTCAGGTGGAATTAATTTCCTATTTCTGTTGTTAATTAATTTAATTCTTTCGTCGTCAGTTTTTGGAAGTACCTCTCGATGGTCCCGGCCGATTACGGTCTCCCAGACTGCTAATTTCTTGAAACCGACCTATTGTAACTGCAATTGTAACTGTAGATTTTTTCATTTTTAATTTTTCGCCAATACCGCGAACTGAATACCCCTCACGATGCAAAGTAAGTATTGCTGAGCGCGTTCCACTATCAAGCGGCTTTCCCTGTAGCATTTTGTAAACAGAAATTACACTATTCGCTTACAAAATAGACAACTTCACACAAACACGTTCAGTGATCTATTGATGGGCACGAGGAGATAGTAATAGGGTAATCGACTAATTTCAGGTAAATTTCCAGACTTTAGTCCCTTCTTAATGACTGTACCACTAATAATGATTATATATAGCTGCAATTATCGTACAATGCTATTGAGATGCAATATCTGGTCATTATACTTATTAAATGAAATTGTTTCTGTCATATTATTTGGAGAATACATACAAATACAATACCTATTTGAATTATAAACCTTTTTAAAAATAAGGTATAATCTTATTCTTAAAAAGCTATTTATTGGCATTAATATAATTTTTATGATCGTTATATAAAATTTAATCAAGTGTCCAACACTTCCATGAGCGGGAGTGTTTATGTATATCCAGTCTCAGTAATAAAATAGATGTAATACTATCCATATCTTTTATCCTATTTTGAAAGTGTACTTTATACACAGCTATATGTATCCAGTAGATTGATTTTATTTATTCATCATCCAGACTTATAAATTCTATTGGAATATTATCGAATGTAGCTAAAGACAAGTTTCAAGTACTTATATTATTTTTTAACAATACCTGTTAGAGATTGGTACTCTACTCTAGACAATATGTTCCTATTCAGGGCTGAACTACTGCACTGAAACTGTTTCAGTGCAGTAGTTCAGCCCTGAATAGGAACATAAATCTAGCATGCTATAGAAGGAGACACTCACACAAATACATACACGCTCAATTATAGTATCGTTCGATAACTACTTTGACTATTGTTTCTTCTATATTTTGCTCCAAAGCATTATTACTCGATTTATTTTATTGCAGCGTTAACAATTATTTATATTTTATTTTTATTTATTGCCCTAGCGTATTAAATATTTTATTAATTAATTTATTAATAAAAATATTTTTTGTCAATTATAATTTAATAATTATTCAAACTATTTAAATTAGTAAATAATGTTTTAAGGAATCTTGTTGATTTATTTCTACCAATAAACTTTCTTTTAGCTTCGTCCTGGACTTTTGATATATGTACCACTAAATCAAATTAAATTTGTTATTAACTCTTTTTTATTATTATTGCTACCCAAGAGCTAGTCCGGAACATATTAAAACATTATTTCCAACTTCAATTCTCACTTACATTTTTAACTAACTCAAATACCAGCCGCGCCGTGAAAGCGCGAAAGGGGCTGTGCTATTGATATTTAGGTAAATGTAATTCGAAAGGTAAATTATTGATCACTGAATTTACTTCACTTTGTTTGGTGAATCTGAATGGACGATAAAAGATTCAGCGATTGTTTTATATACTTTCATTATTGTAATATGCGTCTCATTAAACAGAATTATTAAATTATTATAAATTTAAATAGAAAAGACTTGGATAATGATTTGTTCGATCATAAATCAATGCAATATTTTGTTGAGTTTGATTATTTACGATAAGAGAGTTATGAAATTGATATTATCACGTATTAAGTGTTTTAGTATACGTGTATAGGTTTGATACAGATAAAAACTATCCACAGCTTTATATATACCCATGCTAAAATACTCTCCATTTTTTCTTGTTTATCACAGGCGACATCATCGAATATAAATACTGAATTTTCAAGTGCTTTGGATTGATCTAATATATCATAACTGTCCTGGTAAGGGAAATACTTCACACCCAATGACTTTGAATATATATAGACATTATTGAATTTCAGACCATTCTCTTGAGGCAACGGACTTAGCAAGACAATCAGAAAGACTGCAAATGATGCATCGAATCGTATTTGGTAGCACGGGGTTGTGTTTTACATATTTTCATTTCTCTTCTTCAACAAAATCATGGTTTTGAACGTTCAATGAATCCCTTTGCTTCAACTAACGCATTCTCAACAACAACTGATAAATAATCCATATTAACAGTCATATTTAAATCATTAATATACAATATCATATTAACGATTTACTGTTCAAGGAGTGTGGTGATCTGCATAATTCTCTAATTAATAAGTTGCCTGTAGAATTTCACGTAGCGGGTTATCAGGTACTTATTTTAAAATATACAACACTAACGCTGTAAATCGTTTTTTTAAATTTATATAATAATGGTTACTATTCTTATTATTAATAGTATTATAGACCTAGCACGCGTTTAGAGCAATGATTGGCTCCTAGACATTATGGAATAAATCCATCCAAGGATGTAAGGAGCATGACATAGCATATTCGAAAAGTAAAGATGTCGAAGGGTGATCGGATTCTGACGCTTGGGATTATGTAAAGTCGAAGGACTCCGATATCGGAGAAAAAGCAACTGCTTAGATAGTGACTAACAGCATGAGAGTTAAAAGAAGATTAGGTATGGGTTTCAGAAAACGAGTAGTGTCCGCTTCTGTACTACAAAAACTCATAACAAAGAAGATTAGGAAAGGTAAGAAGAGAAGGACAGAGCGATGGTGAAATTAAGAAAATCGCTTTCCGGAAGTCTCTAGTGAGGAGGATCAGAGACGTCATGAAACATTTCAAACTCAACAATGTTTGTGCTAAACTATTTCTTGCCTCTGGTGGGACGATTATTACGACTGAAAGTTAAGTAAGTGCTCTTAAAGTTACGACCACAGACTCAGAATTGTGGTAGTAATTTTTAATAATTTTCAAACCTCGCTCATTAGTGATAATAAAAATATTAACGTTGACTGATGTTTTGACGTTGACAGATGATGAGACGCGTTCAAATATGCATTCATATTAAAAGACAAAATTGTTATGTCCCTATTGGAAAACCCGATATATATATATATATATATATATAAAACGATGACAATAGATAAATTTTGGAAACATATATAAACGTATTAGAAACATTTCAAGTTTCTTAATTTCCCTACAGTTAAAGAAGTATAAAAAGGCATACAGAAAGCATTCTCAGTCCACTTCGAGGTATGTTTTTCAAATATACAGTGATGATGCCATTAGCACCACGGGTTTTTATAAAAGTACTTTATTTATAGTAATATAAAGTTACTGAACCAGGAATTGGTAAATTAAAAGTTAGAGATCAGGTTCTTATTAGCAAATATAGACACGTATTTTCAAAAATGTATACCTCGAATTGGTCCTATGAAATATTTACATTTAGCAAAGTGTAAAATATCTGCCCTACGACCCACATCCTACGGAATTCTGAAAAACAAAATATTCTTGGTAGATTTTATGAATCCGAATTGTAGAAAGTTAAACGTTTATCTAGTTAAAAAAGTTATAAGTGAAAAAAGGGTAAAGTTCTCGTTGAATGGTTGGTTATTCTTTCTATACACATAATCACTAAGGTTGATATATAACCCCTTTCCACATTAACTTTTGTAATTCTGTATACGCATTTCGACAACCAAGTTGTCATCATCAGCAGATAACCGCAAAGTGTCGCACCTGGTAAACCACGGCGAAAAATACCTGTACGAAAACAAACTCCGTACGCGATCCACACCGTTGAGAACCTAAATGTACACTGAACGTTGGTTTCACAAGATTTTTAAAATTGTTTTACTTAAACTAGGATGAATGACATTGAAAAAAGAACACGGACACGACCGATAACTACCTGCATGTGATTTATTACAGTGTTCCTGTTCCTCTGACATTAAGCAGACCGAATAGGGGCGTCTGGGTCGGTCCAGTGTCACTATTTACCACATGGCTTTTATTCTTTAAAATGTACATGCTTTCATACGTGTCTAATTCACGATAATTATACACGTTCTTTATCAAATGTAAACAATCCATGTTAACACTATGGTTATTTTCTAAAACATGCCTTGATATACTTGATTTTTCTGATCTGTTGAATTTTATGTGCGCAAGGTGTTCTTTATACCGGGTTTCGATCGATCGTTTAGTTTGGCCGATGTATTATTTACTGCAATCTAAACATTCAATTCGGTAGATTCTCGACTTTTTATTTTCTTCGATTTTGTCTTTTGTATTTCCTAAAATGGTTTTGATTGAATTAGGGGAGCGAAAACAGACTTGAAAACCGCGCTCTTTAAAAATACTATTTAAATTTTTTGTCATACGATGATAAGGTAAACATACAAACTGATTTTCCCGATTGCTCTGTGGTGATAGACATGTGGTATCACGGATTGTTTTTCTTAGGTTAGCCTTTCTAATTAATCCATCGATTATTTCCGAATCAAAACCATTGTATCTCGCGATATTCTTAATGAAGTTCAATTCTCTTTCGTATCTTACATTTGTTAGTGGGAAATTAATCAAACGATTAATAAGAAAATTGAATGAAGCCGTCTTTTGTTGCATGCTATGATTTGAATCTATTGGTTTCTTTTCGGAAAATATCAATTTCTATTTTGAGATTATTCCTAATAACTAAGGTATCCAAAAAAGGCAACTTGTCATTGTTTTCTTTTTCCACTGTAAATTTAATTGTCGGAAATTTTGAATTTAACTGTTTGACGAAATCCTCCAAGTTGCATTTATGTGTATTGAAAATCGCGAAAATATCATCGACATACCTAATCCAGACTCTTGGAAAATATTTAGCTTTATGTTTCAATTCAATTTCAAAGTTATTCATAAATAAGTCCGCTATGAATGGAGAAAGACAATTGCCCATTGCAGTTTTTGTTCATAAAACTTCCCTTCAAATTGAAAACAGTTTTGGGACATGCAAAGGTTTGTTAATCTCACATATTCCTTTATTTTCTCTGGTTCGATCTTATTTTTGTGAAGAAGTTCTTCTAAATATTTTAAAGTTTCTGGGATCGGTACCGAAGGAAACAATGACGTTACGTCGAATGATATTAAAAATTTCCCTTCTTCTAATTTACAATCTTTAATCCTTTGAATAAATTCTAATGAGTTAGTGACAAAAAATTTAAATCTCTTTGAATATCAAGACTGGTGTTGTTTTTATAGGAAAATCGTCGAAATTACAAACCACAAATTAAATAAGAAAATTAAAGGTCTGAACAAGAAATTCAAAGCCCTCGCCTAACTGTTACAGGTTTTTGTTTCTTTTAATTCATTTAACCGAATGTGTCTTGTTACGCTCCGCATATATAATAATTTTTTATATCAGGTTTTTTAAATTAATTTATTTTAGTTTAAAAATAATTCGATTTTGAATTATCAAATTATTATTTATTACATATTATCTTGACATTATTTGTCCTTTATATAGACTTTCGGATGCGAGATCTTTTGTTTTCGTCACGTACGATCAGGCTGTAATAAACCAACCCCTACCGCGTCGTTTTCTAGGAAGCCGAATACCTAGAAACTTTACAACCTTTTTGTGACTATAACTTTCCATTGATACATTTAATATCAATTCTATTGTATTGATTTCTAAATGCAATTAGAGATTCAAATATTAATCCTTCTATTTTTCACACAGAATACATGTCCACTATTCTGTCTAGGTATCTATCTGCTAGATACCTATATTGAAATTGATATCGCAATTTTAATTTATGCCAATATCTTTAGCGCGCCAATTTCTAGCATGTCTATTCTCTTTTCCTATTGGTTGATTCAAACATGACCAGTATCCTACCCTTCAGCTACGGGTTGTTTCTTAAAAGCCCCCGCGTGTAAGACACTTCTCCAGCCATCACCAAGTCCACACGCATCACTTGCGCGAGGTTCTACAATTAAGTTTTTAACGCGGTTTCCACATAGCTATTTTGCAACTGCGAAAGATACCTAACATCCTGGCCCAGGATATACACACACAAACCGTAACTACTTTACGTATCGTCTGATACATATTATAATCATACCCTTTTTTATATTTTCGTAAACAGCTTTATATGTCTAGATTTACTTTTATTACAGATTTGCCATTACGCTTATCTTGTTTTATTTGTTGCTCTCGATCTTATTAATTATCTTTGTTTAATATACTCAAGTTTAAAGAATTAAATTAAATTAGTGAATAAAATTTTAAGGACAATCCTATTGTTTTATTTCCACTAATATCTTTCTTTCAGCTTGGCGCACGTCCTGGACTTTTGATGCTCATTGTAAACTTACTAATTATTAACTCCCTACATTACATCTTCTTTTATTTGCATTTATTACAGCGCTTCAGTTAGGCGGACACGCACTCGTAATAAATTTACTAACCATCACGTGCAAATAAATATATAATATTTTCTATTAAATAATATTATCCTGTATTATTTATTCATTACCCAAACAAAGGAGGTAATAGTCTAAGTAAACCACAGTTCAGTGTTGACAATAATTTAGTATTTAGTCGAAAGCTGAACTTTATTATGATGTAAAATTATTGCAATTATTTGATTTGTGTGCTCTATTGTTGTTATTGGAAAGTGTCTAATTGGTGTCACATGTATTATTGTATAATTTTGCGTATGAACAAACTATACGTATAGAATAGGAAAGGAAATTATTAGCTTTTAGTTAACTCAGTTATAATAACTTACTTTAGATACTTCTTTGAAATTAATTACCAAACAATACTTCGAATAATATCATATCTCCCTCTCTCGACCAATACATAAATGTATTGACCGACAAAGCAAGAACGCTTCTATCTCACATAGATCGGAGACTATGTTTCCAGTGTGTAATAGACAGAAACTTACGTCTAGGCTTTATGCCAATTAAAGAATGTTAAAAAGGAATCATTCTATTATTAATAACACCCTATCAACTACATATGTTTCATCGAATGCACGAATCGTCAGGTTGATTTGTGTTATTAATGAACGATTCCTTCAGAGTGTTTATCATATCATTTCGATACAGAAAATAATGAATAATATCATATCTCCCTCTCTCGACCAATACATAAATGTATTGACCGACAAAGCAAGAACGCTTCTATCTCACATAGATCGGAGACTATGTTTCCAGTGTGTAATAGACAGAAACTTACGTCTAGGCTTTATGCCAATTAAAGAATGTTAAAAAGGAATCATTCTATTATTAATAACACCCTATCAACTACATATGTTTCATCGAATGCACGAATCGTCAGGTATTCGTGCATTCGATGAAACATATGTAGTTGATAGGGTGTTGTTAATAATAGAATGATTCCTTTTTAACAAACAATACTTCGTCAATCGAAGCTTTCTTTTTTGTACAAGGGACTCTTGTCATTAGGGATATTAATTAACAGAGAAAACGAACGTATTTTGTTGATTCACTACTTCAATATTGGCAGAAGGGCTTTCAGGGTTACAATACTGTGGTGTCCTATTACATCGTATTAACAGGAAACCCTTCCCACTCTTGGGCGTTTATCTTTCTTGTCCTATTAAGCACAGGATAAGACGTTACAACGTCCATCTTAAAACATATATGAAAAGTAAATTAATAATATAATAAAATACTAATATTAATCTCCATTTGATACTCATTCATTTTATTCTTAATTTCATCAATATATTCACCAAATATGTACATAAATCACTTCCACGAGTTATGATTTTATTGCGAATGTTAAATGATTTTACTTCCACGTCTTCTTTGGTTAATAAATAATTTATTGCGTACAGTTCTCAATATATTTTCAAAGAATTGAGCATATACTCGTATAAAATATCGTCTATTTATGTTATCACTTGTTCTTTAATATTATTCGCGACTTCTTCTACATAAATATACATATACATATACAGTGAGTTCATTAATGATTGAGATGGAACCTTATGCAACCAAACATACACTATTGGTAGCCTTACATTCAAAATTCCCTAGACCCTAGAAATCTATAGTTTTAAAAAAATTATCCAACACACTTAATATGAAATTAAATTCAACTTACTGCTCTAACCACCAAAAATTTGCCAATACTTCTGAAAATTACTGATAATTGATAACACGTAATTACAAATCAAATAAGGCAAAATGTCAAACAATTTAGTAGGGTTATAAAGAGAGATCTGTCACGATCTAGTTACAAGGATATTTCATACCAACTGTAATCTTTGTTGTTGGATACTTGGTTGCATAATCCGTCTCAATCTTTATTGAACACATTGTATATATATATATATATATATATATATATATATATACGGGTAGATGGGTCAGATATTTGATAACTTACTATCTTATCCCCAAATGCGCCAACATTTTTTTACACCATCATCAACTATTACGGATTTGATGCATAGCGCTGCCGTATGACAATTTCTCTTCACAAATACGTTACATATTTCATATTGTATTAAAATTATTAAATTATTGCCTGTATTTTCTATTTTCATTCTCTTCCCCTTACACGAAGTCAACATGCGTCGATTTCTCGATTACCTCTACAAGCATGTTCTTTAACACAATATTCACAATCTAATATTTTGACTACATTCAATGAATATAAATTAAATAAATGAAACAAGCACCTCCTGTAGAACCTCCTGTCATCAGTTCTACTGGCATGGAGCAGGTATTTTCATCCAAACCTCCCACCTCTTCTCAAATAATATCGAATGTGTCTAGTCGAATTGCTACTGGCATGGAGCAAGCATTTTCATCCAAACCTCTCATCGAAAGTTAAATAGGTGAATAATCTGTAAACTAGAACTTAATATTTTTGCTAAATAATAATTATTTCAACATATTATTTACATACATATACGAATATACATTTAATAAATTAATATGCTCCAAATCATTAACATAATCTTCTGTTGTTAATTTAATTGTTTCGGCATCGAAGTCAATGCCATTATAAATATCCTCATTATTCTCTTTTCCAATAGTTTCTACTATATCGTCGTCACTTTCTTCTTCATATTCCGTTTCATCTCACTTCTGTCCAATACTTTCTTTATTCTCTTCTCCAATAATTTCTTCTGCATCATCATTACTTTCTTCTTCATATTCCATATAATCTTCCATATCACCATTAATACTTTCTGATATTCTAACTTCCTGAACGTCATCAACATCATCACTAACCTCTATTCCAATCATTTCTAAAGCGTAAATTTTGTTTAATTATTCGAATTTATGTTATTTTCCTAATACAACACCAATTTTCATTTACATCACTAACTTGAACCGTTACTAAAATAAAACAAGCATCGGTTTATAAAACTCAGCAAAAGCGACATTCCTTGACTTTAACATTTAAATGAAATAATTGAAATGTCCTTGAAATTGGAACCTCCTAGGGCTGAGACGATTTTGGAACCTCCTCATTAACCTTTATCGTTCCAACATAATTGTGGTCAAGGTCCATGTGGAGTCTGCTAGCCGATATTTGCGACAATTATCAGGCGGAACTGGTAGGCATAAACGCAATAATGAAATATTGCAAGGAGATGAAAATAGGGAAGGCAAGATTGCTTACAGACAGCCTGTCTGCTCTACAGGAGTTAAAGAGTATACGGAAACCCACGGAATTGTTCTTAGAAGTATGGAAGATGATACGGGATGGGAACGTGCAGCTCGAACAAAAATGAAAGGGCAGACGAAATCGCGAAGGAGGCAACCGCAACGCAGAATGCGGAAGTTTCATACGAGCTCGCATCGGACACGATAGCGCAGAACCAAGAGACAGCGTTGAGGAGTTCAAAGAAAGGTCTCCTTGTGGTACCAAGCAGTGCAGCTGATAACCGGGCACGGGAATTTCAAAGCGTACCTGTATAAGATTGAAAGGAGTGACAACCCAAATTGTCATTCTGGTGCGATCGATACCGCGGAACACGTCCTCTTCGAGTGTCCAGACACAGAATGCTGGCGCTAAATCACAACGAGGGCCGCAACTATGGCCGGTCATTGACCACCGTTAAAGGAAAATTAAATGATAGTGAGTTCGCGAACGCAGAGAGGGCGAACAAACTTAGTTTGTAAGGCGTCACTGATGGTACCCCGGAACTAAAGAAAATGCTTGAGCTAAATCCTAGAGGATCGGGGAGGCCTGCCGGCAAGCATTCAACCAGCTAATCCCTTGTAGGGAGCAGCACGGAGAATCAGACATCGCGGCGCAACTTACGGCGCTGTGCAAACAACACAAAAGTCCGAATCGGATAGACTCGTCAACTCGCTGTGTTGGCGTCAAGCACACAACGAATGGGACGAGCGTCGTGTGTGCGTACCCCCGCTAAATTTGTAATATATATATATATATATATATATATATATATATATATATATATATATATATATATATTACAAATTTAGTTTACGTTTCTCAAAAAGTTGTCGAATTTTTGACTAGAAGATGACAGGTCGATATATGTGCTGACGTTTCACGCGTTTTTCGATATTATAAAACACGATATTCACTTAATCATTTCACCATCGAACTAGCATGAATTTATATATATATATATATATATATATATATATATATATATATATGAACAAGTGTTTTTATAAATAATGGATTAAAAAAAATTTTCATACACTTTAGGGAAATTTAATAATATTGAAATAAGTCGGTAATTATACAGCAGTAATGAGTCACCTTTCTTGAAAACAGGACATATTTTCGCACGCTTCTAAGGAGATAAGAAAATGTTGGTGATAAGAGATAAGTTAATTACCAACTGTAGAGGAAAAGTTAGTACAAATCTGCAGTCCCAGATCAGAAAACTCTGGATCGTCATACGCTGTAGGCTTATTATATAATGTTGACATGATATGGATCAGGTTGTCCTCATTTGCAGATTAAATAACGAGTGGTAAAATATTTGAGCATACTTCAGGATAAGTCAACTTATCGGGGTCTGTATATATGCTAGAGAAGGGATCAGCAAAAGCATTAACAATATTGATAGGATTAGCAAATTCGTTGGAACTATTACCTAGTAATAAATATACCAGGTATTTCAGTTACACGATAACGTTAATGTTAATAACGTTAAACGTTATATTACCTCCTCCTTTGAAGAAAATAAAATGAGTGAATGATGTGGTTGGTTAGGTGAATGTGGATGATTTATGGAGACAATTTATTACCTCCTTTGTTTTAATAAATAATAATAGGGATATTATTTAATAGAGAATATTTATTTGCACATGATGGTTAGTCAATTTATTAGGAGCGCGTGTTCGGCTAGCTAAAACGCTATAATAAATGCAAATTAAAAAAAGAAAAGAAAGTAATGTAATTGAATGTAATGTAAGGAGTTAATAATTAGTAGTTGTGTACAATGAGCATCAAAAGTCCAGGACATATGCTAAGCTGAAAGAACGATTATTAGTGGAAATAAAACGACAGGATTGCCTTTAAAATTTTATTCACAAGTTAAATTAATTCTTAAAGCTTGAATGTGTTAAATAAAGATAATTAATAAGAACGAGAGCAACAAATAAAATATGATAAATGTAATAGCAAAGCTGTAATAAAAGATAAGTCTAACGATATTTAGCTGTTTAATAAAATATACGAAGAGTTTAGATTAAAATGTGCATCGGGCGATGCGTGTACTTGCGTGGTTGTGTATATGTATATATCCTGGATCAGGAGGCTGTGTATATTCCGCGGGCGCGAAATAAAACACGAGGTCACAAAAAACGCGAATAACGGTTCGCGCGGCACAAACACGTGAAGGACGTGTGCTAAGCTGAAAGAACGATTATTAGTGGAAATAAAACGACAGGATTGCCTTTAAAATTTTATTCACAAGTTAAATTAATTCTTAAAGCTTGAATGTGTTAAATAAAGATAATTAATAAGAACGAGAGCAACAAATAAAATATGATAAACGTAATAGCAAAGCTGTAATAAAAGATAAGTCTAACGATATTTAGCTGTTTAATAAAATATACAAAGAGTTAGATTAAAATGTGCATCGAACGATGCGTGTACTTGCGTGTTTGTGTATATGTATATATCCTGGATCAGGAGGCTGTGTATATTCCGCGGGCGCGAAATTAAACACGAGGTCACAAAAAACGCGAATAACGGTTCGCGCGGCACAAACACGTGAAAGACGCGTCTAGTCTTTATAAGGAACCGACCCCATAACTGAGGGGGTATTGGTCATGTTTGAATTAACCAATAGCAAACAAGGACAGGCACGCTACCACTTGGCGGGAAACAAATTAGTTACATTAAATTGTGATTTTAATTTCAATATAAGCATTAAGCAAATTATCTACACAGAATAGTAGACGCGTATTCTGTATAAAAGAAAGGAAATCGGGATTGGTATTTGAATCGCGAATTGCATTTAGAAATCAATATATGTAACTGAATTGATATCGAAGTCAGTGAAAAGTTGGTAACCTCAAGTATAGTGTTTGGTACCTGATTTCGGTGTTTATTGCAGCCTTGACCATTTGTACGTGACTAACACAAAAGGACTCTGCATCTGAATATATATACGAGGACCGGACAAAATAATGACAGTATAATCATTTAGGAATTCAAGATCGAATTGTATTTTAAATTAAATAAATTAATCTTAAAAACGATATAAGAAATTATTATATATAGAGAGTGTAACAGTTAATATTGAGAGAATTCCATAAGTTAACAAGCAGTTTGTGATCTACTAATCGCAACCTAAGATTTACGAAAGTTTGTAAGGAGTCTAATGTCCAGTTTTAATC
>JAVIWB010000973.1:0-188697 GCA_031893035.1 Dermolepida albohirtum | reverse complement strand
AAGTTATCATCTGCAAAAAGGTGCGTTTACACTTGTATCAATACTTATGGCAGCACTAGGTATATACGTATTAATAATAATACAAATACAATTAGAATACAAAAAGGAAAAGCCTTAACTTTATGCATATATTCGTTCGACTATTGAAAAACGAAAATTCGTTATTAAAACTAACTTTGAGTATTTATTTTTTAATATTTCTCTTTCGTTTCAAAAGAAATCTCTTGTTTTTTCAAAATAAACCTTCAAACCTTTAAATCCCTTACTTAGCACTGAATGTATTAAATCGTACAAATTGTATTTATACGAAAAGGAACAATAATAAAACACATTATAATATTTGTTTATTTATTGTCATTGTATTCGAATTACAATGCATAAGAAGGTACGGTTTCCGCAAGTATCTTCTTTCTGAATTATACCTCGTCTCAGAATAAGGAGTGATTCAAATATTGCGCCAAAATAGTACATATTTTTAAGAGATTTAATTGGTTCTTGAACAGACAAGTTTAATATGGATAAATGAATGCTAGATATCCGCGATTTTTCATAACCTATAAATGTTTAATCACATTTTTGCATTGTTTTATTTTAGTAATATTTAATCTTAATTTTGGATAGGTTGTACATATTAATCCAAAGTAACGTTTGCGTAATCATACTTCCATTAAAATGAATATCCTGTATTTTTCCTTCGTTTTCTGGTGTCGATACACTTTTTGGACGTCTTTCACGTGGGTCGTCTTCAATACTTGTACCACGTTTATATTCAGCAACCCATCTTTCTATTCTTCTAATTGAAGATGAAGAGTCCGTATACACTTTTAACAATCGTTCATTAATTTGTTTTGGTGCTACCACCTTCCAAGAATAAGAATTTTATCACTGCACGATATTCAGTTTTCCATTATAAAAAGAAATACTGACACGTTAACTTTTGAACACTTGTAAATATATGAATGCGAAAACTTCACACGTGCTCATAAAGAAATACAATTTTTGACAAGTAAAACGACATACCTATATTCTCTATCCAATTTTCAGTTATCAGGTTGTTACAAATGTAATGTCCGTTTTTTCCTTTAGTCTGAACTGAATCGCACCTGTGTGAAGACGTGTATGTTTTTGGTGAAAATTATTATTGTATTTGTAGAAAAGGGTATTTATTTTGAAGTGTGTACCTGTTCCATTTCTTGGAAAGATTAATACACCTGTCCTTGTCTCGCCTATGGAAATGCTGTCGGCAAGAGATATTCGGGCAATTTACCTCTTTCAATTTAAAAAGGGAATTAAATGCAGCCGCAGCAACGCGAGAAATTAATCAGACGTTCGGTGAAACCACGTGTAATGAACGCACATTACGGCGATGGTTTAAAAAATTCAGCGAGGGAAATTTTGATTTGGAAAATGAGCCTCGCGGATATGCGCGTAGCACCGTTAATGACGACGAGCTGCGTATAGAAGTTGAAAGTAATCCGTCGACAACAGTGCGGAGCCTTGCAGAAACATTTCAAGTGTCCATTAATCGTCACCTTTCTTCGATTGGCAAAGTGAAGAAACTCGATCGATGAGTGCCGCACCAATTAACGGAAGCCAATAAGCTCCGTCGATTAGAGGTGGCTACCTCTTTGGCTAATCGACAGAAAGTTGAACCGTTTCTTCATCGAGTGGTAACGTGTGACGAAAAGTGGATACTTTATGATAATCGGAGACGGTCAGGACAATAGTTAGATCGAGGTGAAGCACCAAGACAGCATGCACGAGCATCACTTCACCTGCGAAAGATTATGGTGACGTTATGGTGGACCAGTAAGGGTATTATTCACTATTCATTTTTGCAACCTGGTGAAACAATCACGGCAGCGTCCTATTGTGCCGAACTGGAAACTATGCATGGAAAATTGAGCCGCTTGCAGCCCTCACTAGTCAATAGACATGGACCCATAGTTCTTCATGATAATGCAAGACTTCATGTTGCACGACAGACAATCCAAAAACTTTCGGAATTTGCTTACGAAATTCTCCCTCACCCACCTTATTCACCTGACCTTTCGCCAACTGATTTTCATTTTTTCCGAAGTTTAGACAATCACTTAAAAAATAGGGACTTCCCTGACCGGGAGTCTGTAATAGCAGTGTTTGAGCAATATGTGAGCCGTCAAAACCTAGATTTCTTTTCAAAGAGAATTTTTCAGCTTTCAGGCCGTTGGCAACAAACTATTGATGTAAATGGAGACTATTTTGCAGAATAAATATTTATATTTTTTTAAATTTAGACTTTTTTTATTCCTTACAAAATCGGACATTTCATATGTAACAACCTGATAGAAATTGACTTACTGTTATTTACCTTTGATTTATGTTGCGTTCTTGAATTTCTTCTATGTTTTTTTATTTTTAGTTGTTTGCGGTTTAAAAAAGCCTGTTTTAAAGTTTGTTTTTGGAAAAAATGTTTCTATGTCTGGACTTGTTACTTCCTTTTTATATTTTTTAAAATTTTAATTAGTTTCAACGATACAATTACTAAGTTGTTTGTAAAATTTATTTAAAATATTGTTATATTTGGTTGTACATTTTTAACTATTGAATTTCGTGGTTATTTTGAATTCGTAAGTAATCTGGAATGATTCTAATTGTCTGCATCTTACCTGATATAT
Organism: Dermolepida albohirtum; assembly: GCA_031893035.1. NCBI lineage: Eukaryota > Metazoa > Arthropoda > Insecta > Coleoptera > Scarabaeidae > Dermolepida > Dermolepida albohirtum. Next base: position 186,040 of record JAVIWB010000973.1, on the reverse strand, counting down.
TAGCTTTTGTTGTTCTCTCTATCGTTGTAATTGGCACCCAACGTGGAGCATTTAGATTAATAATTCGGCATTCCAAATTGAGATTCATCATAGCGCTATAATTGATGAAAATAAATGTTCTTTTGGACTATTTGAAAATATTGTAGGTAAGTCTTCAGGTTGTTAGTGTGGTTTTTATGCTTCGTTTTTCGTTGATCCTACAATAACCTTCTTCAGACGGTTCACGAAAGCTTTGGAAACCTTCATCATACAGCTTGCTTTTTCAGAATAAACTGCTTCTGTGATCGGTGAAAGGTCAAAGCAAATAATTGATGAAAATAAATGATTTTTTTTGGACTATTTGAAAATATTGTAGATAAGTCTTCAGGTTGTTGGTGTGGTTTTCTATTTATGCTTCGTTTTTCGTCAATCCTACAATTTGCATCTTCAGAAGGTTCACGAGGGCTTTGGAAACCTTCACCACATAGCTTGCTTTTTCAGATTTTAAACTCTAGAAATCTTCAAAAGAAACTGCTTCTGTGATCGGTGAAAAGTCAAAAGCAAATAATTGATTTTTTTTGGACTATTTCAAAACATTGTAGATAAGTCTTCAGGCGGTTGGTGTGGTTTTCTATTTATGCTTCGTTTTTCGTCGATCCTATAACTAGCTTCTTCAGAAGGTTCACGAAGGCTTTTGAAACCTTCACTACATAGCTTGCGTTTTCAGATTTTAAAGTCTTTAGAAATTTTCTGAAGAAACTGCTTCTGTGATCGGTGAAAGGTCAAAAGCAAATAATTGATGAAAATAAATGGTTTTTTCCCACTCGTTTCCCTTGAATCGCCCATTTTAAAAGTGAAACGCAAAAATTTTGAACACAAATTTATTGAGAAATATCTTTACAATAAAATATGTACTATTACTCTAACAAAAATAATTTTATTACATTAATTTGTATGAAATTTTTTTAACATGTTTTGTACGAATAAAAAACTGTACTTATGTTACAAATACACTTTTAACATTGCACCAAACATTACTGTTTCACCAAAGTAAAAACCAAACTATTTTATACTACATATTTATGCATATATATAATATACCTGAAGATGCCGTTACGATTATTGTTACATTATTTACTTACTAAATATAATGAACTGCTACATACTTAACTTATGGTAAAGAATTTGAATTGTAGGTGCAGAATGAATGTACATTACATGACAAATTATAAAAAATATTTTCACTTAAAACGAAAGAAATCTATTTCTTCTAGAAATAAAATATACAAATGAACTCATGTATAACATTGTTGAGTGTGGAGTTATCTAAGGAGCTGAATATACTTCACTTCTTTTATCAATAATTTATCAAATCAAGACTTAAGCTTATGTTCTAAGCGTACCTTGAATTGTTCACGTGGAAATGAAAAAAAAATTTTTTCATACGTAGAATTCCATGATCAAGTGTTTTAATACTGTTTAAACAGTAATGTTAGTAATGACTAAGGAATAGACATTCGAATTGACACCCGAGTCGAAGTTTGTTTTTATTGAATAAATAATCATGCAGGGGTCACTGGTTTGAAAGAAAAAGTAGTACGTAAACGTTATTTAACGAAATCATTCCGTAAGTTTCGATAACTACGTTGTTATACTCAGTAATAAGTAAAAATACACAGACGAGAATATGCTTTAAAAATGTTTATTATTTGAAAAATTGAAACGAAATTTTGAGTTATGATGAGTTCAATGGACATATTAGAAACAACAGACGTATTTTAGAAACAGCATTTAAATATGGTAAGCGCTTTGATGATTGGGGAAACCCCCAAATAGATGATTGTATTACGAATGAGAAAGGAGTCTAGAAATATGTTGATCTTGGGATCTTCTTTGAATAATAACTTCGTAAGGGAAGAAATAAAGTGGAAAAGGGGAAGAACTTAACTCTAAAATACTGAAAATACATTTTTTACTTTTCGCCGTTGGCAAATCGAATCTACATAAATAATATCCGGACAAAACAAAGACGGCTACAAACAATAAGATTAACTAAACAGATTAGTGAGTAAATTTATAAAATCGCAATTATTCGAGGACTTTATACACAGAAGTAACACAACATTAAGAATAATGAACTATACGAGGGTTGCTTACGAGAAGAAAAGGTAGACTTTCATAATTAACGAACTCAAAACCAAGTCAAGATTGTAACGTCAATAACTGAGTAAATAAATGGCGAAATAAGATTATTACATTAATCACTAAGGTTGATATATAACCCCTTTCCACATTAACTTTCGTAATTCTGTATACGCATTTCGACAACTAAGTTGTCATCATCAGCAGATAATTGCAAAGTGTCGCACCTGGTAAACCACGGCGAAAAATACCCGTACGAAAACAAACACCGTGCGCGATCCGTACCGTTGAGAACCAAAATGTACACTGTAATAAGGAGGAGAAAGAAAATTACATTTTGCTTCTCAACGGTACGGATCGCGTACAGAGTTTTTTTTCGTACGGGTATTTTTCGCCGTGGTTTACCAGGTGCGACACTTTGCAATTATCTGCTGCTGATGACAACTTAGTTGTAGAAATGCGTATACAGAATTACGAAAGTTAATGTGGAAAGGGATTATATATAAACCTTGGTGATTAAGTTAATCAACCACAGGCTCCATCAAATTCAACTTCAAGATTATTACAAGTTTAAATAATAAGAATGACCTAATTATTGAAATTGTGTATGAGAATTTACACAGCATGGCAAAAGTATTTCAATTTTTATATTCAATTATGTTCTAATGTAAAAAATTTTTTTAGTAAATTTATATGTCTAAAAAATCGATGAGCGAAATACAGATTTTGACGAATGTTTTGCGAATAAAACCCGCAATAAATAGCACTTAATATTGGACATATTTTTGAGTAAATATGCTATTTCTATATTAGAAAAAATATATTTTTCCTCACTTAAATAAATATCTAAAATTCAATTAAACGAATTTAGATGCAAGAACAGTCACATTGCAAAACATTTTTAAAACCTATTTACATTTACTGCAAACTGACGGTATTTCTATCTCATTTTTACATGTAATAATAGGAGATGGAGATACATTAAGTGCACACTCAATGTCTTTGAAAATAACCCGCAGAAAATGTTATCGAATACGCATCAGTATACGTATACAGAATTTACAAATAGTTAATTGTGGAAAGGGGTTATATATTAACCTTATTGATCACGCATCAGTAAGTGTTTCAATTTGAATTTTATTTAGCTCCATGTCGTAAATATGATTGGTTATTTTACTTATTTTATACATTTAAGTTTAGGCCCTTCCTTCGCGAAGTGTAAGAACCGATAACCAATCTTCACATGAATAATTTAGTTTTAATTTACGACGCGATAATATTGAGTTGTACCACATGAAATGCCAGATTTCTGATTATTCAATCGATGGTAATTATGTCAATGTGTGTGTGTAGATATTGCTCCTTTTGGTAGCACTTTTTGTAGTTGTTTTTAGCGGAAATTATAAGCAGCCAACTCATGAGTTGCAATCTTTGTGAGAGAAAGAAACAGAAAGTATAGTAGATAAGTCTTCAAGTTGTTAGTGCGGTTTTCAATTTATGCTTCGCTTTTCGCCGATCTTACAATTACTTTCTTCAGAAGGTTCACGAAGATTTTGGAAACCTTCACCCTACAGCTTGCTTTTTCAGAAGATTTTAAAGTCTTTAGAAATCTTCTGAAAAAACTACTTCTGTGACCGGTGAAAGGTCGAAAGCAAATGCCAGACCAAGTCAAGATCTAGAAGACATATATCTAGATTGAACAACGGCCATAACAATCTATACTCAACTACTAGAAGATGGTTCGAATTTTGAAAATACAGCACAAGCGACTCTTTTCAATGATACCTTGGGAATCACAGAAAAAGTTCCAAAAATAATGGATTTCTTCCACGACTATAAGTTGGAATTCTGAAAAAACATCTGGAAGACATATCTATATTGGACAATGACTGTGACAGACTACATTCGACTATTCGAAGATGGTTCTTAAATTCGATTCAGACGATGAGAATTTTGAAAATATAAGACCAAAGATTACTTTTGTATACCTTAGAAGCTAGTAGTTAGTTTCAAAATTAAAGGGTTTCTTCCGTGACTATAAGTCGACACCCTGAAAATAGGGTGAGAAAATTTTAAAGGCGACTCATGAGTTAAACAATAAACAGATGCCGGAACACACGCAAACCTCAATCAAATAAAACATGTAATGAGAAATTGTGGATAGCCATAGAAGATGTAGACGGTGGATTAACATCAATGAATCATTTAAAAGACTCTCGAAGCGTCTTAGAAGATTTCTACTTATTCTTAGCCTTTTGCTGATCATACAGTTAGCTTCTTCAGAAGGTTTACGAAGACTTTGGAAACCTTCTTCAAATAGCTTGCTTTTTCAGAAGATTTCCAACATTTTAAAAACCTTCTGAAGAAACTGATTCTACGACCAATGGAAAGTCAAAAGCAAATATCAGACCAAGTCAACCTCCGGAACACCTATCTACATTGGACAATCATCATGGCAGCCTATACTCGACTATTCAAAGATGGTTCGTAAAATTCAATTCAGATAATGAGAATTTTAGAAATATAAGACCAAAGACTACATTTTTGCGACACCATAAAAAACACAGTTCCAAGACTTGGGGGTTCCTTCCATGAGAAGACAGTATCCTGAGGAAATTTAAAAAGTGAGTCAAACGATCAACGTTTATCAGATGCTAGGAAATACAGAAACATCAACTGGATAAAACTTGCAATTAGAAATGGGTTTTGTGGATAGCCATAAAAGATCTGGATAGTGGATTAACATAAATGAATCATTTAAACGACTCACAAAGCTTCTCAGAAGGTTTCTATTTACTTTTAGACTTCCATTGATCATAGCTAATTTCTTCAGAAGGTTTCGAAACTTGGAAAGCTCGCTTTTTGAGACTTCTAAGTCTTTAGAAATCTTCTGAAGAAGCTGATTCTATGACCGGCGAAAGGTCAAAAGCAAATATCAGACCAAGTGAAACTTCGGAAGACATATCTACATTGGATAATCATCATGACGGCCTATACTCGACTATTCGAACATGGTTCGTAGAATTCGAATCAGATCAGAATTTTGGAAATATAAGACCAAAGACTACTTTTTTACGCCACCTCAAGAACCATGGTAAAAGCCAGTTTCTAGAGTCAGGACTTTCTTTCACAACTATCTAGTCAGCATCGTTAAAGAAACAGGCGAGTAAATTTAGGAAGTACGTGCCTCATGAGTTAAACGATAAACAAATGTCGATACACATTGAAGTTTCTTCGATGTTGCAATTGTGTGGGTTTTGTGGGCAACCATAAAAGATCTTGACAGTGGGCTTATACAAATAAAGCATCTAGGCTACTTTCAAAGTTTCTTCCGTAAAAGGGATGGTATAGTGAACAGCTAAAGGAAGGATTCTTTAGATCTGGCTAAACAATAGCTGCTGAAAAGTATTGTTTGAAAATTAAGGACTACGGATTCAACAGCCTCTATTGGTCAATGGGTTTGGTTCCATAATTCTCTATGGCGGTGCATTATAAGTAGGATATAAGAAATCCTTTTACACCCACCATATACAGATGTTTCTGCGATGGATTTTTTTACATTTGCGAAAATTTCGCCTTACTTTTATGAGAAAAAGCGGTTCAAAGATCGAACAAGCTCTACATTTCGTATCAAGAGAAAAACAGGTTTTTTTTTGGTATATTTGGAATGTTTTTAGGATAAAACCTTGGGTATTTTAGTAAAAAAAAGTGTTTGATATGAGAAATCCATTTCATACGGTATAATTTAAGAAATAATATCGCTAGTTTTGCATCTATTAATTCTTCGTAACGATTTCTTTCAAATGAGCAAGCAAAATGCATGTTTTCTTTCAAAATAATTCCTGTCGAGCTCGCGTGATACACACTACTATATATAATAAGTGAAGTGACTCGTGTGAATAACGTTTCAAAACTATTGAAAGTAATTCGAATGTCTAAGCCAAGCCTTAGTACTGGTTTTTCTTCGGCATAAAAGTAGATTCTCTTTTTTGGATCATTTATGTATGTTAGAGGTGCAAAATTGAATTAAACGTGTATTAAACTACAGCTGATATATAAAATAGCATAAGTAGCATATACACACATTTACGCATGCTACACCCAAACTTTTTTAAAACCCAGGACGTTAGTATAGAATCTACAACGTTAATTTGCTATTATGGATATATTGGATCTTTTTTTTTGCATCAACTGCGTATACCCTTCGCATATATTTGATTGATGTTACCGGTGAAATATCCCAGGAATTAATATTTAAGTAAATAAATTAAGATGACAAGATGGGATACGAAATTCGGAAGAACTACGTTGGATGCTACAAATTTATTAAAAAAGAGTTTCACTGAAATTGCAAACAACATATATGTATGTTATAAAAAATTAAAATTGCCCCTCTAAATAAGCGATGATAACAATGATATTTCAAGAAATATATACCACGATTCAGGTATGATTTCGAAAAAGAATTTTCTTTGCAATACGAGACAACTTATTTAATACTCTGATGAAAATGCCTGTGATATATATTTATTGTTACACACGTTTCGAAACTTATTCTGATAGTTTTGTTGCGAGTGTCTTAACTGTTTACAGTGTGACAGGATACAATTATTTAGATAAAAAATATAAATAGCTTAGAGACTTTCTTATTTACAAAATGATTTGCTAAACAAGTATGAAGTCCTTAAGTGTTACCACAGAAAATAATCTACTTTTATTAAAAAATTGTTCAACACATACGTAAGTGAATAATAACCAACGACGAAAAAGAGAATTTGAATTTTTTTTTATGCAATTTGTACCCTGCAATTTTTTCTTTCTCTAATTCTCGTATTCTATAACTGTATGTAACGTGTACATATAATTATAGGTGGCCATGTAATAAAAAGAAACATGCAACATTTACTTGTGGATATTAATGTAAGATTTTTGTCTTCGTATTGTACTTGGCATGATTATTCAGCGTCGTGGTACTGCACCCTGTAAAAATAAGCGGTATTGTTGATTCAGTCAATTTTAATATCTCGGACATTGGAAATATTTTATACCTGCTTCCTTTGTTTTTGGAACTGTCATTACTGATAGAACAGAGAATATTAATATAGAATCCAATCCCAACTGGGCCCTCATTTGATATTCAACACCTTAATTTTACGTAATACCGGTGATGTTCGCGTCAAAAATAAATTATATAAAACGCATAAATAATTTTGATACAGTTACATTCGGTTTTAATACATTGCTTATGTAGTACATTGAGGTTTAACATTGAAACTTAATGAAAGAAGAAATCGAATTGCAAACTATGAATCATATGAATATTTGGTTAAAATTTAATTTGAAGCAGTGTATAAAGCTTTGACTTGAATATAAAGAGTGTTTCAAATTGCGCGGTTTTTTAAGAATAAATAAAATATAGATGGCGGACTGAATGTGTCTGGGTATGTGGGCATTTAAAAAGTGTGATGTATGACATTTATAAAAATGGCTTCGTACACGGTACAATAACGCGCCCAAATTGTTGAATTATTTTATAAAAATCAGCGTCCTGTGAAAAGAGTTTTTAGAAAATTACGTGAATTTTATGGTTTACATAATCGTCCATCTGAAAGCACTATTGGTCGAATTATTAAAAAATTTCAAGAGACCGGTTCCATGGAAGATGAAAAAAGTGAAAAATACGGTCGTAGTGGTAATAGTGGTCATTCACAAGAAAATATTGGTTTGGTTCGTGAAAGTGTTGCTGAAGATACTGAAATGTCCATTAGATGACATTCACAACAACTTGGACTTAGTAGATCAACGCCATGGCGTATTTTACACAAGGATTTAGCTCTGAAGGCATATAAGGTTCAAATAACACAGGAACTAAAACCATTAGATCATTTAAAACGTCGTTCATTTGTCAATTTTATCACTGAACAACCAGCTCAATTTTCTCAAAAAATAATGTTTCCTGATGAGGCACATTTTGAACTTGGTGACTATGTTAATAAACAAAATTGCCGTACCTGGGGTGAGGAAAATCCACGAATTATTCATGAGAAACCTATACATCCTAAACGAGTTACTGTTTGGTGTGCATTATGGTCAGGTGGTGTAATGGACCTGACTTCTTTGAAAATGCTGCTGATGAAGCTGTAACTGTCAATGGTGATCGATATCGTCGGATGATAACCGAATTTTTGGGGCCTGAATTAATGAATATTGATCTAGAGGATATGTGGTTTCAACAGGATGGCGCTACACCTCTCTTTGCACACGAATCAATTGATTTATTGAGAAAAATTTCCTGGACGTGTAATCTCAAGAAAAAGTGACGTTAATTGGCCACCAAGATCATGTGATTTGACACCATTAGACTATATTTTCTCGGGTTATGTGAAAAGTCAGGTTTATAAAAACAATCCACAATCAATTCCTGCTTTGAAAGATGAAATTATTGGTGTCATTGGTGAGATAGAACCTCAATTATGCGAAAATGTCATTGAAAATTTTAACAAAAGAGTGGACGTCTGTGGAGCTACAAGGGGAGGCCATTTGGCAGATATTATTTTTCCCATATAAATGTCATAACATACTTCAATTACCAATAAAAAGTTTTTGAAAGTGAATGCAAATTATGTTTTATTTATTCTTTAAAAAAAAACGCGAAATTTGAAACACCCTTTATTAAAAAAAGAAGTACGCCAAGAAAAACTTGAGAAGTCAGAACACCAGTACAAAAAGAAACCAGATTAATTTAAAATGAAAAAGCACTGTTTCATAATACAATTTATGGCATATTAAGTGAGTCGAAACTAAACTGTTTGGTGGCCTAATTTGTAAGGCAGCCATCTAGCAAACGGTAGATATATGATCGAGTCTTATTCCAGGAATTTTCAATTAATTTCTGTGACTATAACCAAAGATGGCATAGCAAGAAATACTTGTTTTCATAAAAAGCATAAATTCGAAATAAATTATTTAGTTTTCGACTTTCAATCCGCCACGTTCAGTACAGTAGTACAGTATTTTGTAATTAAAATTAGCTCACTATACAATTTTACAGTTTTTACGAAGTAAAATTGAAGAATTCAAAACTTGCCTTTCTCCTCTTCGTCGTCCGATACGTCTACGGCCACCTTGATACCGCAAGCAAAAACGATATTGTTCCTACTCTTCGTCCGAATCTGCCCGTGCATTTCACCATTCTAATTTAAGAGCACGATACTCACTAGTGAAAAGTAGTGTTTGTCTTGACGGAAACGAAATCAAGTCGAAGAATGAATACCGCGATATAGAAGTCAAAAACCTTTTCTCGTACACCTTTAGGTACTACCAGGTTGTTCCATAAGTTTTATCGATCGATAAGAGATGGCGCTATTAGATTTATAGTTTTATTTTTCTAAAAATTGTACTACTTTTTTATGAAGACGTGTGAAGTTTTTTCATTTTATATCTTCTCTTGAACATGGTGCAATCACAAAATTCTTATTATTGGAAGGTGTAGCACCAAAACAAATTCATGAACGATTATTAAAAGGGTATAAGGACTCTTCACCTTCAATAAAAACAATAGAAAAGATGGGTTTCTGAATTTAAACGTGGTCGTACATGTCTTGAAGACGATCCATGTGAAAGACGTTCAAAAAGTGCATCAACACCAGAAATCGAAGCAAAAATACACGATAGGTTTGGAAGATCGTCGATTAACAGAGAGAGATTTAATAGAAGCCCTAGGCATCTCATTAGGCGGTATGAGCAATATTTTGAGTCTTCAGATAGCTGTGTGAAAAATAGGTGCCGCATTCGTTAGCAGTAGAACAAAAACACATTCGAATGCGACTCTCTCAGCGACATTTGAAGCGTTTTGGAAAGAATAAAAACGATTTTGTGCGTAGTTTTATCACTATGGATGAGACTTGGGTCTACCACCATGATCCTCAATCAAAACAAGAGGCTAGGGAGTTGCGCGAACCCGGTACTTCGGCTCCAAAGTGTATTAGGGTCCAGAAAAACAGCCAAGAATATGTTAGCATCAGTTTTTTTGGAATGCAAAAGGAATTTTAGTAGATTACCTCTAATCTGATAAAACAATGAACTCAGATTATTATTATAACCTTTTTGACTAGCAGGATGTAATTATTCGTGAGAAAAGATGGTTCACAGAAGAAAAAAATCATCTTTGATCAAGACAACGCACCCTCTCACACAGCTCAAAAAAAACGATCGCAAAAATCAATGAATTAAAGTTAGAATTGTTGCAACATCCATCTTATTCACAAGATTTAACTCCCTGACTTTTGAGATGGAATCCATAAATTAGAAGGTCACTGGGACAAGTGTATTGATGTTCAGGGAGGTTATATTGACTAATAAAATGTATTTTAAACCATAAAATTGTGTTTCTTTTTCGAACGATAAAACTTATTAAACAACCTGGTACGCCGATTCCTAAATCGACATAGTACCTAAGGTTTGCGTAATCTTAGTCTATCTTCTTGTTAGGTGATTCATCTAGGTCGTCCAGAGTCTCGTCTACGATCGTGCCTACCTTTTACCAATTTCTCCAATAATGAACAACTGAATTTATATTTCTTTGCATCCGTAGGGAATGCAATACCCGTTTTGTAGTCCACCGATACCCCTTTTAAAATTACTTAAGTGGCGATAAGTTCGTTTTCTTCGAATTTTTTGCATTTTAATATATTTGTTTACAACTATAGACCATTACGATCGGATAACCAAACTAAACTGATGCAAAACAAACAAAAGAAAAATGAATTTTTTCGTTAGTTTTGGGGAAAACAACACACAACGATTTCTTGCTTTCTTAACATAAAATTTGGTTTAAAATATGTACTTTTACTGGGTGTTCAGTTTTTTTAACATAGCATATATGTATATACAGGTAGTACTGACACTTAACGTACATAATGCGTGCACAGACTGATGTGCGTTCAGCAGACGGTGAATTTGCATATAAACGCAGGTGTTTACGATTTTAAGGTTATTTAATTTGGAAATCTAATCGCAAAGCCTGGGTTACTGTATCTATATTTTATGCTTGCCTCAGAAATCATTTTGTGCCTTCAATGCGAAATTATTATTCCAAAATTAATTTAAGTTTTATGGCTTTGTTAATTCTAGACAATGTGGCGGGCGCCTTCCCGTAACGTTAGATGAATTGCGCTCTAATATAAAAGTTTTTTATTTACCTCCGAACACAACTTCTATATTCAGCCTATCAATCAAACTGTCGTTGCAAAATTAAATATATTACTTGAGGACTACTATGGCAGAAATGATAAAAGCTGTCGACGAAGAACAAGGTGTAATAAAGTAAAAAATTCTTCGTCTCTCTTCGGTCTGCTAAATGACAGAAAGGGGACAGCGCAATAAATCACATGCAGGTATTTGTCTCTTGTCCCTGTTCCTTTTTAATGTCATTGATCTTAGTTTAAGTAAAACAATTTTTTAAAAATCATGTGAAACCAATATACAGTGTACGTTTTGGCTTTCAGCTGTACGGATCGTGTGCGGAATTTGTTTTCGTACGAGTATTTTTACTGTAGTTTTCCAGGCGCGACATTGTTTTCTGCATTATCTGCTTATGATGATAACTTATTTGTCGAAATACGTATACAGAATACGAAAATTAATGTGGCAAGGGGTTATATATCAACCTTCAGTGATCGAAATAAAAAATTATTGGAAAAGATACAATATTCTTGAGTTGGGCTGAAAAAAGTTGCGTCCTGCATTTCTTTCTGATGATGAAAATAAGACAGAAACTGAAAGTAACATTATAGATGAGATTATGGAGACGGGAAGAAGACTTGAATTAGATATAGACAATGAAAATATTACTGATTTAACAGAGGCTCGTCCAGAAGAGTTTACAGCCTGTGATTTAATTCAACAGCAGAAACAAATTTGCAATCCATCATGAAGACGAAGCGCAAGAAAACTTATTTTCAAAAGAAATGAAACTACAAACAATAAGTGAAATTTTAAGTAAGGTTTATGATATTATTGATCTAGTAGACAATTTTGATCCAGATAGCGAAAGAAACAAATGTAATTCGCAGTCTTCGCGATAGCTCATTTGCTATAAAACCCTGTATCAGAAGAGACAAAAAAATACAACACAATGAACTATGGAGTTCCTTACACAAGCACAGAAGAATTAATCTTATGTTTTATATACATTTACGTAGTCATTTACCTTATTTTTTTATTACATTATTATCTGCAACAAAAGTAAATTATTTCAGTTATTATTTTCATTTATTAAATTTAGAAACCTGACATGCATAAATGTAAAACAGACAGCTGAAAGTGTAAGCTACGCAGATTTGTACGTTCGTCCGGACAGAGAGTAGTAAACGAACATGGGTACGTTAACCAGGCTGGACATAAAGTAAGCGCTGCCTGTATACATATACGAAAACTGTACCACATTATATTCGGGTCTAGCTGCTCAATACCGATCAGAATGTAAAGTGGTGGGGCGCGAGTCATTTGAATCACGACTATAACTGACTACTGATCGTACTAGCTGCAGCCCCATCACTAATTTGACTGTAGGCGACACGAACAACTACTTAATCTGTAATCTGTAGTCAGTCGTTGTTGTGATTCGACTGACTCGCGCCCCCCACTTTACATTCTGATCGGCATTCGGTATCTAGACCCGAATATAATATGATACGGTGTTTGTAGCATTTTAATATGAAAGTACGGTATATGGAAAGTACAGTGAGAATGCGTAAGTTTTTCAAGTGATCTCTGTACAAGTCGGCTTGTTTCAAATTATGCGTGATTCTAACGGCACATTCTTAAACTAGATACAGTTGGATAGTTGGTCTCACATCTGTAGACAACCCTTATTGTATAATTCCATATTTCAAAATCTGATAAATACATTAATTAAGGTTAATATAACCCCATTCCACATTAATTTTCGTATTCCGTATACGTATTTCGAGAACTAAGTTGTCATCATCAATGGATAATTAATCACAGTGTCGCATCTGGAACCACGGCAAAACCCGCACAGAAACGAAGTCCGCACCAGACTTACACCGTCGAAAAACAAACACACACACTGTTTCTTTCGACGATGTAAGCCTGGTAATGACTTTCTCAAGTCTCCATTAAAATTTACCTGATAAATACAGCCGAAATCTTTGCTGCAATGATGTATGGTCAATACCAACACTATAATTCAATTTCTTAATGATATGAAAGCCCGTTACTGATACCATATTTTTAGTTCAGCGTTTGGTCGTTCATACTGTTAGATGCAGACATCATTTGAGAGCAGATTCTGAATAATCTAATGGAAGAAACAACGAAATCTCATGTATTAAAACTACCGCCTTGTGAAACCAAAAATATTCTAAAATGAGTGACAGCAGTCGTAAAAGCCTATTAAATTTCATGTCCTCTGCATTAGACTTAAAAATGACATTAATCAAAAAAAGGTATATAAAACCCCTTTCCACATCAACGTTCGTATTCCGGCAACTAAGTTGTCATCATCAGCCGAAAATCAGTGCCGCACCTGGATCCGCGCTAAAATTCGCACAGAATCAAGTCCATATCAGACATTAACAGTCAAAAGCCAAACACGTACACTGATTATTTGAATTTTAATTAAATTTACCTTAAAAATGACGATTCAATTTTTCAATGTTTAGACATAATTATTAATTTTATTTAACACAAGTTCAATTTTGTGGATAGTTTGCTTGGAAAAGGAACCCATTATTAACATTAGTGTTATTAATCTGATCGTTGTCGTTGGTCCTGACTTCCAGACTGGAACAGTGTCGTCGATAATTCTGGCAACGACGTTTCGTCGCCCCTTGTATGGGACATCTTTAGGAGTTAACTTCTGTTGCTACACTCAGACACTGTATAACAACAGCAGTTAAGACCAAAATGATCGAAGACGCGGTTCCAGTCCAGAGCCAAGATGAAGAAAGTATTAGTGTTATTAATTTATGATATCATATACCCTGACAAATTTAACTATGCCAATGAAAGTAGCGTTCACAGTAGGTATATAAATATCGCAGTAGACTAAGTACGAAAGTGGGGAAGAAATCCATTTGAAGCTGTGTTTCTATCGAGTACATATGGCCAGCTACTTCAAACTAAGAGTAGGTAGTGGTAAGACGAACGCAAAAATAACTCTCCAAAAAATTGTGATGGATTATAGCGTATCAATTTCTCTATTAAATTTCAAATGTTATAATTTCAATTTTACTGCATTATATGTCACTCAAAGAGGCCTGACTAGTATTGTACATAAAATTGTGTAGCGTACCGGACTCCAGCATTCATGTCATCGTCATCTCCCTTCTACAATGACTTTTCTTCGTTCTTCCTTTTCATAATTTCATCGGCAAAGTTAAATTTGCCGATATCTATCAGAATTCAATGCATAGTCAGATAGGTCATACGTAAAGATTGCGCAAAAAATAAGAGACTTGAAATGAATCCTGAGAAATCTCATTATCCGTTTGTAGTGTATTCGATTTGGAAAAGCGTAATATGGCATTTATTGACAAAATAAGATTCAAACTAGCTTCAAACTGTTCCCATGTACTGCATCGTTTATTGTATATATTTCAACCGTACGCAAAACAGTTTTGTCTCTCCCAAAACGATTTATTTGAATAACAGTAATAGAAATAAATTAAAAATTTCTGTGTTGAAGTAGGAGCCGAATCTGTATCTGCCGTTTGCTAGATGACTGCTTTACCAATTAGAATCTCTTGAACTCGTGCATTAGATTTATCCACGGTATTGGGGGGTAGACGTGGAGTTACACAGATTCTAAGGAATCCAGGCTTAACATGGCTAACAGATGTGTATTTCATAGTATCTTTCTGTGTAGAAATAAATTTTAACAGAAAAGACAGATTATTTTTGCAACAAGCTGCGTTTCATATACCAGAGTAATGATAGGAATGTTCGGGGCAGCAATTCCAGCCACAAATCTCATGAAAACAGATCTAATAGTTACAAACCGTAATCACGTTATGATGCTAATAATTACATATAAACGCATAATTAAGGGTTTTACGGGGGAAAATTTTTTATTAATTTCTGTGATTGTAATCAATGATGACATAACAGAAAATACTAATTTTTATTAATTTTCCATCGTAAAGCACTTCATTATATATTTTCATATAATTATAAATAAAAATCCCCACATTCAGTCAACTGTTCAAAATCAACTTTTCGCGTTTTTCTTTGTTTAATAAGGAACTCTATAAGAGCTCTGTATTCGATTTTATTCATTTTGATCAATTAAAAATAGGCGACGCAAACTGGCAATTAAAATAATGTTGCAATTGTTTGGCATATTTGATTAAAAAAAACGTATAAAAAAATATAAAAATTGATTAACATTTTTAGTATTGTACTTATACGCTATATCAAAGTAAAAAATTTCTGAGATATTTATACACCTAACATAAAAATTACAATTTGTCGGGACCATTTTAACATTTTATCTACAACACCCACCAACTTAAATATTCCTATAAAATTACGAGACAATCAAAATCAAATTTTATATATTCTATGCTTCTTCATTATGAAAAAAATGTATATTCTATCATTATTAATACCTACGTCAAACATATTCAATCCTGTTAGTAAAAAGTAAAGGATATATTGTTAGGCCTAAAATAGAACCCTGAAGAACACCCACACACGACAGACATTAGACAATAATTGAAAGCAGTTCCTGTTAATTCGATATTTATTAAATTAAATTCAAATGTTCAAAAAGATTTAATTGTTTCAATGTACCTTCTATTAAAATATCAATGTACATATATCATAATCGGACTAAAAAGAAAAAGAATATGCCATATTTTGGCTGATTATCTGTTTTAATTTGGTTATAATTTACATTGTTGTTGTATCATTATTATTAAATTTCAAATCACTAAATAAGTACAAAAATTTTGAAAGTGATGATCAATCGTTGATGTGTTAATAATTCGATAAATACAAAAAAATCAAATTTAAATATTAGAAAACGATTTATATTAATTTTTATGCCAAATAAGTCTCAATTTGTGGTTTTTTGAATAGGATTTTAATTTTAAATTATTTAAAAGAAACTGTATTAATAATTTTATAATTTACAACGACTTTATGTATCTGAACCGATCAAAAATTATTTAAAAAACTTCATTAAGTGAAAGATCTATTCATTTATTTATAGAATTTATTATTTAAGATTATACAACTTTCATTATTACATGTACATATATTGATAACAGCTACTAGAAAGGATGATTGTATTTTACTTTGAACGTTAAAAATATCAAACAAAATTTCAAAAAGAAAATCAATGCGTGTCTTTTCTAAAAATAAAAAAAAACTCGTTTATTCACAAAAAATATAAATTTAAGTTTAATTAAAGTGTTGAATATCATTTCAATTTCAATGATTTTGTTTTCATCACTTAAACATAAACAGTCAATTATAAGGATAAAAAAATACTTTACCTTTGCTTTCCAGAATTCCTTTTACTCAAACGTCTACCCGATTCTGAAGTCGCTAATGTAAATCTGTCTGTGTGGGCTGGTTTAACTCTTAGGTTTTTCTGTTCAGATTCTCTGGCTCTTTCAACTTTAGACATAAACTTAGTGATTAGATCACCACAGGTCATGTCTTCTTCTAATACCCAACTATTCTGTGACTGAGGGTATCCTTTCCAGGACACTAAAAATTCACGTTTTCCATCCCTTTTGTGATGGACTTCTACTATACGATCAACTTCAAATTCCTCATTTTCATCCCAGTCAGCAGCAGAAGAGTCTGATTGAACATTATTTTTCTTTTTCATTTTCTTTTTCTCGGGACTTTTAGCTTTTTTTGAACTCGTACTATTTTTGCGATTTGTTTCAAACTGTTTTATTAAATCTGAACAATTTAATATATTTTCTGGCTCCCATGTATCAGAATCTTCGGAGAAGCCTTTCCAACGTATTAAATAGTGCTTAACACCCTTAACAAATTTTTCATCAATGACCGATTCAACCTAAGAAACAAATATGAACATAACGAATAATTATTTTTAACTGAATATATACAAAGAAAGGTAGAGGATCTTATATGTATATATTTATATACGTATGTATATATATATATATATATATATATATATATATATTGAAGTTTACCATATTTCATTTGTATTACCTCGTATTGAGCTTCCGCTTTTTCAAGTTCTTCATTTTCCTTTTCTTCTTTATCCCGCTTTTCCTTGGCTGCTTTTTTGGAAGCTTTTTTGTCACTTTTGCGCTTTTTAGTTTCAGGTTCGGGATTATCTGAATTATTATCTATATTTTCATCGTGATTTTCATTTCCGTTATCCAGTTCAGAATTATCTGCCTGTTCAGAACCACTTATTTCAGCCTCCTGCTTAAACTTTCTACTCTTTCGCCTCATAACTTCTTAATTTAACTACGATTCCAATAGAAAACTTATAATACAAACACTTAAAACACCATCAAATTTAGAGGACGCTATAACGCTTGACGCTTACGCTTACTCGAATTACTTAGTGCTATATTCAGAAAGAAAAATCCCTAAAAACAACATATTATTTCGTTTTCCTTTATTGAATAAAGCAGCTTATAGCTTTAAAAAGCAAGAACCTATTAGAGGTT
Source organism: Dermolepida albohirtum (assembly GCA_031893035.1). NCBI lineage: Eukaryota > Metazoa > Arthropoda > Insecta > Coleoptera > Scarabaeidae > Dermolepida > Dermolepida albohirtum. The sequence goes on along the minus strand of JAVIWB010000973.1, from coordinate 168,227 downwards.
TCATTTCATTAATTCAGTAATAATAAAATGTTCAATATAAATATTATTAAGTTTGAGGTTGTGTTGGCATTGTAACTGAAAAGTAATAATTTGCCTCCAATAGTTGGTCATTGAACTCTATAGATACATCATATACATGGGCATGTTTCTAGTACAACTGGAATTATTGCGTCATGTATAATAAAGGAAAGTGAAATCAAAAAAACTCGATAAGCCATTCTTCTTTTTGTACGACTTTCCAAAATATGATCAGTCACGAAAAATTCTGTGTTGTTTTTATCAATGCATTCAAATTGCAATAAATACGGATTTATAGTCTTGCTGATTACAATCTTTGGAAGTTGAAATTATATTTCTGTATTGCTTTTGTAAATTAAAACAGAAAATAATCAGACTTTGCCTGTACTAAATATCTATTGAATTTGAATATGCCATACGTATGCTCTTAATAGAATTTTATGTTGACTTTCTGATTATGATTTAGCATGGTTCGTTAAGGAGATGTCGGACATCTTTTTTCTATTTAATATATTTCTCATTATCGTTAATGTATTCTTATTTATACGTTAGGTAAATACTTCAGTATTCGAATAAATTTATTTGGTTTTAAACAAATTTACTTTTATTATAAATCAGGAAAATATTTAAAATGAGTAACAATTTAAAAGCATTATTTACGTCGCATACATCTCGTTCAGCAATAGAAATCGATTCCGGTGAACATAAATAGTAAAGATACGTAGGTATTTAACGTTGTGTAATTCAATTGGACGAAATGAAATTTGTTTTCATAAATGAAATTTATTTCAAAATTGGAATTTCCCAAATCTATGATATAATTATAGATTTTTCCCTGTTATAGCCTAGGCTTCAATTTTAAGTAAAATTCACCATTTGTACGTCCAATTATGTGACATCCTTGTTTTTCTTTTTTAATGTAAATTCCTAAGAAATATCGGTAATGCAGTCACTACTGATGTTGTGCACAGAGAAAAAAATGATCATCTAGGTAAATACCTTTCGTTTGTAGAATTTAACAATTTTTTTTGTTTGGCCAAACAATAAAATGACAATTTAGCTTGCAATTTAAATTGATTCGTAGAATACATGTAAAGCAATTCGTTGCTTTGTAACTGTTTAGTTATTAGTGTTAATAGAATTCTATTTACAACGAAGATGTAGTCAAAAGTCTATACACTATATATTTATATATTAAATTGATGAAGGATTTAGTTTAGGAAATACATGTACATAATACGAAGGATTACTATGTATATTTTTAAAGCTATAATTACTTTTGGCCCTTCTTTAAGTTGTAATTTGGGTTTGTAACTATAATAAAGTGTTATGATAATGTCTGAAAGATGGCACTAGTGACCAGGTCATACGTTTAACTTTACAAATTGTTTTGACAATATATAAGAGGTGGCACTAGTTGTCAACAGATTATTTTTTGGGTTAATTTTAAAAAAATTACAATAAAGTAGATGGGCGAGATGTATAATGTTAAATGAAAAGTTTTGAGATATTTTAAGTATACGTGGGGATTATAGATAGCAACAAAATACAGAAGCTTTACCGGTAAATTAGCTGTCTTCATCTACACCGTTTATATTTAACGGATGTAGCCTTTATTTGATGAAAACCCACAACAAAATTAAACATTAAACTCAATTGTGTGATTTTCACAAGTTATTACTCATAATTATAGAAAACAAACGTAAACAGTTTAATGAATTAAATGACCAAGTAGATTTGAATAATTCTTCACTGTTAAACTTATTTTATTGTAATTGTGTCATATCAACCTTGAAAATAGTTTAGTTGACTAGAATATACTCCGTTTGTGTTAGATTTACATTTTAGTCTGAAAAAATCACTGTGCTGGGGAAACAATTGTTATTATTTTTCAACAAAGATATTTTGTGAAAATCACAAATGAGTTTGTGTTTAATTTTTTTTATACCGTTTTATGTTTATTATTGTTTTATGTTATATATATTTGAAAAAAGTAAACACGTCAACTTGAAGATTTGAATTTGTTTTTAGGCAACCAAACTAATAACCAAAAAAGCAAATAAAACCAAAAGGTTTTATTTGCTTTTTTTGATGTGGTAAGAACCACATCAAGGTTCGTATTTTGACAACTAAGTACACGTATAAAAAAACGAATATTGACGTTGTAAGATGTTCTATTTACATTCTTTGATTAATTCAATTAATTATAGTCTCCATTAAAATGAATCAAACTAATATTATTTTTTATTTTACTTAATATAATAATAACACAGGCCAACACACATTTTGGTGCCTTCGATTTTTTAACTGTTCCTGGGTAATTTTTGGATGCAGAATGTAAAAAAGTTCTCAGATTTGATCTATCAGATCTAGGTTTTGAGATTTTTTAAAAAAATTGTGTATATATTTTACGTTATAACTGTTATAATATATAATATTACTATTGACAGTTAAAAAAACAAAGACACATGGATTTAAGTATTTATTGCAAAAACTTAATTTACATAATTACATTAGTCACTAATCACATAAAAATTTTCTTTTATACGACTTTCTAGAATGGAGTTTGCTAGGGCAGTCTCGCTGAAGGCTCCAGCAGTAGTCCGCCATCATGTGGCTATCCCATCGTCCTTGATAACGATCTTCCATAGTTTTAATATCCTGATGGAATCTTTCCCCCTGTTCTTCACTACAATCACCTAAGTTTTCCGGAAAACGATCTAGGTGGCCGTGGAGGTAGTGAACTTTTATACTCATGTTACAGCCGAGAATATTAAAATTTGAAAGCATAGTTCCACTAATTCTACGTAATTCTCTGCTTTAGGATTGCCAAGAAAATTTTGTACTACTTGAACAAATGAACACCAAGCGTTAGATTCAGTCTCGTTCATTGATGTGGTGAATTGTGGATCTTTAACAAGTTGCCTTATTTGAGGACCATCAAATATACCAGTTTTTAGTTTTTCCGTGCTAATGCCAGGAAATTTACGTGATAAATACCAAAAACAATTTCCATTTTGACGATTAAGTACATATTTATCTCTTTATTTGTTGTCCTTTATCAGAAAAAAATATCAATTAACCTGTAACCTGTATCTCAAAAACTAGAGCTGATAGAAAAAATCTGGTGGCATTTTGGAATCAGCACATTAAAAACATCTAAAATCAGATGTTAGATTTCCGGCACCAAATTTTTTTTTCATTTTGTTACCCTGTGTAATATGTATATAAGTAATAATTAAGCCTGCAGAAACGAGTGCGTGCTCATTGGCGGCGTGATATAAGTATTTCGAAAGCGGTTGGATATACCTGAAGTCGAGATTCATATGCGTATGGTATGTGTATGAATGCCGGATTAGATCGACGATGACGAATCAACGGCGTTCTTTGTTATGTTTGACGAGTGTTAATAGATTTCTTAACAGATTTTCGACATTAGAATACACTGGCGCTATTATTAAATGTATCGTTTGGAATATCGACATTTTACCGTACAGTATTTTTGAGAGTAAAAGGCATGTTAATAGCAAACAACACCGGTAAAATGCGCAATGTGATGTACCATATTATTATTGTATATATATTATATGTTACGTGTGTGCAACATTCCACAAAATATTGTAGACAATGAAGAATTTCGAAACTTTTGGGGGAAGTACGTTCCGGAATGGAGATTGCCAACAAGAGGTCAATTACAGTATAATTTTCCACGGGTGAAAAACACGATTACGGATCAAATAAAAGCAGAGATAAAATATCAAAAAAGTATGGCTGACGGAAGATGAAACAACGGATGCAAGAAAGAATAGTATTTTAAAAAGGGGCTCTGAATCAGTTTCAGTGCGACAGACGATCGTGCTGCTTGACTGGCCAAATCGAATTGGTTGTGGTATAGTAATTGTGTGTGTATGTGACGTTAGGAATGTATATATACACTTTGATAATCAATTTCTAATTCTTTATTTATACAGTATCTACATGATAGTACAGGTAATATGTATAGTAACTAAACAAATGCTTCTATTAATAATTATTAAATCTAATTATATTTTTAATCGATAAAAAGTCCGAAACTTTGTTAGTTGTAGCACCACACCAAATTTTTAATGGACGTTATATTTTGTTCACATACTTCAAACTACAGAATGGCACCCATAGATCCGTACGCCCGGACGCTTCTAATTGAGCCGGTACATGCCACTTAAAAGGCGTAGGATTTATGTTTGCGAAGAATAAAAAAGTAATAATCTAGATTAATGTCCCCAGCAGATATTATTACACAAGGTTTGAGGTGAGAATTAGAATTATATTTACAAGTATGTGTTCACTAATACATTTTGTAACCTTGTATCACAAGATCTTCTATTTACAACAGTACGTGTGATTTCTGATCTTCGATAGAAACCAGTGATATTTTCATCGTTTTTCATCGTTTCCACATATATTTTATATGATTTATTATTTATTTTTTGATAGGTATTTGGTTTATCCACGTTTTTCGTAATTTCTTTGATGTACAATCACACACGAAAGTCTATTTGTGTACATTCGAGAGATCTTTAATTGATCACATTACGTGGACAAAGATTTGTTCAATATATTGTGATTTAAGTAGATAGCAGTGCGTTATATCACCAATAGTGACCCAGTTTTTAGTTTCAGCTTCTTTTTTCAGGCGGCTCTGATATGTTTTGCCTTTGTCATCACTTTATTTACTCTGCTGCGATACAGCGATTAAGCAATTTGACTTGTTAGCTCCTGTTTCTTTTCCGGTTGGATTTTGTTTGTTTGTATTTTGTGAATTGTAAGTATATTTGGTACGTATAAACCAGAAAGACTGGATTCACATTTATGTAATTAATTCATTAAATCTTTCAAATATAATCGTTCCGTTTTTAGGAAAACACGCCACCGAAACTTTTGTTGAAGTTGGATATTGATACTCACAAAAAGAGAAGCCGAAAATCTGTCACGCTAGACGCCAAAGTAGAAGTTTTACGTCGCATTAAAGCTGGTGGAAAAATAGTTAAAATTTGTAATGCAATGGGACTTGCGAAGTCCACCGTTCAAAGTATTTGGAATAGAAAAGAAGAAATGCAATCTCTTCAAAATTAACTCACTGAAGAAGCATAATGGAAAAAAATGAAAAAATTATTAGATACGTAGATTAAAGACAATAATCAATGAAAGATACCAATGACCCAAATGACTATCCAAGAAAAGGCTAAAAGTATTTTTGAAAATTTAAAAAGGAAGGATACTGATGAATCTGTGAAGATGTAACATTCGTCAAATCGCCACTTAAAAACGAAACGTGAAAGAGCTACTGCCGATTATGACGCAGCCAAGGAATATCCCAAAACTTTGTAAAGAATTATTGAAGAACCTGAACAGGTTTTCAACGTAGACGAGATAAGACGCTATTGGAAGCGAATGCGTGAAAGAACTTCCATTTCAAAATGTGAAAAGACTGCATGTGGCTATAAGGTGTCAAAAAAACCGATTAATTTTGCTTCTTGGTGCTAATGCTGCAGAAGGTTTTTAAATAAAACCACTGCTAGTATATTTTTTCCAAAATCCAAGGTGTTTTAAAGAGCCGAAGGAGCAACAATTGCCCGTCATTTTGAGATCCAACAAGAAAGATTGGATGACTAAAATTCTATTTGAAGACTAGTTTAAAAATTATTTTTGGCCAGAAGTAAAAAAAATATTTGAAAGACTACTTAGGTAACAAGGCATTGCTTATTTTGGATAATGCTCCCGGGCACCCGATTAATTTATCCGAATTATCTGACGATGTGGAGATTGAGCATCTTTCCAGACACACAACAGCTCTGATCCAGCCAATGGATTAGGGTGTAATAGACACTTTTAAGACTTATTATTTACGCAGAACTTTTCGTAAACTTATTCACAAAATCGATGGTGAATCTTCAATAAAACAGTTTTGAAAAAAATCAGGGATACCGTAGACAACATTAGCGAATAGTGGAAGAAATTAACATCAACCATAATGAACTGAGCTTGGAAAAAAATCTGGCCAGAATGCATAAAAACTAATAAAGTTGAAGTTACTTCTCTCTCTGATATTCGACAAAGCATACTAAACTTAGCAAGTTTGGTTTTGAGGATTTGGAAGAAGAAGATTTGGTTGACCTTCTAGATGCTGATAGAGAACCTCTTTCCAACGAGGAACTGATCCAGTTAGAAACAGAACGAGCACTTGATGAAGAGCCAGGGCTACAACATGCTGTGTACCAACGGCTAACTGCAAAGAACTTGTTGAATGCTCTCACTTACTTTGAGCAGTGAACAAATATCCTTTTTCAAGATGATTCAGACGAAGAATGCAGCGCGAAAGTGTCTCGAGGAGTAAACTCGGCCATTGCCTGTTACAAACCATTGCTAAAAGAAACAAAAAGTAAGGCGAAACAGACAATTTCGACCCAGTATTTTAAATTGGATCAATCCACTATAGCTGAAAGTGAGGATGGCAATATATAATAGCTTAGTGATTCTTCGTGAAATATTTGAAAAAAAATAACTTAAGCAACAAGACCATTGCTTTTGGTGATGTTTTTGCCCATTATTCCTAATGAAAAATGCAAACGAATTATCGAAAAAAACTATAGGAAGTTTCAAAAATACTATAGGAAAAGAAATCGTTTTAGAGGATGAACAAATTGAACTGCAATTCGAAAAGATGAAATCCATTAAGGAGAAAATGATTAAGTGCTGTGGAAAGTGATTACGAAAGGACGGGATGTGTAGATGGATAGAATGGCAGTAATGTATAGAAGAAGTCGGAAAGAGATTGGAGCCATAAGCTATTAAGGTCTGTAGTAATATTTTTGTCCATCTCCGACAACGAACAAATGAAAGAAATCAAGAAATTCATATTTTTTACTTGGGGCACGTTTAGTGGGCTGAAAAGGAGAAGACGGCTCAGAAAAAAATGTTTAAATTAATGAAGATTAATCATAAAAAGATTGGTGTGTGTATAGATGAAGAACAGTAGCAATAAATAGAAGACGGAAAGAAAAATTTTAAAGCTATAGGTTAAAATGTATAGCAGTGTCTTTACCAATTCTTTACCAACAGACAAATGTAAAAGAATCATTTTAAGTTATCTGCTTCTGGGCTTCTGGACTGGAACAGCGTCACTGGTATAACTGCCGACGTTTCGTACCCACTCGTAGGGACAACTTCATGGCTCAACCACTGCTACTGTCTGTCGGACTGAGAGTAGTTGAGCCTTGAAGATGTCGGATACGAGTGGGTACGAAACGTCGGCAGTTATACTAGTGACGTGGTTCCACCCCGGAAGCCCAGAAGCAGATAGTATGGACCACGACCGCGGAAGTCTACGTACCAGATAATTTTAAGTTGTTTTAAGAATCTGAATGGCTTCATCTACGCTTTGTACCCAGAAGATATGAGGACGTGACGATTTGAAGAGTCGAACTTCAAGACGAATAACTTACATTAGCAAAAATAGTGGATGTAAACACGCAAAAAATTATTAGAACTTTTGGAATCAAGTATTATTTACCGAAGGGAAGAATATTCAATTGTAATTTTATATGGGATGTTGTAACCGAAAGAAATTGCCTTGAAAAAGATCGAATTTTCCAATAGAATGATGGGCCCAGAAATTTGGACCAGAAAAACTAGAAAGTAGTGTCTAATGTTCCAAAGTCATCGCATTTGCTACCCTAATGGTCTGGTGTAATCTTCACACCTGGTGACTATTAAAATAATCAGTAACAAAATGACATCTTTCTCATTTACGCTCGTTCAAGATTCAAGATCAATAAACACACAAAATTCCTGTCACAGGTGGCAGGTTGTTATTCAAACTAATCGAGATTCTATTAAATACTAATCTTTGTAATCACGTTGAATGCATATGTAGACCTTGAAATATAGTTTATTATAAACAATATGTATAAATTATTTTACTCACTTAAGGTATAACCCCTTCCCACATTAATTTTCGTATTCTGTATACATATTTCGACAACTAAGTTGTCATCATCAGCAGATAATCAAACAGTGTCGCACCTGGAAAGTTACGGCAAAAATCCACACGAAACATATTCCGTGCACGATTTGTACCGCCGAAAGCCAAAACGCACACAAGAAACAATTATATACAGTGTGCGTTTTGGCTTTCGCCGGTAAAGATCGTGTACGGAATTTGTTTCGTGCGAATTTTTGCCGTAGTTTTCCTGTTTAATTATCTGCTGATGATGACAACTTAGTTGTCGAAATGCGTGTACAGAATACGAAAATTAGTGTGGAAAGGGGTTACATATCAACCATAAGTGATAGGTATATAAAGTATTTGGCTGATATACACAAATGAAAGTAAAAAAAATTTGATCTTTTGTCTTGTTTTATTTTATGCACCGCACTTAGTACAGATATATGTAGACTTTCGTGATAGATTGTAGAGTAGCGATAGCAAATCGAGAATGAGTTTATAGTGTTTACACGTATCAAAATGGTGGTGTAATTTGTTAAAAGATAAATATCTAAATTAATAGAGGAGTAATTTCTGTAAAAAATGCAATTAAATTTTTGTGTACAACTTAATATCAAAAAAAATTAAAAAAATAAATTGTCTGCATCTCCCTGTATATACAAGCATTCAGCAACGAGAATTTACAAATACACACGCAGTAACACCTAACATGAGATAAAAAGAAAAAGAAAATACCAGAACCTATTGTCCAAGTAAAAAAATAAATAATAGTTAATTTAAAAATGCTTCTGTGTTTGTAAAGTTTACAATATTAAACGAAAATTATTTGTTTAACAAATGTAAGTAATCGCAAATATTTATATATATAAACCATTGTTCACAATTGGAAATATATAACTATAAAAGATAGTGCAGGTTGAAGAAAGTAAATAACTTGAAAGAGGACCCCGAAACGTCGTTCATATAAATTAAATGCTTTATTAACTCAACGGTCGAAACTGAATAAAAAAGGGTAAAGATTATATTTAGAACCAGACGACCAACATATTAAAAAAGAAAAGAAGACGTGAAAACAATAATATGTGAAAGTTTGTATTCAATATGATTCCACAATATCTACAACAGTAGTGAATTTAGTTTTATTAAGTTTTAAGTAATTCATGAAAGATAATATAATGAAGCTAAATTTACTAATACCATATTACATGCATATTTTAGGTTATAATTCTCAATTACTATAGCAACGAATGTAACAATGTAAATGTGACAGTTATTAACATAATCTGTTAGTTTTTAAGTGTTAATGGTAATAAAATAATTGGCAAGATTGTGTTTTTTTATCAAGGAAAATTTAAATATAATGTTTCGCGTAAAAGTAAGTTATTTTCGTGGAAATTATAATTTGTCTGTTACATAACCATAATTTTCGTTGACTTTAATTGTTCACAAATACGTTTCGAATACTGTTATGTTATATTAACAAAACAAACTACTACCATATGATCAATTTACTTATGATCTCTGATTTGCTAACGCTGTTTCAAAATAAATGTGTCCGCGAAGATTGTAACTCTACGAAATATAATAAATACTAATTCTACACAATTTAATCGCTAAATTTGTAAATTGTATTTGATAAAAACGTTGTAGAAAATCATTTTTTAATTTAAATTAGTCACTACAAATGTAACAGTATTCTTAGTGACGTAATCTGATTTCCTTTGGCTTTATAAATATTCAAATTTTCGGATATGTATAAAAATATTTTTGGTTTAAATATTTGCACAACTCTTTGGCAGTAGACCGAGCAATAATTAAATATTTCAATGTTAAATATTTAATAATTGCAGTACCTAAATAAATACCTAAACAATCGTATATGATACACATGCTTTACTAACTTATAGATAAATATTATGAGAATTTTATTAAAAACAAGGAAGATAAATTAGAGGATTTAAACATTAAAGCAAGTCGTCGTCCTTTTCTTCCAGTTTTCCGCTTTCCTTTTTCTTTTTCATCGCAGCGTATATGGAGGCAGCCTTGTAATTGATTGGACCGTATGATCGATAATCAACGTCTGCATAATCGAGGTCACTGAATTCAGGTCGGTACGGCTGGAACATAATTGATTTCGTTAATTTCTCAACGGCTTGGCATTCACAGTTTTGTTGAGAGGCATTTTTAAAATTATTGTCATCCCATAAAAACATAACACAATTTTTTTTATTCTTTTAGTTTTAAAAATTAAGGAAAATATTTTTTTTTAATCTGAAATAATTTTTTCATTGTCTGTAATGTTCCTCCATTTTTCTGATAAACTTTTGATGCTACTATTCCAGAATTCGTTGTTCGCGGCGAAAATACTCCAACACTGTTTAGGTTACATCAGAGGAAATCAGATTTCTCTCCAAATAATTTCTAAAATGGAATAAATGATTATTACTTGGAGTGATGTTCCATTAATATGGTGAGTGGGGTACCGCTTCCTATTTAAATTCTTCTAGTTTCTGTATTAATATTCTCGCCGATGGCAAGTCGTTATCTTGGTGGACAGTAACACATTACGTGGCTAAAAATTTTTGAAGCGCAAGACGTTAATATTTCCTTCTCTTCTTACCTACTGTCCTCACCGTTGATAATTTTGTAGAGACAACGAGACAACAAAGAAGAGCACACATTCATTCTCTCCTTTCGATTAAACTGGGAAAATTATTGTTGGATTCATAGCTCATTTTTTTAAAATTTTCCAATGAACTACTAAAAGACAAAACCTAAGCTTCTCAGTTAGATCTTCGATAGTAACAATGGCATTTACTTTCACTAGGGTTCGCATGAAGTCATTTACAAGCAGATCTAGAGCAAAGCTCGTCCTTTAAGATGTATTCCTGGCTTAAACACGTGTAACCACAGAACGAGGTGTGGCAATTAAATAACGAAACTCGTGTGAGAAATGTTATTTATTGCAAATACACTCTCCTCTCCTATCTATACACTACTGTATACGTGTCTTCCATTTTGCTTTTACGTGTTGAAGAAACTGAAAATGTGTTCCCTTTAAAGTACTTTTCACATTTGGGAGCAGGTAGAAGTTACATGGCGCGAGATCTGGCGAAGACCGAGGATAATCAAGCACAGCAAAGCGTTTGTCCGCTAAAAATCCGGTCTTTTCTGCCCTACTCTCTCCCTGAGCTTGTTTAGGACTTCTTTGTAGTTTTTCTGATTAATGGTTTGACCCTCAGGTTCCCAGCCAGTACTCGATATCGATTTGCTCATTCGTGCTTTTTTGTCTTGCCGATCCGGAGGCCATCCAGTGCATTGGTTGACGCTTTTTTCCGGGTTATCACATGTGCAGGTTTTTGTGAGCAAGTCTTGTTCTTTTGTGAGTCGTTCCATGATGTCAGAGCAAATGTTCATCCGATTGTCTTTTTATTTCTGAGTGAAGTTTTTCGGCATTTTTGCACAAACTTTGTCATGTTTAATTCATCATGCAAAATGTGTTTTGCTGTTTCTTTGCTAACGTTTAGCGAGACTGTAATTGGAATGTCATTGATACTTCCCAAGCTACAACCCGTAGTTTCGTATCTCTGTCTGCTCAGTCTGTTACTTAGTAGTGCCGTGATAATGGTTGACATAAAAATCGAGCAGCATATTAACCTGAAATTCCTTGTCAGATTTAAAAAAATCGAAATGAAGAAAAGACCGGACTTATGAAAGAACAACTAGTGGATTCTGCACCAGGACAACGCACCAGCTCACAATACCCTATTTATATACGCAGTTTTTAGCGGACAAGCGCATTGCTGTGTTTGATCATCCTCCGTATTCGCTAGATCTCGCAGCATGTGTCTTCTACTGGTTCCCAAAAGCGAAAAGTGCATTAAAAGGAACACATTTTCAGTCTATTGAATATGCAAAAGCAAAAACGAGTTATTGAAGAGCCTGACAACTGATGAACAACAGCATTGTTTTAAACAATGGAAGACACGTATACAGTGGTGTATAGATAGGGGAGGAGAGTGTGTTGAAGGGGATAAAAGATAAATATAAGTTTATTTGCAATAAATAACATTTCTCACACGTCTCGTTTTTTAATTGCCACACCTCGTATGTATGTATATATGTATGTAAGACAAAAAGGTACTAAAGTGTATCATCCAGATATTCATTTATTTTGTAATAGCACCTGTCAATCAGAAGAGCCCCAATCTTTTTTTTTAATATACCCAGGCCAATATTTCTGAAAGATAACGGTAGTTTGTCATATAATCCAATCTGGATACTGTTTCTTCTAGTCTTCGCAATAAATAACATTTCTCACCTAAATCTCGTTACTTAACTGCCATACCTCGTAAACTATATCTCCTGTACGACGCTAATGTATGAACTGGCGTGCGTTTCTTTGTCTTCAATATTTTTCGCGACGAAACGCAGAATCATCAGAAAAAATGTATGACGTATTATTTTATTTTTATTCGTCGCAGCTGGGTGATATGATGATACACTTTTTGTATGCCCACTACATATTTTGCTTCATGTTATCCTTACTTCGTCACTGCAGATACGATAGGCAGCTTTACTCACAGCTGACTAATATATTTATTTGTCCCTTCGAAATCTGTATATTTTGAAAAGTGGATAAAAAGGATAAATAGTTCCGTCGGCGAAATATAGATGGCGTTAGTTTAACATTAGTAGACATGGGTCGGAACTTTTCGAATGCACTATTTAGATTCATCTTTGCAGGCTGATTATTTGATTAAACAATAACAAAAGGTGATAATTGCATAAGCTTAATGTTAAGTTTGCAATTGCGCTCAAACTTACAATTATATTATTGTCTGAATTCTTTACCTTTCTTAATAAATGTATGTATCGCTAGTAGGGGAAGCTGTTGTCGTCCCGTTAGTCTAAAACAAAATTTAGAACAGAAAATAATTTAATCAGGTAATTGTAAATTGGAGCGACAATTCGTGTTCGTTACTTTCAAAAATAACCACTAACGCTACTAACCTGAATTAGAAAAATGTCGTTAGTAAAAAGAACCACATTTGTTAGACATCTATCTCTTGGCCTACATCGTTAAATTTTAATGTTGCATATTCAGTCTTGGGTTTAGTTTTTTGCGCTTTCGTTAGTGATAATGTGGATTCTAAAAAAGCGTTATTAACATTGCTCTTTTTGGCTATATCTAAGTCGGCATAAACGATCCCATTCGACTTAGAAACGGAACCCCTAGCGAGTACCGGTTGCGGATACTGTAACTGGACAGAATTTTGCATGTTCTCTTGAAACTGGATGTTTTCTTGATAATTGTTCGGTCTTCTTATCACTAAGGATCCCTTCAATTTGTGCACCTCCTTCTTGTGGTTGTAACTGTTATGGTGACTCCCGCGATAAACGGATCCCACGTCGGACACGTATCCGTTCCTCATGAGATTCTCCTCGTGGATGTTTTTGATCGGTTGAAAGTAACTTTCCGCCGTTTGAAATTTGAAACTGTGATATTTTTGGAGCGGTATTTGGAAGTGTTTCTTCGGTTTGCTTTTGGACGAGAAAGATTTACTTTTGCTTATTTGTTGCTCTTGAAACAAGGACCGAGGTATCAGTTTTATGTGTTTCTGATGGGGAACCGTCGCTGAATACTGTTGCGGTAATGGAGCTTTCGACGAATGTTTAAAATTAGGTGTTGTTAGTGTGTAAAAGGCATTCTGCAAAAACACTAACGGGTTAGGAATGAAAAAATTAGTGGCAGACACTATTTAAAACGATTAAGCAATGAAAAAATAATAAAAGCAAAACAAACCTGATTAGAGTCACTGAAACTATCTTCTTTTTTATTTACGAGCTCAATATTTAACAGAGGCATTTTAGGAACCGATCCTTGCGCCTTATTTTTAACATTGGCTGTACAGGTTTTAATTGAGGAGGCGTTGCTTGCGCTAACGGCATTCATTTGTGGAGAATTTTGTAAGGATTTAGGAAGCGGCCCTGCACTGGAGGCTCCGGATTCATCAAATGGTTCTTTAATTAAGGTTTGCGTTGCAACATTTGAAAAGGAGGATACGTTTTTTAATTTAGCGTGTAGTTGAGTGTTGAGGGCACCTTTCGGGCTTTCTACCAAAGGTTTAACGAAATTTGGACTTACTTTTATTGTGGGAGTTAATTTAAGGTTTGCAGTTGGTGATTTAGTAATTAATTGTGCTTCAGACTTAATCTTTTTGATTTCTTTATTATTTACATTCTGAACAGCTTCGTTGTTTTTATTAGAAACTGAAATTTCATCCGAACTTTTTTTATTACCGCAGCTACCAGAGGTACTTGAAATATTCGCATCTTTCGATTCGTCTGGCTCTTTCTGTGACGAATTTGTATGCACGACGGCTTCAGTTATTGAAACTTCCGCCTCGTTAACCGAACTATCATTTGAACTATTTAAATTTTGGGCGAGGACATGCGATATGTTTTCGTATACGACTTCCTTTTTTCTGTGCTTTCTACACCGGGGCGCTGGACGAGGTGCTTTCTTAATTTCACCCTCAACACTTTCGGAATTTTGTTCAAAAATCTGTATGCTATCTGTTAAATTTTCATATTGGTTGTCATTTTTTTCTAATTTACAGGATTTTTCGCTAGTTTTTAAACTTTTCAAGACCGTATAGACAATCGGTCTTCGTTTAGCGTGTTTTCTGCAACGCATGGAGTAAAACGTTGGGGAATAACACCTATGCTTGGACAAGTTGAGGGAACTGTATCTCTTACCTTCACATTGTTTTCGTTTAGTTTTCTGGGGCGCAGAGGATTTTACAGGGTGAACGGTTTGGTTTCCCGAAGAGACCTTTGTTTTGGCCTGCGGTGTCTTTTGATAATTATTAATACCGGATGCTGTCGTCCTAATATCTAATTTAGATTCGTTTCTACCCTCAACCCTGACACTATTCCTTGAAGTTACATTGGGGAACCACGGGGTATTACCCATTAAATTAAATTGTACATTTTTTTGATTTCTACCAAAAATTCCGGGTTGAATATTGCCGATTTTAGATACGAAATCGTAAGGCGAATGAAGAGGCGATAAGAAATTTATATTCTCCAAATTTTGAGTGGAATAGTTTTTAGAATTCCCGTTAGATATCAAGAATATATTATTGGCGTTTTGGACGTTATCCGATTGGAAACCGTGAAACGATTGATTTCTGAAAATTTTCATCCGTTCACCGACTTGCGGGATGGGAATATTTAGGGAGGTGTTGAATGCCATTAAACAAGGACGCACCACCGGTCGGTTCTGTCTGTTAGTCTGTACGATTGGCGAAATGATCGAAATCGGCTGCAAAGTACATGCAAAATTAAGCGAACTCAAAACAACACGCAGCCACGACAACATATGAATGGATATTTACCTTGTTGGGTGGGTTTTGCATACCGTGAAATGGTAGATTTTCGTAAAACAACTTGTCCGGATCAATCAGAGGGTCTGCTGTACCGCCAGTTGATGGAGCAGCCCCTAAGCCACCTTTATCTCCTATAGAAGACTGGTTTGGTACTGGAACAGTAAATATAATGAATATTAGCAGCACCCGTAGAATAGTAAAATTAACGAATATACCCCGTTTACGTAGCTATTAGGACTTGACATAAGTGTAACATTGGTATTAATAATACCGTGCCTGATTTTTTTATAATTTAAAAAAGGTATTAATATAAAGTTGGCGGCATTGAAAAATACTAATCACTAATATTGAACAAACGTCTAGGTTCTCAGTAACGTAAAACCTCCCCGAGATGGTTGGATAGGTGCGATTATAAATGAAATAATGTTCGTGATTAGGTACCTTTTTATTTTTTACGTGTTGATATATGCTGACGTGAAAACGTTGTATGTATACTATTGTATCATCAGCAGAGTTGGGATGTCTTTCCGCGGGCCAAGTTCGTTCTGAGTACGCAGCGTCTCCACCAGTGTAATGTAATAAAACATATGAAGTGTAGCATTATAAGCTAGTACCGAACGGATCTATATATGTATAAAGCGATCCGTCATACTCAATAATTATACGGGGGAAAGGAAACACTACTGTGGGCAAAAATAGGAAGACTTTTTAATTTAAATTTCGCGCGAAAACCCATTCGTCGAAATATTTTTTTCTAGGTTGGTAAGACTGTCAGTGACATCTGTGCCAAATGTCACATCAAAATAATCATTAGTGTTTAGTATACGCTTGCCTTTCTGAAGTACAAGAAGTGCATTCGGCGATTTTTACAATGAGTGAAATTATTCAACAAAGAAGTTCCATTTAATTTTGAGTACGGAATCAAATTTCTCGTGTTGCCACGTTCAGAATGTTGCAAAAGGCCTTCGGTGATAATTGTTTGTCACGAGCAAGTGTTTTTGATTGGTACAAATTATTCAAAGAGGGTCGAGAACGCGTTGATGACGAACCACGTCCAGGACGGCCATCAACATCAACTGATGATCAACACGTCAATAGAATCAAGGAACTGGTGCTTGAGAATCGACGATTAACAGTCAGAGACCTTACTGGCATCGTTGGAATATCGGAAGGATCAGTGAAAACTATTTTGAAAGATCATTTGGGCCTAAGAAAAGTGAAAGTACGATTTGTTCCAAAATCACTCAATTTTTTCGTCGCGTTGAAGTCTGTGAAACAATGCTTTCCGACTATCAAGACAAAATGAAAGGCATCATAACTGGAGATGAGACTTGGATCTACGCTTACGACCCGGAAACAGACGATCAATCGGCCGAATATCGTATCAAAGGTGAGCCGAAACCCAAAAAACCACGTCAAAGCAAGTCAAAAATCAAGATTATGTTGACAGTTTTCTTCGATTATCGAGGTATGGTGCACTCCGAATTCCTTCCGACCGGCCAAACTGTCAACGAAGAATACTATTTGAGTGTTATGCGTCGTTTGCGTAATGCTATTCGTAAAAAGAGGCCAGGATTATGGGCCGACAACTCTTGGTTTTTGCACCACGATAATGCACCGTCGCATACTGCATTAATTCTTCGTGAGTTTTTCGCCAAATTTTCAACCAATATCGTGCCGCAACCACCGTATTCGCCTGATTTAGCTCCGTGTGACTTCTGGCTAATTAGCAAACTCAAACGACCGCTTCGGGGAAACCGCTTTGAGTCATTTGAAGACATTAAACGTGAATCGCTACGCGCATTGAAGGCTATTCCTGAAATTGACTTTAACAACTGTTTCGAGAATTGGAAGAAACGTTGGCACAAGTGTATTGGGGCCAAGGGGATTACTTTGAGGGGGACCCAATAGATTTAGAAGAATAAATTAAGAATTTAAAAATTATGAACAAAGTCTTACTATTTTTTGCCCACAGTAGTATAAAATAAATACGAAGGAAAACGAGACCATTTGTTGACACAGTGTGAAAGTTTATTGGTAAATTTTCCGATTTATGTTATAATGGTATGATGAAGTCTCTAACATGTCAAGTACTTTGGTGGAATTGGTGCACTCGGTAACAGAAACAATGCACAATATAGATGTGGAGGTGTTACATGTTTCTGACCAATATGAGGAGATGAGTAGATTTATTTTTACAGGTTGATGGGTTGAGAGTCACTTCGAATACTTACTACCCTTCCACAACAATGTTTATTTACCTGTTTATTCTGAATAGTATTTGTCAATTGTTTTTAAACAAAGTTTATGCTAATTTTATGCTGCATAAAATATTACAATTGTTTCTTTTCTATATACAACATTCAGTTATTCATTTATAGCAGCTCTCAAATTATTATAAACATTCAACAAATCCATATCAACTGCTCAACTTTGCAAATTTAATGTTCTTTTTCTCACTACGGACACGAGATTGTTCACCCGGTAGGTCATCGTTATTTTTGAAGTAAGATTTTGACAATTGTCAAATGTCATTAATACTGTTTCAATGTCGCTAACTTTATACTAAAACTATGGCCTACTTTTAAGTATGAATTTTGCAAAAACACAAAGATAAGAATTTAAATTTCCATAAGGAATTTAGACGTTGACGTAAACCAATTGTTTCATTCATTATTTTGGATAGTCTATAAATAATAAATACGGAACATAAGTTCCTATTTAACTGGAACACTTTGCCTATACATATTGATCAAGTTACCAATGTTTACTGATATGTATGTACTTATGTCGTCAGCAAGTGAGGCATACGGTCGGTGCACTATAAACGTGCGTCTGATAAGTAAGAAAAACAAAGTAAATAATTATATATAATTAATGAAACGCAAAATACTTTTCTAGGTAGCGTTTTCTAATCACAACCAATAAGATCGGTTAAATATTTGAAGCATCAGATATGTTTTATAAATTTGTCTAGGAGGGTGGTTCCATAAGTACCCGCCTGACCTAGAGATGACAGTAGTTGTTTGAAAAATATCACTGTGTTAGAAAGTACACAATCTATAAAGCATATGTTTCAAGTTTGAAGACGCTACGTTGTTTACTATTTGTTCGGCAGCCGTCAGTAGAGAACGTTTTCAGTGAATTTGTAAAAATGGAGAACATTGGTCATCGTTACGTAATACGGTACTTTTATTTGAAAGGCCTCAGCCCAACCGATATAAAAGCTGAACTAGATTCTACTCTAGGTGAGTCTGCTCCTTCGTTTACAACAGTGAAATATAGGGTAGCAGAGTTTAAACGAGGCCGTACGAGTTGCCGAGATGAGCATTGCAGTGGTCGACTACTTTGAATGCAAGGCCGGAAATATATGGCCAGAGGTATTCGAGAATTCCACAGGCGCCCCGGTATTCCTGAGACACCAGAACCAATTCTCACGCGTTGGGGAAGATAGTTGAAACCGGCTTCCTATTATTCCGAGAATTTCCAACAAATAAAATCTGTGGTTCTACGATTCAAAGGAAAGCCAGAAAAGGATTGAAAATACTTCCGTTTAAACCGATTTCAAACAAATTTACGACAATTGTAAAGGTTTATTTGACTCAATAGAAAAATTTCAAAACACTGATTTGTCGCTAGTGGAGTCAATGCAAGTTGTGAACGATGTACACTCACTGCTATGGATAGATTTTGATTTAACTAGATTAAAACAAATTTAAGAAGGTGCGTGTATAGTTCCGCTATCTATTTCTAAAGATTATTTTAATTATGCGTGTATTACATCCGCAGATGTCGAGCGGTCATTTTCTAAGTATAAGAACATCTTTTAAGCACGGCGTACGTTGCTTTTCGAAACAAATGTGGAAACTTACGTCATACTGTAGACATTTTGTCAGTCTTATCTATTTTGCGCTACGCAATAACAGCTGTGAATAATGTGTGGTAATTATAAAACGAAACATAGGTGATAAATAACGCATACATTGCAAGGTCGCCCGTTTGTTCGTACTTTCGGCTTGTTACGATCCTGGCCAGCGGGAAAATATCCCAACTCTAGTCATAACGCGTCAGTAAGCATTGGTCACTTGTACACTTGTACCGTGCATTACTGTTTAATGTTTGTTATAGTTTGATTATATTAAAATTACAAATTGAGCCATAACATGTAATGTGGAAGTGCTTGAATGAAATAAACATACATACCAGCACCCGGTTTCTTCCTTTTCCTAGACGGAGGATTTACCATCGCTACCGTCTTTATCGTGCTGACGGTGGGTGCGCTATTTTTTTTAAAAGTAACTAAACACATGCAAACACAAAAATAAATAAAACGTGAGTGCGAGTGGCAATAACTTACCCGCCGTGGAGTCCCGGTATATTCCCAGGGGCAGCGCGTCCTGATCATTAAGTCCGAACAGATCTCTCAATCTGTAGTATATCTTTTTTTTACTTCTCTTGTACTTATGGTCGTACTTCGGCACCGAAGTACATTTGAACTGATTCAGAGACGAGATCTGGGTTATGTTCATGTTTCTCAATTCATTTTTATGTGTAAAAATTGCCAGTTTATGCGACCACTTTGATTTTCTCGAATTAGTAAATTGTCCATCTGGTCTTTTATTTTAAAACGACTGTTATAGTAAAGATTTTACAGAAATGGTGCGTCATTGTAATTTGAACGCGATCAGAATCGAAATTGCTGGGTATTATTAGTCAATTTTTGGCATAGTTTAAATTACAATGACAAAGTTGTGATTATCAATAAAATATTTTCAAGAAAAATCCTTCACCATATCTAATATTACCTTTTCCCATGCTAATTTTGTAGAATATATTGTTAATACGTGAAGTTGAGATCATGCTATAACTATTATATGTTAGTACCTGCGTGGCTTAGGTAGGTCACTCTACTACATGGAACCAAAGGTAGTCCCAGTACATCGGGACTTTGCGTGCATAAAAACCTAAGAATTGCGTTAATTTTTGTACAATTATTAAAATTAATGTTTATTTACTCATATGATTTGACAGTAATACATTTAATAATACTTTGGGAACCTTTTTATTAACGTTTCGAGGCATCTTGGATTCCGTATTATATAATTTTGACGAGAGAATGTAGAGTTTCTAATTCAAATTGAGAATATTTTTACGAAAGCAGTGAGAGTATTTTTAAATCCACGTATAGTGGTCAGAAATTCGCAAATAATCTTCAGGTAGGTCAATTCTATGATTAATTCTGAGTTGACGATCCTAATACAGAAATGTTGTATTGTCATTAGTTAAATCATACGAGTGGCTTCAAAGAAGTGTAAATTTGGCAACATGGACTAAAACCATCAATAAATCAGTAGGAATGATGTGGCAAAATACAAGTTTTATTTAAATCTAATGAAAATAGCAATGATAATTAACGTAAATGCTGAAACTGGTAGCTACTGGTTTGAAGACAAAGCTGTAACCCTTGTGGAATTGAACTTAGGACGCGTTGCAACATATCTGGGGTAAATAATTGTATTGTGGCGTTAATTCTATTTATTACTTCCTGTTCATTGGCTGGAGACGTCGCATAAACTTTTTCCTTCATAAAATCCCAAAGAAGTCACGGTGATTCATATCTGATGATCTTGCAGGTCCATTTCTCCCGGTCCACTTACCTGGGAAACCTTCGTTCAACTCTTGTAAACCTTTCATAATGAGTCAGTCCACTATCACGAATGTACAACGTGTATCGGAAATTTATTACCGTTTTTTTCATAAAAAAATTCATAATTTTCAAGAAAATGGAAAAATTTATTTATGTAAATTATTGGCCATTTGATTCTACACATTTTGCCCATCTTTCAGGCACTTTGTGGATCCCATTCCAAAAATGCTGTTTGTCCTTTGGCAAAAGTGATAGGCGGACAGAGCAAGGTTTGGAGAGTACTGTGGGTGCGATATTATGTCCCATCCAAGAGCTTTCAATGCTTCCTTGACCGGTTTTACTGTATGAGACGGCGCGTTATCGTGCTGTAAAATAACTTCACCGTGTCTTCGGGCCCATTCTGGACGTTTTTCCATCAGTGTATGGTTCAAATTTATAATTTGTTTTCGGTAGCGATCAGTACCTAGTCAAGTCATAAATACTGGTACACAACTGATCGCACTCATTACGAATGCAACACTGGGCGCATCCATTTCGTATTGATTGCGATTTGACAGTTGACATTTATGCTTCGTTGTGACGTAAAGAGTTTTCGACATTAATTGTTTACAATCATGGAATGGGGCGACATCGAAAATCGTATTGCCGTAGTTGGCCTACTAAAATGCAACATGGAAAAAGGTGATACCTTTAGGACGGTGCGACTGCTTGGAATCACTCCCAATTTTGTGTATCGTGCTGTGAAGTCGTTTGAGGATATTGGTGGAGTACGAGACCGTCAAACATCTGGCCGTCCGCGCACTGTGAGAACTCCGAAAGCGATCAAAGGCGTGAAGAAACGAATCGACCGAAAACCGCTGCGAAAACAGAAAATCTTGTCGCGGGAGATGCAAATTTCGCAAAAATCCATGTCTCGCATTATCAAAGAAGATTTGGGACTCAGCGCGTACAAGCGACACACTAGACACCTGTTCACGGCCGCATTGAAGGAAAAACGCAAGCGAAAAGCGATGGTCCGCTGGTAGTCCAGACCTCAACCCGTTGTATTACAGGTTGTGGTCCGTATTAGAGGGCATGACTTGCTCTACTCGACACCCAAATATTGAGTCGTTGAAGCGAGCCCTTGTCCGTGCCATGGACAATTTCCCCATGCTTGAAATGCGTCTCGCGATCGATGACTGGCCACATCGTCTCAAGTCGTGCTGGAAAGCAAATGGAAATCATGTCGAATAAGTTATTCTAAGATTTGTGGCCATTGAATAACCCAATAAAAACAAGAACAAATTTACCAGTATTTATGACTTGAGTAGGTATTAACTGTTTCACCAGGTTTCAACATTTCGTAATATACCATGCCACTCTGGTCCCACCAAAAACAGAGCATTGTCTTGACCAAAACGATTTGGCCTTGGAGTCGATGGGCCGGCTTCGCAAAGTGTTTTCTAAATAAATTCATTTGTCATCACCCGTCACTATTCGATGCAGAAATGACTTCCGAGCATACTTTTGAAACAGCATTTCACAGACGATTTTTCAATTTTCCATTTGCCTGTCATTCAATTAATGTGGCATCCATTTTCCCATCTTTCAAATTTTTCTCATTGCTCGTAATTGATCGCTAATCGTTCTTTGGGTCACATTTAACGCTTTTGCCAAACATTTTTGAGTTTGGAATGAATCTTCATCCAATAACTCCTGCAGTTTTGCATCTTCAAACTTTTTCGGTCTACCAGAACGTTCTTCGTCTTGCACATCGAAATCACCACTTTCGAATTGTCAAAACCGCGCCTCACATGTTTTTATGGTTGGAGTATGCTCACCGCCAGTTTCTGTCAGTAAACGATTTACTTTCAGCGGCTTTTTTCTTTTGATTAAATAAAAGATGTAATGCGTGCTGCATATGCACTTTTTCAGGCACGAAGCTCGACACTTTCAAAGAGGTATAAATCTATGATAGTGTTACTTTTTCAAAATATAACATGTATGGCGTTTAAGCTTAACGTCCATAGAATAAAATGGCATACGTGTCAAATCATAACATTGCGTACTTAAGCCTAGCGATATCTGTTAAAAAAAAAACCAGTAGTGGCTTTCTGGTACACCTGGTAACATATTTTGGCTCTGACATTTAATGGAATATTATCCAATATTTCCTCCAACACATTTACGTATTCATTTGCAGCATTTAGTCTATGCGGAAGAAATATTGGTCCTACAATTTGAAGGTTTAAGATGCTTGGCCAAAATTCACAGAAAATTTTTCTTTGGCGTCCAAATTCTCGAATAGCTCTGAGACTTTCAAAAATGGAAGTTGTGATTATTGAAGACACCATCTCTTGTGAACATGCATTCGTCAGTCCATACAATAAGTGAGAAAATGTTTCGATCTTCTTCAATTTTGTTTAAAATTGTGTTGCAAAACATTATTCTTTACAAATTGTCATTTTCGTATAATGTTTGTACTTTTGTAACATGAAACGACTTTATAATACTTTACGCAAGCACCGAAAGAACTGTTGCCTTAGTTTATCTAGAGTTGCATGTGGAATCCTTATGAATAATATCCAAAATTCCTTCTTCAACTTTGATATTACAACCATGTCTTGGTCTACCTGCATCAGGTTGACTGGGAATAAATGTGTCCGTTTCACGAAGTCTCCGATCCAATCCTCGAAACGTGTTGGTAGTTGGGTGCTGCTGGTGTGGATACAGTATTGTACATTTGTCTTTTGCCAAGTTTTCAAATGAAATCACAAATACCAGAAGCAATCAGCGTAATCGTTGTAAGTACATTATAAATTGGTTAAAATATCATCAAAAATTAGGTAAGTAATTGGGACGTAAATAATACACGTTAAACTAGCGAACGTCAAAATTTGACAAATAATTATTCTTAAGCTGCAAACATTATTCCGGGCTAAGGTTGCTGTATGTACTTTAACGTAAAAAAGTAGTTAAAAAAAGTTTAATAAGTCAAAATATTACACCAACGTAGCGTTGCGAAATTTTATTTGACACACAGAATATTCAAAAAAATTCGAAATACTTTTTGTCATATATTTTCAACATTGACCGTCTCGCGTGTCTTAGCAACTGGCAATATTTCTGTATTATGATTGTAGACTCAGAATTAATCATATAATCGCCATACCTGATGATTATCCGTGAATTTTTGACCACTGTATATATATATATATATATATATATATATATATAATATATATATATAAAGCGCAAACTTTTTTAATAATTTAAAATAAAACCATGATACGTAGAATTTTGTCTTGTTTGTAGTCACTTTTATTTAATTTTTAACGATGGGAACTCAGATTGTGACTATGATCTTTGGTACATACACTGTCTGATTTATTTATGCTCTCTCCAGGAACTAAATATCTGAATAAAAATTAAATGGAGATCATGGCTTTTAAAATTTATTTGGGACGGAGTGTTCGGCAATAATTTTGTTGAATATCTCTTTCCTCAATTCATCTCTTGGGGTTAATTCGAAATTGGAGAGTGCCTGGGTGTAAGGAACACTGGGAGCATATACCACGTGATCCAAGCTCTTAATCAGGAATGTCAATTTTTCAAAATATATTGACATTACTATGTATGTCGCATGAAATATATCCAGTATTTCTCATAAAAATTCTTTATCAATGACTTAAATTTTTCAAGCTATGAAATAACGTATGATTATATCGATTAGAAGTTAAATACAGATCTCCATAATGACAGTATATGAGTCTAAAGCAATTCTGTGCCGCAACGAACTTAGGAATTACAAATACCAAAATTAATCTTTTCGAAAGTCCCAGTGCCATCTAGCAATCTCTTGAATAATGTGAGGAGTGAAAATATCACATCTCCCTCTCTCGACCAATACATAAATGTATTGACCGACAAAGCAAGAACGCTTCTATCTTACAGATCGGAGACTATGTTTCCAGTGTATAATAGACAGAAACTTACATCTCGGCTTTATGCCAATTAAAGAATGTTAAAAGGAATCATTCTATTATTAATAACACCCTATCAACTACATATGTTTCATCGAATACACGAATCGTCAGGTTGATTTGTGTTATTAATGAATAATTCCTTCAGAGTGTATTATCATATCTTTCGATACAGAAAATAATGAAAATATCACATCTCCCTCTCTCGACCAATACATAAATGTATTGACCGACAAAGCAAGAACGCTTCTATCTTACAGATCGGAGACTATGTTTCCAGTGTATAATAGACAGAAACTTACATCTCGGCTTTATGCCAATTAAAGAATGTTAAAAGGAATCATTCTATTATTAATAACACCCTATCAACTACATATGTTTCATCGAATACACGAATCGTCAGGTTGATTTGTGTTATTAATGAATAATTCCTTCAGAGTGTATTATCATATCTTTCGATACAGAAAATAATGAAAATATCACATCTCCCTCTCTCGACCAATACATAAATGTATTGACCGACAAAGCAAGAACGCTTCTATCTTACAGATCGGAGACTATGTTTCCAGTGTATAATAGACAGAAACTTACATCTCGGCTTTATGCCAATTAAAGAATGTTAAAAGGAATCATTCTATTATTAATAACACCCTATCAACTACATATGTTTCATCGAATACACGAATCGTCAGGTTGATTTGTGTTATTAATGAATAATTCCTTCAGAGTGTATTATCATATCTTTCGATACAGAAAATAATGAAAATATCACATCTCCCTCTCTCGACCAATACATAAATGTATTGACCGACAAAGCAAGAACGCTTCTATCTTACAGATCGGAGACTATGTTTCCAGTGTATAATAGACAGAAACTTACATCTCGGCTTTATGCCAATTAAAGAATGTTAAAAGGAATCATTCTATTATTAATAACACCCTATCAACTACATATGTTTCATCGAATACACGAATCGTCAGGTTGATTTGTGTTATTAATGAATAATTCCTTCAGAGTGTATTATCATATCTTTCGATACAGAAAATAATGAAAATATCACATCTCCCTCTCTCGACCAATACATAAATGTATTGACCGACATAGCAAGAACGCTTCTATCTTACAGATCGGAGACTATGTTTCCAGTGTATAATAGACAGAAACTTACATCTCGGCTTTATGCCAATTAAAGAATGTTAAAAGGAATCATTCTATTATTAATAACACCCTATCAACTACATATGTTTCATCGAATACACGAATCGTCAGGTTGATTTGTGTTATTAATGAATAATTCCTTCAGAGTGTATTATCATATCTTTCGATACAGAAAATAATGAAAATATCACATCTCCCTCTCTCGACCAATACACAAATGTATTGACCGACAAAGCTTGGGCGGTCAATACATTTATGTATTGGTCGAGAGAGGGAGATGTGATATTTTCATTATTTTCTGTATCGAAAGATATGATAATACACTCTGAAGGAATTATTCATTAATAACACAAATCAACCTGACGATTCGTGTATTCGATGAAACATATGTAGTTGATAGGGTGTTATTAATAATAGAATGATTCCTTTTAACATTCTTTAATTGGCATAAAGCCGAGATGTAAGTTTCTGTCTATTATACACTGGAAACATAGTCTCCGATCTGTAAGATAGAAGCGTTCTTGCATTGTCGGTCAATACATTTATGTATTGGTCGAGAGAGGGAGATGTGATATTTTCATTATTTTCTGTATCGAAAGATATGATAATACACTCTGAAGGAATTATTCATTAATAACACAAATCAACCTGACGATTCGTGTATTCGATGAAACATATGTAGTTGATAGGGTGTTATTAATAATAGAATGATTCCTTTTAACATTCTTTAATTGGCATAAAGCCGAGATGTAAGTTTCTGTCTATTATACACTGGAAACATAGTCTCCGATCTGTAAGATAGAAGCGTTCTTGCTTTGTCGGTCAATACATTTATGTATTGGTCGAGAGGGAGATGTGATATTTTCATTATTTTCTGTATCGAAAGATATGATAATACACTCTGAAGGAATTATTCATTAATAACACAAATCAACCTGACGATTCGTGTATTCGATGAAACATATGTAGTTGATAGGGTGTTATTAATAATAGAATGATTCCTTTTAACATTCTTTAATTGGCATAAAGCCGAGATGTAAGTTTCTGTCTATTATACACTGGAAACATAGTCTCCGATCTGTAAGATAGAAGCGTTCTTGCTTTGTCGGTCAATACATTTATGTATTGGTCGAGAGAGGGAGATGTGATATTTTCATTATTTTCTGTATCGAAAGATATGATAATACACTCTGAAGGAATTATTCATTAATAACACAAATCAACCTGACGATTCGTGTATTCGATGAAACATATGTAGTTGATAGGGTGTTATTAATAATAGAATGATTCCTTTTAACATTCTTTAATTGGCATAAAGCCGAGATGTAAGTTTCTGTCTATTATACACTGGAAACATAGTCTCCGATCTGTAAGATAGAAGCGTTCTTGCTTTGTCGGTCAATACATTTATGTATTGGTCGAGAGAGGGAGATGTGATATTTTCATTATTTTCTGTATCGAAAGATATGATAATACACTCTGAAGGAATTATTCATTAATAACACAAATCAACCTGACGATTCGTGTATTCGATGAAACATATGTAGTTGATAGGGTGTTATTAATAATAGAATGATTCCTTTTAACATTCTTTAATTGGCATAAAGCCGAGATGTAAGTTTCTGTCTATTATACACTGGAAACATAGTCTCCGATCTGTAAGATAGAAGCGTTCTTGCGTTGTCGGTCAATACATTTATGTATTGGTCGAGAGAGGGAGATGTGATATTTTCATTATTTTCTGTATCGAAAGATATGATAATACACTCTGAAGGAATTATTCATTAATAACACAAATCAACCTGACGATTCGTGTATTCGATGAAACATATGTAGTTGATAGGGTGTTATTAATAATAGAATGATTCCTTTTAACATTCTTTAATTGGCATAAAGCCGAGATGTAAGTTTCTGTCTATTATACACTGGAAACATAGTCTCCGATCTGTAAGATAGAAGCGTTCTTGCTTTGTCGGTCAATACATTTATGTATTGGTCGAGAGGGAGATGTGATATTTTCATTATTTTCTGTATCGAAAGATATGATAATACACTCTGAAGGAATTATTCATTAATAACACAAATCAACCTGACGATTCGTGTATTCGATGAAACATATGTAGTTGATAGGGTGTTATTAATAATAGAATGATTCCTTTTAACATTCTTTAATTGGCATAAAGCCGAGATGTAAGTTTCTGTCTATTATACACTGGAAACATAGTCTCCGATCTGTAAGATAGAAGCGTTCTTGCTTTGTCGGTCAATACATTTATGTATTGGTCGAGAGAGGGAGATGTGATATTTTCATTATTTTCTGTATCGAAAGATATGATAATACACTCTGAAGGAATTATTCATTAATAACACAAATCAACCTGACGATTCGTGTATTCGATGAAACATATGTAGTTGATAGGGTGTTATTAATAATAGAATGATACCTTTTAACATTCTTTAATTGGCATAAAGCCGAGATGTAAGTTTCTGTCTATTATACACTGGAAACATAGTCTCCGATCTGTAAGATAGAAGCGTTCTTGCTTTGTCGGTCAATACATTTATGTATTGGTCGAGAGAGGGAGATGTGATATTTTCATTATTTTCTGTATCGAAAGATATGATAATACACTCTGAAGGAATTATTCATTAATAACACAAATCAACCTGACGATTCGTGTATTCGATGAAACATATGTAGTTGATAGGGTGTTATTAATAATAGAATGATTCCTTTTAACATTCTTTAATTGGCATAAAGCCGAGATGTAAGTTTCTGTCTATTCTACACTGGAAACATAGTCTCCGATCTGTAAGATAGAAGCGTTCTTGCTTTGTCGGTCAATACATTTATGTATTGGTCGAGAGAGGGAGATGTGATATTTTCATTATTTTCTGTATCGAAAGATATGATAATACACTCTGAAGGAATTATTCATTAATAACACAAATCAACCTGACGATTCGTGTATTCGATGAAACATATGTAGTTGATAGGGTGTTATTAATAATAGAATGATTCCTTTTAACATTCTTTAATTGGCATAAAGCCGAGATGTAAGTTTCTGTCTATTATACACTGGAAACATAGTCTCCGATCTGTAAGATAGAAGCGTTCTTGCTTTGTCGGTCAATACATTTATGTATTGGTCGAGAGAGGGAGATGTGATATTTTCATTATTTTCTGTATCGAAAGATATGATAATACACTCTGAAGGAATTATTCATTAATAACACAAATCAACCTGACGATTCGTGTATTCGATGAAACATATGTAGTTGATAGGGTGTTATTAATAATAGAATGATTCCTTTTAACATTCTCCAATGTGAGGAGTT
Organism: Dermolepida albohirtum; assembly: GCA_031893035.1. Taxonomy (NCBI): domain Eukaryota; kingdom Metazoa; phylum Arthropoda; class Insecta; order Coleoptera; family Scarabaeidae; genus Dermolepida; species Dermolepida albohirtum. The sequence continues at coordinate 138,721 of JAVIWB010000973.1, read as the reverse complement.
CTTAAATAATAAATATATCAGGTAGAGCAATTCGTTAAGAGATGGCGCAGATAACACGGATGCAATTAGTTTCAACTTTATTTGGGATCTGTAAAAAAGAAAATGATAGGTATATTTTTCAAATCGAGTGGAATTGTGGAACGCGTCGTTTTGGACTCACAGAAGACAGTCACAGCTAAGTGGCATAGTGAACAGTGCCTGCGTCAAGTCGTTGGATCTATGAAGAACCTGGGGCCAAAGTCAAGAATAGACACCTGGTTCCTCCATCACCATAATGCTCCGGCTCACCGCGCCAAAGCCTGCACCGAATATTTGACCACGACAGGATTGAAACGTCTCGAACACCCTCCCTACAGTACAGATCTTGCTCCCTGCGAGTTTGCACTGTTCCCGCATGTGAAAATGAAGCTAAAAGGGAGGCGATTTTCCAGTGATTAGGACCATCTGGTTTAAAGATTGGTTTCGGAGGATGGAGAGGTGTATTGAGTGTAGAGGAAATTACTTTGAAAAAATCAAATAAACAAAGCTGTATTGCAAAATTTTCCTAGTAACTTTTGTACACATCAGCGACGAAATCCCATCTATGTTTTCGGAGCATATCTAATGAAGTGCCGATCGAATTTCCTCACAGAGTTAGACTCTCTTAATAGACTTAATAGTGATGCGTCTATTTAAAAAGTCCATGTCAGATTTTGTAAGTTCGAATAAATAAAACAGAAGTGGGATTGTAAATTTGTAAATGTGTTAGTTTTATTTTCAGACTATTAAAATTTCTTCCAAAGCGCTTTGTAAAATTTTCTTGAATTTGTGTTTTATTTAATTTATCAAAATCGTTTTTAAGTAAATTTTTTGATAACTTTATGCTGATATAAATATTACAAATGTATGAAATCCTTTCTTTCCTTTTACAGCAATCAGTTATTCATTTATAAGAGCTATCAAGTTACTTCATTATTCAACAAATCAATACCAACTACTCAAACTAACCAATTTAATTTTCTTTTTCTCCTACGGACACTTAAGATTGCTCACCGCGCCTCGACTCGGCTATTGGAGAAACGAATACATAGTCTAGTTTATTTAATAGCCTCTAGATGTCAATTGTCTTCTGGTTTTCTTGGTAACCGTCATATATTTAAAATGGCTACTCCGCAGCAGAAATCATTTTGTGTTCTCGAGTTTGCGAAGTGCAATTCCGTGATTACAGTGCAAAGACGTTTCAGGTTGAGCTACCAAATTGATCCTCCGAATAGGTGGAACATTGGCAGATGGTATCGACTGTTTGTAGATACTGGATGTGTATGTAAAGGCAAGAGTCCTGGCCGCCCTGGTGTTTCTGAAAAAAATGTTGCACGAATTCAAACTGCTTTCCAACGTAATCCTACAAAATCAACTTGTCGTGCCAGTCGGGAGTTACAATTGTCTACAAAAACAATTTGCTGTGTTTTGAGACGTCGGTTGGTTATGAAGCCATACAAGTTACAGTTGTTACAAGCTCTGCGTTCTGATGGCAAATGGAAACGTGTGGCATTTTGTAGGGAGATTCATTCATATCAACAATGATAATACTTTCTCACAACGCATCGTGTTCAGTGATGAAGTGACTTTCCATGTGAGTAGTCTGGTAAACAAACACAATATTCGAATTTGGGGTATACAAAACCCACATGAAGCCATTGAATATATACGAGATTCGCCTAAAATCAATGTGTTTTGTGCGATATGCCGATCATTTATTTACGGCCCATTCTTCTTTGATGGAAACACGGTTGACGGTCAGCAGTATCTCGCTACGTTACAACTCTGGTTGTTTCCGAGGCTGCACGAAGACAACTTTATTTTTCAACAAGACAGGGCACCCCCTCACTAGAGTCACCAAATGCGTGAACATCTGAATGAAACTCCGAATCATTGGATTGGTCGTCTAGGAGTTTGCGACTTAACATGTCTCAGCAGGGCTTCACGGTCACCGGATTTGACACCCTGTGACTTCTTCCCGTGGAGTTTCGTTAAAGACAACGTTTATGTACCACCACTCCCTCAGAACCTGGAAGAGTTGAAGAACCGGATCCGTACAGCCATACATTCAATGACGAAGGATATGCTTGCCCGAGTGTGAGAGGAATTTGAGTATCGATGTGATATTGTTCGTGTCACTGATGGAGGACATATTGAATATCGGTAATCTGAACCTGAGAGGTTCGTAAATATGTGTGTAAAGTTTCATATTCGTATGTATGTCTTAAAGTTTAATAAATATATGCATTCGAACACCCTGTATTTTGAGTGGGGTTTTGAGTAGTTCGTCTTGTAAACACTTTTCAGAAAAGAAAAGCTTCTAAAAATGACTATAAACTCGAAGTAGAATTTACTTGGAGTGCTTACAATTGGATTTCTTTCCTCGCGATCAGTTAGCAACGAAAGGCATCTTGGATATCTTTTTTTAAGATATTCAGCAGTTCATCAGATAGCAATCTGAGTTCCCATTTTATTCACTGCTTCAGTTAAAACAACCGAATCTGCACTCTGTTTTTAACAATTTTTTCAATAGTTGTATTGGACCGTTTTCGTGGAACGTCTTGTAAATTACAAACTTATTGTTACGCGTACATCTTGAATAATGTTAATATTAACTGAAACTCGTATAACAATAACAGATGCTAATCGAACATTGACCTTTACAGTTAATACGCACGTATTGTTGTCGGTAAATTTAATAGATACTAATTAAATTGATGCAGTTAATAGCTACTTGATAATGATAATTTGATAGATAATTGATGTGTTCCATGTATTACTATTACCACGGCTTCTATCGTATAATCACTACTAACGTATATACAGGCTGTTCAGATTTACTTACTTCGTTTAATCTATTATTGCAACAGTTTCAATGTGAGAATATAGTATCTAATCTTTGGATCGTTCTCCATTACGTACTGCAACTAAATTTTTGCCGTTTTTCGTAACATTTAAATCTATTCTCATGTAACATCTTCACTAAACTAATGTGCAATACTAATCTGTGATATCTGTCCGAAGCAAACCCAAAAAGAAAAAAGAAAGTGCGCAAACGAATTACCAAACAAAAGATATAAACGTGATAAACGATAAGATACAATGTACTTACTTCGATGAGTGTTGTGTCCGCAACCAAAATCTTACCTTGTGCTAAAGTGTAATGCAAGAAGAGTGGCGAATAATGAAACTAAAGTAACAACACATCGATAAAGACAAAAAACAAAATTAAAGTGATATATCACAGGTTTTATTGCACTTGTTAGTATTCTACAGAGTATTTTCAGTTAACCTGAAGGATCAAACAGCAAGTCAATATACCATATTACTGATCTATTCAAAAAAATCTTAATAAATGATAAGTTGTAATACACAGTAGTGATGTGAAGAAGTCCATGCGAGAAGCATGTTCGCAAACATTAAAAATGATTTTCATTTTCGAAAATCTGTTTTCTAGGTTTTCTTTTCAGGAAAAAGGATACTTATTATTAATTCGTGAAATGATGTCTATGCAAGAATCATTAATTTTCCTGTTGTTGGTGTAGTGAGCTTGATATCTAGTAGGTCACGGTTTCTGTTTTACATATTATGAGGATTGAATTCGATTGAACTCGACTATTTTGACGACAAAATTTTTTTAAAAAATTGGTTTTTTGAACAGCTGTTGTACATTAACAAATGTTCGTGTGTTGACATTTTCGGTCGATTTTGATGCCAAAATTTATTTAATGCTTCCTGTGACAATAAAATATTTGAACTTTTGAGCGCGTAAAAATGGAATACCTCCAAAGTTTGAATGGTTTTGATGTAGAAGGTAGTGAGTTTGTATTCTGTTAGTTAAGAATTACTGTTCTATGTACTTCAAAGGCTAAATTGATCTAATTCTTTTGACATAACCCCGAGACAATAAAAAACTTGAAAAACGCTGTCAATAATTTGAATTTTTTAAATGGTAAAAGGATTTTCTTTAAAGTTTCAATGGCTTTGTTATAAAACGTAGTGAGTTTGACGTACTGCGAAGTCTAAATTCAAAGCTTTTAATTTTGAATAAAATCTCAATTTTACCAAAGGGCTATACTCGCAAAAGTTGGTATTTTTAAAAAGTTATCGTATGTTAACGAAAGCTCACATGCTGATACTCTCGAAGGTCCTGAGAACGAATTCTATGCCGAAATTTATCAAATTCTTTTGACATAATATTGAGGCAATAAAGAAACTTAAAAAACTACGTCGAAAATTTGAATTTTTGAAATAGCAAATGGATTTTCTTTAAAGTTTAAATGGCTTTGCTATAAAATGTAGTGAGTTTGTATTCTGTTAGTTGAGAAGTACTGTTTGACGTACTGCGAAGTCCAAATTCAAAGCTTTTAATTTTGACCAAAATCTCAATTTTTCCAAAGGGGTATACTCGCAAAAATTGGTATTTTTCAAAAGTTATTGTATGTTAACAAAAGCTAACATGGTGACACTCCAGAAGTTCCTGAGAACGAATCCTATGCCGAAATTCATCTAATTGTTCTGACATAATATTGAGACAATAAAGATATTTAAAAAAACCATGTCAAAAATATGAACTTTTGAAATAGTAAAATGATTTTCTTTAAAGTTTGAATGGCTTTGCTATAAAACGTAGTGAGTTTCTATTCTGTTAATTGAGAAGCTCTGTTTGACGTACTGCGAAGCTCAAATTCAAAGCTTTTAATTTTGACCAAAATCTCAATTTTTCCGAAGGGGTATACTCGCAAAAATTGGTATTTTTCAAAAGTTATTGTATGTTAACAAAAGCTCACATTCTGATACTCTTGAAGGTTCTGAGAACGATTTTGATGACGAAATTTACCTAATTCTTTTGACATAATATTGAGACAATAAGGAAACTTAAAAAAACATGTCAAAAATATGAACTTTTGAAATAGTAAAAGGATTTTCTTTAAAGTTTGAATGGCTCTGTTATAAAACATAGTGAGTTTGTATTCTGTTAGTTGAGAAGCACTGGTTGACCTACTGCGCAGTCCAAATTCAGAGCTTTCAATTTTGACCAAAATCTCAATTTTTTCAAAGGGGTATACTCGCAAAAATTGGTATTTTTCAAAAGTTATCGTATGTTAACGAAAGCTCGCATGCTGATACTTTCGAAGGCCCTCAGAACGAATTCGATGGCGAAATTTGCGTAATTCTTTTGACATCATATTGAGACAATAAAGAAACTTAAAAAACCACGTCGAAAATTAGAATTTTTGAAATAGCAAATGGATTTTCTTTAAAGTTTGAGTGGCTTTGCTATAAAACGTAGCGAGTTTGTGTTCTGTTAGTTGAGAAGTATTGTTTGACGTACTACGAAGTCCAAATTCAAAGCTTTTAATTTTGACCAAAATCCCAATTTTTCCAAAACTCGCAAAAATTGGTATTTTTCAAAAGTTATTGTATGTTAACAAAAGCTCACATGCCGATACTGTTGAAGGTCCTGAGAACGAATTCGATGCCGAAATTTATCTAATTTTTTTGACATAATCCTGAGACAATAAAGAAACTTAAAAAATCATATCAAAAATATGAACTTTTAAAATAGTAAAAGGATTTTCTTTAAAGTTTAAATGGATTTGCTATAAAACGTAGTGAGTTTGTATTCTGTTAGTTGAGAAGTACTGTTTGACGTACTGCGAAGTCCAAATTCAAAGCTTTTAATTTTGACCAAAATCTCAATTTTTCCAAGGGGATATACTCGCAATAGTTGGTATTTTTCAAAAGTTATTGTATGTTAACAAAAGCACGCATGCTGATACTCTCGAAGGTCCTGAGTACGAGATCTATACCGAAATTTATCTAATTTTTTTGATATAATATTGAGAAAAACGCTGTCAAAAATTTGAATTTTTTAAATAGCAAATAGACTTTCGAAGGCGCTGAGAACGATTTTGATGCCCAAATTTTTCTGATTCTTTTGACATAATCCCGAAACAATAAAAAAGCCTAAATAACCGTGTCAAAATTTTAACTTTTGAAGGTTAACCTCTAAAGTTAAAATACTTTTACTATAAAAAGTAGTGAGCTAGCATTCAGGTAGTAGATGAGTATTGTTTTAAGTACTACGAAGTCTAAATTCAAAAGTTTTAATTTTGACGAAAATTCCAATTTTTGCAAAAGGAGTATACCCGCGAAAATTTTCTTTCAGGCAATGAAAAGACTTTGCTTGATGCGCCCTGGATTTTGGCGAAACGCATCGTAGTCTAACCTTTAGCAAATTGTACTGAGGTTAGGTTGATTCTCACACAATATTACTAATAGAGAAGTGAACTCTTTTTCGACGTGACTGCAATATGAATTCCAATCTACCCTTTAACATTTTAAATATATTTAAAAAACCATTGAATTTCATTTCTTTACAAACTGAATGGTGAAATGTGAAAAAATTGCGGGTTCCACGGTTATTTTATTGTCACTTTCGCATTTGGCGCACTAGAAAACAAACAACTATGGCGAATTCATTTAAAAAGGTTTTTATATTGTAGGTTTCTGTAATTATTTATTAGAGAATGAATGTTTTATTTTACGTATTTTTAATTTTAATTATTATAAATAAGCTCCTATTTTATGAGTTTATTTTAAACTTATACAAAGGGTACTAGGAAAGTTTTGCAATATGACGCAACAATGAATCGTAGGAAGCTGCTTGTTGCTGCATGTTGAGACATGTTCATACGTGCATAGTAGCCGCCGCGCCATGTCGATGGGCTCAGTTATTCATTAGCAGTGAGAGTGTAAAGTGCTTGTGATGGCATCGTGGTCACGAAATGAGATAAGGGCAGTTTTGCGTTATAATTTCGCGCGTGGTTTAAACATAGACCAGTGCTTCGAAGAAATGCCTCTTGCACTAGATGATGTTTGTCCACATCGCATAGCGATATTCAGGTGGTATAGAGAATTCTAAAGGAGAAATTTAACTATGGAGGTGGCTGAGAGGCTGGGAAGGTCATAAACGTCAGTTACGGAGGAAAACGTTACTACTGTGAGGAAAATGCTTGGCGAGAACAGGCGAGTGACCTACCAATAGATAGAGGGTACTTCAGGCCTAAATGCAACAGCAATTTGTTCGATTCTGCATGATCATTTTCACGTGAAGAAACTTTGTTCTCTCTGGGTGCCGCATCGACTGACTGAAGAGCAGATGACACAACGTGTGACTTGGTGCCGGGAGATGCTAAAAAAGTTTAATAAGGGACAATTTCGGTATGTGAACAACATCGTGACAGGTGACAAGACTTGACTGTACTATTACGATGTGCCGACCAAAGCTCAAAACAAACTTTGGGTATTTGATAACGAGGACACATCCGTAGTTATCAGAAATTCCCGATCTGTAAAGAAGAAAATGATAGCTGTATTTTTCAAATAGAGTGGAATTGTGAAACGCGTCGCACAGAAGACAGTAACAGCTAAGTGGTAAACTGAACAGTGGCTGACTAAAGTCATTGGATCTATGAAGAACCTGCGGCCAAAGAATGGACACCTGGTTCCTCCATCACGATAATGCTCCAGCTCACCGCGCCAAAGCCTGCACCGAATATTTGATCACGACAGGATTGAAACTTCTCGAGCATCCTCCCTACAGTCCAGATCTTGCTCCCTGCGACTTTGCACTGTTCCACCATGCGAAAATGAAGCTAAAAGGGAGGGGGTATTCCAGTGATCAGGATCTTCTGCGGGCTTGGGACAACGGATGCGCTTTTCTCCCTAGTGAAACTTGGCAGAACTGGCTTAAGGATTGGTTTCGGAGAATGGAGAGGTGTATTAAGTGTAGTGGAAATTACTTTGAAAAAATTAAATAAACAAAGATGTATTGCAAAACTTTTCTTGTACCCTTTCTACAATCATTTTAAATCCATACATGTTACCTTTTGCAATTAATCAATAAACCAGTAAAGAAAAACATTCGCATTTTGTTTTTATTTCTTCCACAGAATAAATTATTTTATTTTAATAGATAATAAAGAGCGCCCGTCCTATATTATATTAATTTAAATTAAAAGTAAATTATTCTTTGCATAGACATCTTGTTAATGTTTTCCTATTATAGGAAGTCTAGCTTCAGAGAAATTTTAATAAAATTTATGAAATTTTGTTGTTGAAAATACACTGTGAGCTTCAACCAAAATCAACATTTAAAACTGACTTTTTTCTTGAAACCCAATTACAATTTGCACCGTCAATTAAAACGTTATCACGTTTTAGTGTAAAATATAATTTAAAAAAAATCATCAATCAATAATAGCGAAGTGCTTCCGCATGGACCTAGAAGGAAAAGAAGAAGAAGAAGAAATAGAAGGAGAAGAAAAAGAAAAATGAGTAAAGAAAATATATTTGCTTAAAAAAAATAAAACTTACTTCTCGCGTTCTTCCATTTCGACGGTGTTATTATCTAATATTAGCGACAAGAGAAACAGAAAACACCCAATTAGTATTCCGCAATATATTGAAAGTATTAAAAGAAAATTTAACAGATCACAAGCAACATTCGAATCTATTGACCGAAAAACAACTTACATTTATTGTTGGTGCGTTTTCTCCTACAGATTAAAATTATTATGATGCAAAGAAGGATGAGTAAAACTATGCCTACGAGGATCGTAATAGGGATTATAATATTATCTCCGAAGAGCTGCTTCCACCACGGTGCTATGCCTAAAACAAAATCACAATGCAATTAATTTTATTTGCGAAGCACTTGAATAGTTCAATTTTAATGGAGACTGCGGTTACCCCTTACCACAACAATGTTCGTACTTTGTATACGTCTTTCGACAACTAAGTTATTATCATCAGCACATAATCGCAGTGTCGTATCTGAATCCGCGCACATAGGTCAAAATGCAATATTTACGTGGCCAAAATTGATTTAAAAAGTAAAGGTAAACACACAAAATAACACGTTTCTAGGTAGAAGACCGTTCCGAGAATCCTAACTGAACCCTACCACATATCTGCGATACACGGCGACTGCAAACAGGCAGTCGGAACTTGACCGTCAACCCGTGCCCTCGTTTTTGTTGCTTAACGTTATGAACCAAACAAAAGTTACAACGTTTATATTTCTTTTTTCAAAATAATCGTTCTCCAATTGCAACTTTTCGTGCGCTTTTGCCAATTTATGGTCGTAATAATCGTCCAAGTGTGCTCGCTATTCGTCGAATTGTTAAAAATTTTGAGGTTACATTTTCTTTACATAATTTTCAAGTGCCAATAAGACAAAGAACCACTCGAAGTAATGCAAATATTGCTGCCGTTCAGGCAAGTGTTACTGAAGACTGTAATTTGTCGATTCCAAGACGTTCTCAACAATTGCGACTGTCTCAAACCACAACCTGGCGGATTTTGAGAAAGGATTTGGATTTGCATCCCTATAAAATTGTTCTCACTCAAGAACTGAAGCCATTGGACCACCGTAAACGTCGCGAATTTGCTGATTTTACCTTGGAACAACTTGAAAACTATAACGATTTTTTAAAGAAAATCATCTTCTCTGATGAGGCTCACTTTCATCTGGATGGTGTGGTAAATAAACAAAACTGTCGATTCTGGTGCGAAGAAAATCCATAAATTATTTATGAAAAACCATTACATTCACCTAAATTGACAGTTTGGTGTGGTTTTTGGTATGGTGGAATCATCGGTCCTTACTTCTTTCAAAATGAAGCTGGCAACACCGTTACTGTCAATGGAGAGCGGTATAGATTGATGATAACCAACTTTTTATGGCCGACATTGGAAGAAATTGATCTTGACAACATTTAGTTCCAACAAGACGGGGCTACGTGCCACACAGCAAATGCAACAGTAGAATTATTGCGAGAAAAGTTTGGAGATTCGATTATTTCAAGAAATTGTGATATTGAATGGCCTCCAAGAAGTTGTGATTCAACACCATTAGACTACTTCTTGTGGGGTTATTTGAAGTCATTGCTCTATCGAAATAAACCAGACTCTCTTCAAGCTTTACAAGTCAATATTGAACGTGCCATTCATGACATACGACTAGATTTAGTGGAAAAAGTGCTCGAAAATTGGGTTCATCGAATTCGTTCCTGCAGAAGAAGTCGCGGAGGCCATTTCAATGACGTTTTATTTAGAACTTAATTGTATCGATTGTACTTCACATTAAATAAAAAACTTTTGAATTTTCTTAACAATAAGTGTGTTTTTTTTTAAAGAAATCATATCACTCTTATTGGAAAACCTTGTATTTTAATCTAATTGAAATAAATACAGAATATGTTTTAAATAGCACTGTACGTTATTTTTTCCCATGTGTTGTATTAATGTGTGTTTGTGATATTGATATAATTTTGCATAATTTGTTTTGCTTTGTGTGTGTTTCTTTGGGTTAAATAAATGTTTATGGGCGTTCCATGTGACTTTTTTTTACTTACATTTCCAAATAAACTTAACTAAATCAAAATAAGTATTCATGTGAGACATTTAATATCATACAGAAATGATATAAGTGAAAAAATAATTTTGGCCGCGTAAATATTTAATTTTGGCCTATGTGCCGCGGTGAAACTCGCACAAAATAACTTCGCACAACTTTTTCCTAGTCTGAAAACTAACAATTATATTAAAGTACACGCTTTCATTCATGGACCTTTCCTAACGGTCATATCTTACAGGAACTCATAGAGACAGGAATGTTATTGAATAATTCCACACAATTTTCCCCGATAATAGTGCGTGTTTAGTGGTTGACGGTGAAAGTCGTGCGGAATTATTCTGTGCGAGTTTTAGCACGGATCCAAGTGAGACACTGAATAATTATCTGCGTTTGATGACAACTTAATTGTCGAAATACGTATACAGAATACGAACATTGACGTGGTAAGAGATTTAATTTACATTTTCTGGTTATTTGAATAGCTGCAAGCTTTAAGTTTTTAATACCGAATGTACCATGACTGATTGTAAACTTTTGATTGGAAAATTTGCGTAAAATATTATTGCTTTTCCACATTTGATTTTACAACATTTTCTATTAAATATATACAATGTATTTTATATCATTTATTTATATTTTTATTTGTTAAATCTGATAAGCAGACGTAGCCTACCGTGGAAAACATTTACTGTCTTAGAAAGCATTCGATAATTGAACGCATATTCATATTCCCACACTCCTACATAAATTGTCGCGGAGTAAATTCAATGACAAATAGTTATGTCGTCTGTTATAAGTAGAGCGGCGACGAAAATGTCAATACCATAGGCGGTACGGTAGAACGGGCAATTGGTGCGCAGTGAATGAGATCATTCACATCAAATACAATACGGTTCACGGTTGGTGTTTAAGTGTAAATTATAAACTGCGGCGAAAGTGTCCGTAGCAGTGCCGTGTCTAGACTTATTCTTACACAATTAGTGCTTACCTAGTAATATGTAATTTCATAACCCTGGTAATGTGTTGTGGAAGTAACTGTACATCTGCATCATTGCATACGTCTCTACAGTTGCTTCTGTAAATGACGTCCTTCGCGACGAGAAAATGTTTTTGTATAGAGAAAAAGATCGTTCGGCTTCTATTGATGTAATTTTGGCAGAAAGAAGCTGTTGTTCAAAATCATTCCAGAGCTCACTATTTGCACATTTGTCATAAATAGTTCGTAAAACATGCAAGTCCGGATTTTTTTTAAAACACTTAATAATTTTTGATGAGCTCGTACACCAGCAGCGTCAGTTAAACTATGCAAATGAGCGGTCACATTTTGCACTATGCATAGTGATGCGTCTAAGGGCAGCGAATCGTTTTCGTTTTGAAGTTTTGTAATTGCTTCTTCTAATGCATGGTAATTGTTATATATTATATGCAGATCTTCCAGAATTTGGGGATTTTCAAATTGATGTCGACTGTCTCTGATTGCTTGGGATTCGGTTGGCCTAAATTTTGATATAACGGATTTAACTTTGTGAAAATTCTTATGGTAATAAAAGGCTGCATTTAGCCACGTGCCCCATCGTGTAAGAATGGGTTCCGGTGGTTTCGAAATATCTGGACAAGTTTTATGAAATTCTTTAAGTCGTTTAGGGGATTTAAGAAACACTTGTTTGGTGGATCCAATCAAATGATCAACGTTTTTATAACTACTTCTAACATTTTCAGCAACTAAATGAAGAGCATGGAGTACACAAGTTATGTGTATTAATTTAGGAAAAGTTACTTTTAGTAAACGTCCGAGTAGTAACATAGTAGCAGCACCATCTGTTACAAGCATGCAGACTTGAGTACTATGAATGTGAAATTTCTTTAAGGTATTCATTATTATTTGCCGCAGTACATGCTTGTATACGTTTACAGGCTAACAAATAGGGCTGTGAAAATGTGTTGGCTGATAAAATACGTACGATTACGTTTATTATACTATTTTTTTTTAAATCAGTAGTCTCATCTACAGTAATCCACACATTTTTATTATGCAATTCTCTTCTTGCTATATTTTCAAGCCTCTCTCTTAAACGCGGCAAATGTTTCTGTAAAGTTCTTCTTGCAGGTAATTTATAATTTGGCAGATATTTATTCCAGAACACTTGAAAAGGGCGTTTGCTGATTAAACGAAGCGGCAAATTACATGCAGTCAACATAAATAAAAAATCATAAAGGAATGTTGCATAAGGTATTTCATTTCTTTTGTTCAGTTTATGTATTGCACTGTTAACATGTTTTTTACAATTGTCTTTCTTCCGTATTATAAGTCGCTTATTACAAACCAAACACAATACTGCACATCCATCATACTTTAAATCGGGAAATTCTGCTATGTATTTCCTAACCGACGTAGCAAACGGCACAGACTTTCGCGACATGTTTGTGTGAAGTTATTATAAACACTAACCGTGAACCGTATTGTATTTGATGTGAATGATCTCATTCACTGCGCACCAATTGCCCGTTCTACCGTACCGCCTATGGTATTGCCACTTTCGTCGCCGCTCTAGTTATAAGTCAGAAAGAAGAGCACACTATTCTCTATTTCACTAAAACATGTTATGCGTTTGTCAATATAATGTAATTTTTAGTTATTATTTTACGAACAAAGCTAATGCCATAATAAATAACAAAAGAAAACCCAGGAGAAAAGTGTATTGAAATAATACGTGCGAAATAATTTACGAGAGATTACCTGGTATTCCAATTTGACTACTTTGCTCCTGGTATGCTATACACGAAAATAAACCTCATAAGAAGTTCGTAAGTTACGGTACTGATAGTGCAAGGATAGAAGCTGAATTACACACCGACAACGTCCCGTTCGCATGGTGAACCAGTCCCAACGGAGTTGTTCACGAAGCACTGGTACGTTCTGAAGGTATCTAGACTAGAGTCTATCTGCAAATAGCCTTTCGTCCCGTCCTGGATGACCAGGCTGGAATCGATCGTCTCATTTTCGCCCTTTATTTGGAACCGGAACGTTACTTCCGCAGGGTTCGCCTTGGCTATACATTCCAGCGATGGGGAGCCGTCGTAATCTTGAAGGCCAATCGTACAAGATGGTACATCTGCGAAAATAAAATTATTTTAAATAGAATAGATGCTCCGGAATTAGAAAACTTGAAAAATTTTTAAATGGGATACTTATTTCGATTACAGAGATCGATTTGTCTGTTTTAGCCTAGATTTTCTACCAGGTCAAAATTTAGTGGTCCACCATGAGAGAGGGTACCCAAAAGTTCTCTATAAAAACCTGTACTTTATTTTCTTTACCAAACAACCTTAATATCTTCAATATACTCTCTATTTAACTTTATTCATTTGTCAAATCGATGATTCCATTGTCGGGAATATTGTCCGAACTCGTTTTTTCTTTATTTTTTCCACGTCGTGTCTCTCTTCGTTCGTGGAAATAAAAAAGTCGCACGGAGCAAGATCAGGTGAGTAGAGGGCGTGGGGCAAAGGAGTCATACTGTTTCCAGCCAAGAACTGGCGAACTGATTGTATTGTCATAGTGGAAAAACCCTGTCTGCCACAAATCGGATCACTTTTGTCGCATATTGTTACGTAGTCTTCTCAGAATCTCTGAATTTCATAGCCGCGCGCCGTTCGCTTAAGTCAGATATTACAAGGAACGACGACGAAATGAAAATGCTTTTACAAAAGAATATACTGCAACAAGACACAACTTTATTTGGTGAAAATACCGATTGCACCAAACGCTGAATAAGTTGCGTCACGCGCACCTAGCGGCAGTATTATGTGTCTACCAACGACGTTGCCATCCATTTATTTTTGGGTGCCCCCTCGTATATATTCTAGACTTTCTTGTAACTATACTATTTGGCTAGTCTGTCGTATTACCACAAATTTTATCACGTTCATTCAAATTAATGATAAAGCGTAGCCTTGTGCTAATTTATTGAGGCTCTCTTTTCAGTATTAAATTAGATTTGATCTAGTAATAGTAGTATCTTCCAGTTAATTATTGGGGTTCCACAAATCGTTAACTTTCAATCTATAGATCACAGTCATGGCCCTCGATTTAATAAATAGAGTTAGCGAAGGCAAATCTTCTATAGCCTCAATATAGTTAGCATTCAACGTTTAAATTCTATTCAACAACAACGTAAGAGTTGTTCAATGGCAATATTTATTTTGTTGATGATTCCCATTTCGTATGAAAAATGGAGCTATTTTTTGAGAATAAATGCGATATACATAACAGCCCAACCAAATAAAATGCTTGTCTTGGCGCCGGAAAAGTAAGCACTGATTTTAGATATTTTTGAACCGTTTATAGTAAGTTTGGTTTTTCAGTGTCAGGCTAATTGATTTTAGTTCTGATATGTATCTGAAAATGTGATTCGTTTTAATGTGCTATTCTGGAGCACTGAAAATCCAGGGGTAATTGCGACAGTTGAAAAGGATTCACCAAAGATGAATGTTTTTTGTTTCAGTTTCACACACGAAGGAGTATGGGCCGTTTTTCTTCTGTGAGGAAACTGTGAGTGGTGCAAGTTACATATGTTGCAGTTACGGTTGTTTCTGTAAGTGGTTGCTGATTCCAAAGATTTTATCTTCCAACAGGATGGGGCATCTGAACGATGAATTTCCACATCGCTGCATTGGACGTGTTGGCGCGGATGACCTCGCTTTGTTTTCGTGGAATTCTCGGTCACCCGATTTAACGCCTTGTGATTTCTTCCTTTGGGGGTATATTAAGGACCTTGTTTGTGTATCGTCAGCATCAAACACATAAAAGAGCTCAGGGAACGAACTAATACTAACAATGACCATTGACAGGATAACGCTAAAGTATATGGAACGACCGCCTGGATGTGTGTCGTTGTGACTAAGGCGGTGCACATAGAACATTTGTAAAGTGTGCAGAGAACTTGGTTATTTTACGGTTATTTTATATATCACTGGCATTTGCAATACTTTTGAATATATAGCGTTTCGAAAATGGCTGGCTCTCTTATAGGAGCCCTAAATATCGGACACCCTCTAATAGAAGTATAAACTGTAATATAAAGTTGTTAGCATTGTTATGCTAGAAAAACTTCTGCATGTACCCATTAAAAAGCTTAAAGATCCAGATGCTGAGTTGCGAACCGTTTCTAGATGCTCTAGATGGTCAACTGCGCGTCAAACAGAATACCAATCAACAAAACTGTTGATTTTATACAAATAGCAATCTATTCAGTAGTACAGCAGTATATAATAGATTCGATGTAAGTGACAATTGTACATTTATTAACGTTCGACCGAATTTTGTTGAAATGACACTAAGTAGTAATCATCTCGAGGTTTTCTGTGATATTCTATCACCTGAAACGGTAGAGATTCTTGAAAATATTTTTAGATCATCAGCATACGTGAGAACTCTACAATCAAGAGAAGATTGTTTTATCGTCGTTTATATAAATATTAAATAGTAAGAACCCTAAATTAGACCATCGAGGGGTTTCCTAGGTCGCAGTGTATACGCTGGAAGCATGTCCATTGTAAGAGACGTAAGCCGATCTGCATATCAGGTCGGGTTCCACAAGATTCTGTGTTGCTAAAGGAAAACTAAAGGAGATCATCTTACAGGGCTATATATTTGATCAATAAGGTTGATATATAACCCCTTTCCACAATTAACTATTTGTAAATTCTGTATACGCATTTCGACAACCAAGTTGTCATCATCAGCAGATAATTTCAAAGTGTCGCACCTGGTAAAACACGGCGAAAAAATTGTACGAAAAATACACTCCGTACGCGATCCGAACCCACAACCAAGATGTGCACTGTGTCTGTTTCACAAGATTTTTAAAATACTTTTACTTAAACTAACATGCACTACATCGAAAAAGGTTATTATGGTCAAAAAGTGTGTGTGATTTATGTGTGTTTTATGATATTGCTCCTCTTGTCTTTCAGCAGAGAGAAGAGAGGCGTTTGCAGAGGGCCGGCCTCATAAACGCAATATCATAAAACACACATAAATCACACATACTTTTTGACCATAATAACCTTTTTCGATGTAGTGCATGTTAGTTTAAGTAAAAGTATTTTAAAAATCTTGTGAAACAGACACAGTGCACATCTTGGTTTTCAACGGTGCGGATCGCGTACGGAGTGTATTTTTCGTACAATTTTTTCGCCGTGTTTTACCAGGTGCGACACTTTGAAATTATCTGCTGATGATGACAACTTGGTTGTCGAAATGCGTATACAGAATTTACAAATAGTTAATTGTGGAAAGGGGTTATATATCAACCTTATTGATCAAGTCAATCAACCACAGGCTCCATCAAATTCAACTAGGGCTATATATTATAACCAATTGCGCCAAATGCTTCTGCAAACTTTTATTCTCCATGTTCAAGTCGCATGTGTTACAGGTAGAATTCAGAAAAAAATACTGCAAACGGAATTTTATTTACTTACATTGCACATTTATATACGCGTTAATGGATGCCTTTCCGTGCTTGTTATAAGCTTCGCACATGTACACTCCATCATCGGCTCTGGTCGCAACTTTCAGCGATAGTAATCCGTTCGTGGAAACGTTCATTCCCTGTTCATTCTTCCACACGTACCCCAGATTAGGATGCCCTCTGCCCGTGCAATTTATAATTTCAGGTTTGCTGTTCTCCACCACGTCAACTACGCCTCTGGAAACTTGCAGTTCTTCCGGAGGATCTGGAAAATTACGTGTTAAGCGTCTAATATTTAACATACAAAAATTATAATCAGTTTACAGTCAGCTGCTATCTCCGTCGTCGAATTTACAGCCTGACCAATCCCGTTGGACGAACTCTGGCAAGTGTAGGATGTGTGCTGTGTCTTGTCGAGTTGTTCGCCTGGCCATAGATTCATGTTAAATACCTAAGATGAAAATAATAATTAAGTATTAGATGAAGATTATTTGAAACGAGACTTAATAGCTACATTTCTTTTTAAGAAGAACTTAAAGTTAGAACTGTCGGCTATTATATGGTACAGCATAGATGAGACTCACTCTCACTCGCAAGAATGAAATCTGTAGCAAAAATATGCTGACATTCTCGACACCCTAATAGATATTTCTTTGTTACAAGGAAAAAAATATGTGCAGTGTCTTGTTTTAAAAAATGGATAGTCTTTCTAGGTATTTCGAAAAACGCGACTTTCAATGGGTTATTTGATTTCACTATCTTCATTTGGGGAAAGAATACTACAACTTTTCCGATTTGACAAAATTCCTAACTCCAGTGAAACTAAGATTCTAATGGTGAGCGGCTAACATTGGAAGTGGTGTATATTTTCTATATACCATGGTCTCACGAATGCCACAGCTTAAGGATGTGTTACTGAAGCAATCTCAAGTTAAAAATGTCTAATGAACAGATGCCCAAAACTCCATCATAACTGAGCTACAAGCCATTGCAGTTTTAGATAACCCAACTAATGCAAATATTATGTACCGCTGTAAAAATCTCAAAGAGAAGTCGTTTTATTGAATTTTGTTAAAAATGTCCATCTAGTTGTTGTATACGTAGTCTAGCTCTTCTTAGAATTGAAGAGATAGTCTTAGGATCAGCAGCACGAATTGTTTCTGCGGCATCCATAATTTTAGCCACAAGTTATTTTCCGTTAGGTTGTTCTTCTGCATAAACTAAATCTTTCAGGCTTCATCATAAAAAATAATCTAAGGGATTTAAGTTTGGTGCCTTTGGTGGCCAATCAATTCTCCTAATCTCTCTTCTAATCCACCGGTCCGTGAAATTATGACTAACGCAAATCTGTTACTAGCCTAACAAAGTGCGAAGGTGCACCTTTGTGCTGTATTCATATTCGTCGTCTTAATGTAAGACGAAGAATGTGATCTAGTAATGTTGTAAGTTCATTATCTGGGAAACGTAAATAACGAACCGCCGTGAGATGTTCTTCGATTATGAACGAACCAATAACACGGTCGTCAAAAATAGCACATCGAACATTCGTCGAAAGTCTGTCTTGAAAATGGAATTCAATACTTTGGTGTGGATTTTTAAGTGCTCAACAATGTGAATTTCTGGTGTTATTGATGCTGATTCTGGTGAAGGACGCTTGATCGCTAAACAATATTTTCCGGCTTTTTAACCAGCGATTAAATTCAAGTCTTGACGCGTAGTCTCCGGGTTTTAAAGCTTGTGCAGATAGGTATGGTACGGGTACAAACTGAAATTATGTAAAGTTCTTTATACTCTCTCATGCGGTCTATATTAAGTCCGTTGGCTATTCTTCGACCACCAATAGAAGGTTGAGTGTCAACCATATTAAGTATTGCTTCTTGCACGGGACGTTCAGAAGTAGGTGCAGACAACTTAGCTGTTTCTCTTGAACATCGATAGGTATTGCTAAAATTAGTTCTACAGGGCATTTGACGGTTTCAACAACTACAGCTGATCCATTTCCATTACATAATCCATAAACAAAGCGAACCTCGGCGTATTCTTCATTCACAAAAATTACTTTTACGAGTATTTTAATGTACCGCGAAGCAATAAACACTTTAAATCAATCTAATTGACATTTATTGTCGCCATGAATAGTAACCGATGAATCATAGCCACCTCGACTTTTTAATAACAACGAAATTAACAGCGGTACGTAATACCTGTATTACGATAGTGGGGTTATCTAAAACTTCAAATGTTTATCGCTCAGTTATGAAAGAGTTTTAGACATATGTTCATTAGATACTTTTTACTTGTAATAGCTTCAATAACACTTTCTCGAGCTGCGGCAATCATGCCATGGGGCACCCGGTATAAAGCGATGTATTGAAACCGTTTGTTGTAATTTTTTTTCTGTAAATTTTAAGGTAATAATAAGGGTATATCGTCTATTCAAAGAAAATATTTTCGCGGACTACATTTTCAGTTAAACTGGAAGTCACTGGTTTATTTTCGGGCTAGGTGGAAAACGAATTGAACAAGTGGACCATTTCAAATAGCTCGGTGTAACTATAGACAAGAATGGGAAAATGGAATAGGAGAGAAATGAAAGAATGGGAAAGACAGGTAGTATATTCACTACAATGAAGGTGACATTCCTAGAAAACAGAGAAGTACCGAAAGAGATAAAAACTAAAGCAGTTAGAAGAGTGGTTAGGCGAACACTTATGTACAGCAGCGAATCATGGATATTAACAAAAAGACAAGAATCGCGAGTCAATGCAGTGGAAATAAGGTTTTTGAGGAGAATA
Organism: Dermolepida albohirtum; assembly: GCA_031893035.1. Classification (NCBI taxonomy): domain Eukaryota; kingdom Metazoa; phylum Arthropoda; class Insecta; order Coleoptera; family Scarabaeidae; genus Dermolepida; species Dermolepida albohirtum. The sequence continues at coordinate 119,006 of JAVIWB010000973.1, read as the reverse complement.
CAAAATAAAAGCAAAAGATACAAAATTAGAAACGAGACATTCAGACAAAAGCTGCGAAGAGAATTCTAAACGAAAAAATTATTAAGGGGCAACTCAGATGGTTGGGACATGTGCGTCCAATGTAGGATGATAGGCTCACAAAAATAGTATTTGAAACGTGGGGATATCGAAGAAAAATAGGAGAGGAGGGTCCAGAACAAGATGGATAGATAAAATGAGAGACGAGGTGGAAGGGAAGGGAAAACATGGGGCGAAATACGAGCCATGACCCAAGATAGAAAACAGTAGAGACAAAATATAAAACTTAACTTCACCAGCCTTACATCTACACGTAGAAAAACTCAGAACTTAGTAGAATTACTATCTGCTTCTGGGCTTCCGGGCTGAAACCGCGTCACTTGTATATCTGCCGACGTTTCGTACCCATTTGTATGGAACATCTTCAGAGCTTAACTACTGCACTGAAATTTCCAGCTCGGAAGCCGAGAAGCAGATAGGATGGACCACGACCGCGGAAGTCTACGTACCAGACTAAGTAGGATTATTTTAATGATGTTTGTAACATATTGACAAGCCCTGTTGCTTGTACAACATTGGGGATAAATATGTCTACTTATTTATGGCATAAATATATAATGGACTTACCAATGTTGATTCTATAGATTCGAAATCGTTCTTTTTCAAGTCTGGTGGGTGCTTGGTTACTCTAAGGCTATATTGAGGATTATTGCCAATTTCATGTCCATCTTTCAACCACGTGACTGAACATTCTGGAGAACATTCGACTCTGCACGTTAGGGAGATATTCTTGGTTGTATACAGAATTCCTTGGTAAGGCGGTAGGTTTTGAATAAATGCTGGAGGAGCTATTCAAGACAAAGACATGTAATCGCGCATTAATATGACGTATTGTCATTACTGTACCTGATACGTTTACAAACACCGAAGCCGGCGCACTGTTTCCACCTTCGTTTACAGCATAGCAAGTGTAATTACTTTTGGTCTCGAGGGTAACAGCAGCGATGGTCCAATTTGGTGTAGTTACGTCAGGTACAAGACGGTTTCCACGGTACCACACGTACGATATCATCTCGGGCTTTCCAGGGTCATCGACGGCACATTGAAGTGTGACGGAGGCTTTCTTCACGACTTTCGAAGGAAACGCCTTCAAGCTCGCCGGACTAGGTGGATCTGGAATTAGTCACGCAGTTAATTTCTGTCGCGATTTATATTTAATTTTTTTTACAATAAACAATTAGTTCTTGCGGTTCGGATTTGGGACCCCATCCGGCGATATTTTGGCCTTGGCAGGTGTAGTTCCCGGCGAAGCTTTCACTTACGTTCACTAGGCTCAGTATGTGAGAGTCGACGCTGCAAAGTGGTCCGCCGTAACCTTCGCCGTTTCCGTTTTCGTCGAAGGACGAGTAATTACATTCCGGTAACTCTTTCAACAAGTCATCGCCCAAAAACCACCTGACCTACGGTAAAATTATTCTTAATGCACATGAAAGTTGAGCGTTATAACATTATAGTACTTTTAGTAATGTCTTCGGATTTCCTATTGGGGCTAAACATGCAAGAGTTATGTTCTTTTCTTCGGTCTCCTTGACAGGTGTTGAAGGAAATATATCCAATTCTACTATTGGGGGAACTGTTTGAAAGGAACGTGTTAATATATATTGAATTGTTAAACAAATACTAAAGAGAATGGACATGAAATGGGGCATAGTTTTGATTATATTGAAGAGATATATTAAAAAAATTAAGTTATAATTATATTGACATTTGGAAAAATAGAAAAAAATATTTTCAAAGGCCTAAAATGAAAAAAGATTCCTCCACATGAATTAAATTTTTCGAATAACGTGGAAGATCCTAACACGTTGCTGTCGCAATCTTTACTCATAGTTCATCTTGACCCTGTAAGCACTATACGTGCTGAAATAGGTACGTTATTTTCTTATTTTTTCAATAGAATGCAAAATAAAAGAGTAAGGAATGAAATAGGGTTCGAGTTACTGAAATTTAGAAATTATTACAATGGACTGGTTGAAGCACGTGAAAAATTTCAGAATTCTGCGTTGTCATTAGCGGAGTTAGTGCAAACAGTGGACACTGTACAAAGACAGCTACGTGCATTCAACGATGCATGAAATATAAGTATTACAAAGGGTACTAGGAAAGTTTTGCAATATGATGCAACAATGAATCGTAGGAAGTTGCTTGTTGCTGCATGTTGGACATATTCATACGTGCATAGTAGCCGTCGCGCCATACTGATGGGCTCAGTTATTCATTAGCAGTGAGAGTGTGAAGTGCTTGCGATGGCATCGTGGTCACGAAATGAGATAAGGGCAGTTTTTTGTTAAAATTTCGTGCGTGGTTTAAACATGGACCAGTCCTTCGAAGAAATGACTCTTGCACTAGGTGATATTTGTCCATATCGCACAACGATATTCAGGTGGTATAGAGAATTCCAAAGGGGAAATTTAACTGTGGAGGATGCTGGGAGATCGGGAAGGTTACGAACGTCAGTTACGGAGAAAAACGTTACGACTGTGAGGAAAATGCATGGCGAGGACAGGCGAGTGATCTACCAATAGAAAGGGGGTACTTAAGGCTTAAATGCACCAGAAATTCGTTCGATTCTGTATCATTCGCACGTGAAGAAACTTTGTTCTCTTTTGGTGCCACATCAACTGACTGAAGAGTAGATGACACGACGTGTGACTTGGTGCCGGGGGATGCTTAAAAAGTTTAACAAGGGACAATCTCGGTATGTGAACAACATCGTGACAGGTGACGAGACTTGGCTGTACTATTAGGATGTGCCGACCAAAGCTCAAAACAAAGTTTGGGTCTATGATGATGAGAACACACCCGTAGTTGTCAGAAAATCCCGATTTGTAAAGAAGAAAATGTATTTTTCAAATCGAGTGGAATTGCGTCGTTTTGGACGAACAGAAGACAGTCACAGCTAAGTGATATACTGAACAGTGCCTGCCTTAAGTCATTGGATCTATGAAGAACCTGCGGCCAAAGTCAAGAATGAACACCTGGTTCCTCCATTACGATAAAGCTCCAGCTCACCGCGCCAAAGTCTGCACCGAATACTTGACCAGGATAGGATTGAAACTTCTCGAGCACCCTCCCTACAGTCCAGATCTTGTTCTCTGCGACTTTGCACTGTTCCTGCATGTGAAAATGAAGCTAAAAGGGAGGCGGTTTTCCAGAGATGAGGACCTTCTGCGGGCTTGGGACAACTAGTGAGCTTTACTGACTAGCGAAACTTGGCAGAACCGGTTTAAAGATTGATTTTGGAGGATGGAGAGGTATATTGAGTGCAAAGGAAGTTACCTTGAAAGAATTAAATAAACAAAGCTGTATTGCAAAACTTTCCTAGTACCCTTTGTAATGTGGTATAAATGTGTAATATTTTTATGTTTGAGCTGTTTTGTTAAAAACATTGATTTTTTCCCCCTTTACATATTCATATGTATATATATTTCTTTTTTACCGATGTCAACAAATTCTAGTTTCTATTTGATCATATAATGTAAAATAAAGATAGTTAAACGTATTCTCAAATACTTGCATTGGACATTGAGTTGAACGACATCTCTTGATTGTTGAGAACCAACACTATTACTACAAATGCAAGTGTAGTTTCCGTCATCTTCCCTGGTTACATCTTTTATCATTAAGGGTAAGTATTCCACATTTCCACCCTCGTAATTGTCACTTATTGTCAAATTCTTTCCATCTTTCAACCTACGAAATCAGTTTAAAATACATGTAAGCGTTAAATGCATGGCCATCAATATATAGTACATATTAACCTACCAATAGGCGCCTTCCAATTTCATAGGATTCGAATGGTACGTGCAGGTGAGCAATATATCCTGATCCGTTTCGTTTACCGTTATATTTTCCGGGGAAACCGTTACCACCGGGGGATCTGTATGGATTAAAGATGAACAATGACACAGGGAAATATTCTTCATCTTGTATTTTGTCACTTACAGTAAACTTCCATGAGTAAAACACTGTGCAAGGAAGCGTCCTTTTGTTCACGGATAACTGAGTTATCTGCATAACAATGGAACGAATTCCCATTCTCCCAGCGAGTGGCTAAAAATTCCAGCGAACTTATAGTTGTAACTGTACCGTCAGGCTAAAAGGAAAAATATAATTATTTTAAGTTCGTTTTTATTTGCGCATATTAAACATTATTGTTGTTGAGGGAACTCTCTGTTTTGAAAGCCCTAATTGAAATAAAACACAAACGTTTTAAATAATTTTATTTTGAACAGCAAACTGTTAGATATGTGGAAATACAGTGGAAATACAGTATAAAAAATACAGAAATAAGTATAAAAATACAGAAATAAGTATAAAAATAGCAGTTCAAACCCTATATGCAAAAGAAACAGTTCAAATTGTCCGGAACGTATAAATAATGGTGATTCATTATGATATACATTTTTCAATAGCGATTTTTCGACAGATAAAACGTGAGTCGCGCCAAACTTTCATGCCAGAGTATTGTCTGAGATTTTATTATGAAAAGACAGCCCGGAACAGAGTCTACAAATTATTCAGCTGTATTACGAAGATCAGCGATCCACGAGGAATGTGTTTCGTGTCCTTAGAACAATTTATGGTTTACGTAATCGGCACACTGATCACACAATTCGCTATACCAATGAAAAATTTGGAAAGCAATTATTGGATAATACGCGACCAAATAGACCACATCCAGCATGTGGCGAAGAAAATATACCGATGGTAGCTACGAGTGTACGCGATGACCGTGAAGAATCGATTCGACGTAGATCTCAACAGTTTGGCTTGTCCTATGCCACAACTTGGCCTATTTTACGTAAGGATTTTGGTTTAAAAGCATACAAAATTCAACTCGTTCAACAATTGAAAGCGCCCGACCTTTCGTAGCGCCACCGTTCAAGTCTTTGGACTCTTGAATAACTTGAAGAAGACCCACTGCTTTTGACCGAAATTTTGTTCAGCAATGAGGCCCATTTCTGGCTTAATGGCAGCGGCAATAAGCACAATTGCCGTATTTGAAGTGAAGAGCAGTCTGAAGAGGCTCAAAAGTTGCCATTACATCCAGACAAAACCACGGTTTGGTGTGGTTTATGGAAAAATGGAATTGTCGGTCCATATTTCTTCAAAAATGAAGACGGCCGCAACGTAACTGTGAATGGTGCCCGTTATCGCGCCAGGATAACGGACTATTTGCTGCCTGAAATGAAAGTCTGCGATCTCGACGATGTTTGGTTCCAATACGACGGCGCTATTGGCCACACAACTCGTGAAAGCAAATATTTGGCGTTCAGCAAGCTCACCCGTTGCATTAACTAACTTCTCGTTGAAGGTTTTCATGATTTAATTCATATTTTTTTGGTATTTTCATATTTTAGTTTGATGGTTTTTGTGATTCAATTTTTATAAATTCGAGTTTCCCATTGTGAGGGTTTTCTTCGTTCACGTACTTTAACAAGGGCACCAGGCATCTTACTATACCTGTAAGTGAGCATCGGAGTGATAAAATTTTTAGTCGATAGGAATATGCGCGATTTTAGATACACCACCGACTTTGATAACAAAGGAAATTTTGGACATATTTCATATTCGAAATTTTTAATATTAGTCAGTTATAAATAGAATAATTCTTAAGAAAAAAAAAGAGAAAAAAATCACAGAAAGTGTGAAGTAATACAAAATTTAAATATTTTCATTTAAAAATCCATATCTTATCTATTATTAACGTATTGGTGCGATGTATTCGATAAGCTGAATGCCTTGAATCCGTCTCTGTAAGGACCTAAAATGAATATTTGGAGAAGGTTGCTGCGTTTAGGAAAAAGCTGCAGCTGTGAGTAAGAAAAATCAGTGAGGATAGCGGTCAAAAATGTGTCCCAGAATTGTCCAAGCCTATAATAAAGTCGTCATTTCACAAAATTTGTTCCTCTGCAAAACACTTTGAGGAGGACAACGTCGGGAAGTTTGCGTGGATCAAACATTTTTTCCGTGTTCAAGCTTCACCAGAATTCACTTTGCAGGAAGAACAGAGTCTAGAGAGAGTTGCGACAACAACCTGAAAACAAAATTTGATTCTACCGATTCAGTGAAGTCTTGGATATCAATCAAAAACAACTCTGCGTTCAGAACCTGTAAGGATCCTCACTTCCTTTGCGACAACCTATTCATGCGAAGCCGGATTTTTAGCTGTAACTGCAATGTCAAACTTTATTCCGCCTTTTGAAAAAATGTTTGACGTTCAGCAAGCTCACACAATTAACTTATTTCTCGTTGAAGATTTTCACCATTTATTTCATATTTTAGTTTTTGTGATTTAATTTTAATAAATTTGAGTTTCCCATTGTGAGGTTTTTCTTTGTACACATATTTTGATAAGGGCACTGGGTCAATATATTATACCTGTACGTGCGCATCGGAGTGATAAAATTTTTTGTCGATAGGAATATGCGCGATTTTAGATGCACCACCGACTTTGATAACGAAGGAAATTTTAGAGACATTTCGTATTCGAAATTTTTAATATTAGCCAGCTATAAATAGAATAATTCTTCAGAAAAAAAAAAAGAAAAAAACCACAGAACGTGTAAAGTATTACAAAATTTAAATATTCATTTAAAGATCCATATCTTATCCAAAATCATTTTGACAGATTTCAGTTTAAAGAAGTCTCCTTCTTTCATACAAAAGCAATATCATTTCCTTAGTAAATTGATATTGTCTATTTTGTATACAGAAAATATTCTTTATGCAAGAAATTTTGAAGGGAAAATAAGGAAACGGGGAAAGTAAGGCGTTCCGGTTTTATATTACGCAACATTGCGTATATTATATGGAGAAATTCAAAAAGTTACAAATTCTTTTTTCTATTTAGATTCATGTATTCAAATTGACATTTTACGAGTGTACACTTCCACTCGAAACCTAGTTTAAAAATATAATAAATAAATACTACATAGTTGGCGCGAATTTACGTGTTTCCTTAGAAATTAAAATACGAAATATTACGTGTTGTATATAACTTTTTGCCTTGGATGGGTTTTTCGTTTTAATCCTCAGATATTAGGGTGTTTTGAAGTGAAATCGTATTTTTTCGGAAAAGATTATACGAGGTGTCATCGTTTAATGTTCAGGATGGCTTCGTAGTAAAGGGTGTTTCAAATTTCGCGGTTTTCTTAAAGAATAAATAAAACACATAATTTGCATTCACTTTCAAAAACTTTTTATTGGTAATTGAAGTATCAGTTATGACATTTATATGCGAAAAATAATATCTGCCAAATGACCTCCTCTCGCAGTTCCATAGACGTCCACTCTTTTGTTAAAATTTTCAATGACATTTTGACATAATTGAGGCGCTATCTCACCAATGCCGCGAATAATTTCATCTTTCAAAGCAATTGATTGTGGATTGTTTTTATAAACCTGACTTTTCACATAACCCCAAAGAAAATAGTCTAACGGTGACAAATCACATGATCTTGGTGGCCAATTAACATCACCGTTTCTTAAGATTGCACGTCCAGGAAATTTTTCTCTCAATAAATCAGTTGATTCGTGTGCAAAGTGAGATGTAGCGCCATACTGTTGAAACCACATATCCTCTAGATCAATATTCATTAATTCAGGCCACAAAAATTCACTGATCACCTTAGGTGATCAGTGAATCAATTATTGAATTAAAATTGATTTAAGATCGACGAATTAGTATCCGGAGCATTGCAGAAGCATTACGAAGTTCTTATGTACGTGTGTTTCACATTATGCATAGGAAAACTTGTCAAAGTTTGCACTGCAACAACGGTAACAAAATTCGTTTTGAATTGATTGACCATACACCGTATTCCCCGGATTTATTACCGTCAGACTATTATTTGTTCATAAATTCCAAGAAGAAAGACTTTCGATATTTTCGAATGATTTGGAGATTAAAAACCAGCAATTTCTTTTAAAAGGGCTTTAAATTACTTTATAAACATTCTGTGAAATGTGTTAACAATTTTGCCTTGACCATGGTTTCTTAGGGGATCAAGTATGGTGTACTGGGCCGACTCCGTTCGATTGTCGCCGGATATCGTACGGCAGTCTAATAAGTGCACGGGTGCCAGGTGCGACGATTCGCATTTTATCAAGATACATGGTGCCTTGATACGTTGAACGCAAGTGGATAATTTACGTTTAGACCATTCTTATATGGTTGAAAGGATACTTCTAGGGATTAATGCTGTGGCATCCTTTAGGGAATTTTATTCACGAACCCTTCTCTCCCCCCGCTCTCCGAATTAAATGGAGTGTTGGAAGATTATAAGTTTTTTTTTGGTAAGCAATACCGGTTTTTGGTACTACGATCTACGAGGGTAGTTTGAAAAGTAGTGAGAATGGAAAAGAAAAAATAATTTTTATTTTTCAATATATTCTCCCAAAAGAGCAATACATTTATTCCAACGGTGCTCCAATGCCCTTATGCCATCTCTAAAATGCGATTCCGGAAGGCTTGCAAAGTACTCATTTACGAAGATGATAAGCTCGTCGTTAGACGAAAATTTCTTTTCACCTAGTGCCGTTTTCAGTTTCGGAAAAAGGTGGAAGTCGGAACGGGCTAGATTCGGCGAATAAGGTGCATGCGGTACTAATCGTAAATGCAACTCGTGGATTTTGGACATCTCAACTGTGCTGGTATGCGAGGGAGCGTTGTCTTGGTGAAACAGAATCTTTTTCTTTGCCATTCCTGGCCGTTTAGCACGAATCTCAACATTTAATTTTTGTAGAATTTCTGCATAATATCGTGCGTTTATTGTGGCACCTTTCTGAAGGTAATCAATGAGCAAAATGCCCTTTGAATCCCAAAAAATTGATGCCATCACCTTGTTTGCCGATAAAGTGGTTTTCGCTTTTTTTGGAGGTGCAGAACCACGTTCTAACCATTGTTTCGATTGTTGTTTAGTTTCGGATGTACTGTAGTGTATCCAAGTTTCATCGCAAGTAACAAATCGCCTATAAAAATCAACCGGATTCCGCTTATAAAGGTCCAAACACTCATTGGAAATGCGCAAACGAGTGAACTTTTGATCAGTCGTAAGCAATCGCGGCACCCATCTTGCCGAAAGCTTGGAAAGGCCCAATTCTTTCGTTAAACTGTGGTGTACGCGTTCTGTTGAAATGTTTACCATGTCTGCTATCTCTCTCACTTTGAGTCGTCGATCTTGCGTAATAATATTATGGATTTTTATAATCATTTCCTTAGAAGTCACGATTTTGGATGCTCCAGAGCGCTCCTCATCCACACAGCTTGTTCTACCACGTTTAAATTCATTTACCCACCTACTTATTGTGTCGGATGATGGAGCAGCTTCACCTAATGTTTCCCGCAACTCATCTTTTATTTCGGTAGCCTTCATTTAATCACCGCACGATACTCTGCTCTTTCCATTTTAACAAAACGACGTGTTGCTTCTTTTTCAATCAGCTGTCAAAAATAAACTAATCAACCGATTTATCTAAATATCGGAATGTAAACATATAAATAGGCAACCTAAATTACAGTGCATTTGTTTTACCAATTAGAGCGCCACCTATGTGTCATTCTCACTACTTGTCAAACTATGCTCGTACACTAGACTCTAGTGTAGAGAGAGAGGCGTAACACATTAATAAATTTTCTCTATAAAAAGTACGACTTTTCCAATGAAAATTTAATTATTTATAATTTTCAACAGAGTAAGTTTTTGTACAAAATTTGGTTCGGTTTGATAAATTTTTGTTCCTTGTAGTGCATTAGAAAATCCATGTAATGTTCTATGTTTGTGATTTTGTTCCGTTTTCGCGTCTTCACAATAACGAAAACTAAACCTTCCAATTCGTTTATTGATTTTCGAATATTAAAAGTTAAAACATATATCGCAGAGTTATTTATGAATGTACATAATAAAGACAGTATTTGTGAGCGGGTTTAAATTTATTTGCACTGGAATCTATAAAAGAACACTCATTTACAAATGCACATTGCATGTATTACGGCAGAGACGCGTTTCAGTTTATACGTGCCACATAGAAGTTTAAAATATTGCTGCTGCACGCAGCTTTACATACGAAAGGCGGTCGGTTCGTTGAATTTATTGGAGTAAAACGAATACTTAACTTTACCTACCACGATTGTCGTCTTTCGATTTGTTTCTAGCTTCTCCCCGTTTGTATTTGTATTTGAAAGCTTTGTTCTTTGTAAGAGTGGAATCGGACAATCTCAATTATTATATCGTGGATACAATAGGTGCGGTTAAAGTCTCGGTTTCGTAAATAGTTTGTGATCGTCCACTTTTAATTATTCACCGAGACTATCGGGTGTAAATTAACCGACTTTGAAGTCCGGAAACATAACTTTTCTAACACGCGATATGTGCTCTTTGTTTTAATTAAGTGATGAAAGAGGTCGCTTAAGATACTCTACGTGATATTTCTCCTTTCTTTATTTCCTTCTCGATTGAATTTAGAACCGTTTCCATTTTTATTAAATATTCATGGGCGCACATGTTGAATTTAGTAAATGTACAAACGTTTGAACTTGTTGCTTATACACAGTCTGTCGCAGAGAAAACCGAAGTTTTTTAAAATAAAAACGAAAGCTCATTATTTTGGGAAAATTCATTTATTTTATTCAAAGCAGTCGCCTTCGGCTTCAATACAACGTTTTGCACGGTCAATTAACGAATGAATTTTTAAGTTCATCTTTAGAGATATCCTTCAAGATCGCTGTCGACGCTTTTTAATGGCTTCGACGTCGGCATAACGCTGTCCTTTCATTGGCAAATGTACTTTGGAGAATAGATAGAAATCACAGGTGGCTAAATCCGGCGAATACGGTGAATGGTTGATGGTTAAAATGCCATTTGTGGTTAGAAAATCAGTGATAAGCGTCGAGCGATGAGATGGTGCATAAACAAGAGCAACAATTTTCACGATATTGAGGGCGCACGCGACGAATATGCGCCAAAAGACGCTTCATAACACCAAGATAATATACAGTATTGACTGTTTGAATAGCTGGTACTCTTTGTGCACAATGCCTTTCGAATCATAAAACAAATCAACGTTGTCTTCACTTTCAACTTCTCCAAACGGCTTTTTTTCGGTCTTTCTTCACTTGGATGCTTCCATTCAGACCTTTGATGCTTGGTCTCTGGATCATATTGATAACACCACGCCTCGTCGCCACTTACAATAGAGTACCTGAAGTTTTCGTTCTTTTTGAGAATTTAATCAAGTCTGTACAATATTGAATTGAGTTAGCTTGTGTGGTACAAACCTTGCACAAACTTTTCTAAGTCACAAATGCTGTGTCAAAATGCGATAAATTGAATCTTTGAAAATATTTAACTCCATTCCACATATTTTAATGAGGGTTTCGGCTCATTTCTGATAAATTCATGCACAAGTTGGATATTAACCACAGATTTTTTTGCACCAAGATGTTCGTGTGCATTTATGTCCGTATGACCGTTTTTAAATCATTTATACCACTCATACACACTCATACGTGATAAATACGCATCACAGTAAACTTGTTTCATCAAATTAAACGTTTCACTAAACAATTTACTGAACAGAATTTGATATTTGTTTAAAATTCATTTTTCAACCAATGTCAAATACACACTGTTACTTTATGGGCAATTTCTCTGTTTCTAATGATACAAATGTCATGATATATTGACATAATATTGGTGAAAGATCTACCTTCCCGACTCATATTTTTTAATAGACGGCGCCACAAGAATTACTGTTTTAAAAAAGGTCGGTTTTCTTTGCGACAGATTGTGTATATTGTCAGTAGGTAGATATCTCTTTTAGTTTGTATTTTAAATACTGTATGGACTGCGACCGAAAGAAATATTTAACTTGGCAACCCTGAGAAATCGTCTTCTCTCATCATTTTATTTTTATTGTTTAGGTTAGAATAGTTTATGAATAGTTAGTGTTATGGAGTAGGGGGAAGGGGTCTTCTGATCATGATTATTATATATTACTTTCTATACCAAAAGAGCTGCAGAAAATTATATTGTAATGATGTCTTTAATATTGTTAAATTTCGAATGTTAACAGCTGGAACCGGGCCCTGATCACTACTTAATTTCGAGGACACGTGAGGTGCGAAATACAGCATAGGGGGTTTCACAAAATATGAAGGAAAGATAAAATGAGCGCCTAACAGGTTTCGAAACTAATCAACGTACATATGTAAACTATGACATTAAAAAACATCAATCATGTTACGTCTTTTTGAAAATGGTATTTTATGTAATTTGTTAATTGTTAGCAGAAATATTTTCAAACATTTATATTGCACATTGGAACCTATAAATCCATACACCCACATTGTGTTCGTTCTTGATTATACCTATTGTAATGGAATATGGCTTAGGGTGTGACTTTCCCAATGGAAGTGCCGCTGTCTCATAGGTTACGGGGCGTCATCGCGGCGATCATCGTTGCGCGGGACTAGGCAAAAGCACAGGCGGCTCAACCATGTCATGAAAAGGGTGACTTTATGGGCACGACCTGATCCTGACAACAGATAAGATGAATGTCGTCGTACTAACTGAGAATAACCAGGGAGATAGATATGATTAGGGATTGATGCTTAACCAACGCCTTCGTAAAGTACCTTGGAGCGCGGTTGGATAGCAAGATGATTTTTCGATAACAGATTCGATCATCTAGCAATAAAACAACTAGGGATGAATTGAGATTCTCGTCAAAAAAATTTTGGCTCTAGTCTTCGGAGTACGCAAAATAGTAATTCTGAACTAGCAGAAGACGAGTATTAAATCGTTAATAGCAGAATAGTTCAAGCTTTGAAGATAATCTACTAACACGTTCAGAAATGCACAATTTGGCATCTCCTTTCAAGTCTTTTACAGTCCTAGAACAAAGCCAAAAGCGTTAGATAAATTTTGCCATCCATATCGTTTTTAGAACTTTCGAAAGTGTCAGCACGCGAACATTTGTTAATGTACCATAACTTTTCGAAAACACCAATTTTTACGGGTGTACCCATTTGGACAAATTGAGATTTTCGACAAAATAAAAAATTTCGATTTTAGCCTTCGGAGTATGCAAAATAGTAATTCTGAACTAGCAGAAGACGAGTATTAAATCGTTAACAGCAGAATAGTTTAAGCTTTAAAGGTAATCTATTAGCACGTTCAGAAATGCACAATTTGGCATCGCCTCTCAAGTCTTATACTGTCCTAGAACAAAGTCAAAAGCGTTAGATAAATTTTGCCATCCATATCGTTTTTAGAACTTTCGAAAGTGTCAGCACGCGAACATTTGTTAATGTACCATAACTTTTCGAAAACACCAATTTTTGCGGGTGTACCCCTTTGGACAAATTGGGAATTTCGACAAAATAAAAAATTTCGGTTTTAGCCTTTGGAGTATGCAAGATAGTAATTCTGAACTAGCAGAAGACGAGTATTAAAGCGTTAACAGCAGAATAGTACATGGTTTGAAGATAATCTATTTACACGTTCAGGAATTCACAATTTGGCATCGCCCCCAAAGTTCTTTTCTGTCCCAGAACAAATCCAAAAGAGTTAGATCAATTTTGCCATCCATATCGTTTTTAGGACCTTCGAATGTGTCAGCTAGCGAACATTTGTTAACGTTCCACAACTTTTCGAAAACACCAATTTTTACGGGCCTTTGGACAAACAGATTTTCGACAAAATAAAAAAATTTCGGTTTTAGCCTTCGGAGTACGCAAGATAGTAATTCTGAACTAGCAGAAGACGAGTATTAAAGCGTTAACAGCAGAATAGTTCAAGCTTTGAAGATAATATATTTACACGTTCAGAAATTCACAATTTGGCATCGCCCCTAAAGTTCTTTTCTGTCCCAGAACAAATCCAAAAGAGTTAGATCAATTTTGCCATCCACATCGTTTTTAGGACCTTCGAATGTGTCAGCACGCGAACATTTGTTAATGTACCACCACTTTTCGAAAACACCAATTTTTGGTCAAATCGAGATTTTTGACAGAATAAAAAATTTCGGTTTTAGCTTTCGGGGTACGCAAAACAGTAATTTTGAACTAGCAAAAGGTGATATTATTGTAGGTGCGGCGCATTTTTAGCAGACGCGATACTGCACTTAACCATCTGCTAATGATGACAACTCAATTGCTGAAACACGCACACATAAGGTTCTCATTTACCTTTGTTAATTAAATCAATTAATTAACTAATAAACTCAAAACTCTCACAGGCCGGTATAATTTGCGCTTTAACTAAACGATAAAATATCGGTTAACAGTTCGAAAAACGCAATTATATAAAAGCCAGGGAAATTTCACGTATGCACGTATTTTGTCCACAACTGCGACGGTAGTGCCACCACGAATTTAGCCCCCTGAAAGAGCTCCGCTATTTGAAAAGTTTGGAAATCGATGCGCCAGAGCAAGCAAGAGCGTCTGCGGAAAATAACAATAGTTCGTAAAGTTGAAAATTAAAAAAAGGTTTTCTTCTAGTTTAATTCGTTATCAATTTGCAAGTATAGTACGAGATAATAAAAAAATTAATTTAATTACGGGAAAGTTTAGATTTTCTCCTCTATAACTCGAGTTTTAAAATGACGCTTGTTCATTAAAAATTAGTACTAGTTGTTGTCGAACCTCGAAAATTCCGTAAAGCAGATGAAATGTTAATAGATTCAATTATGCATTTTCATTTGAAGATTACAATTAACCAGGATATCCACAAATTACAGACGCTAAACGCTACTATATTTATTATTTTGTTCAGTAAAAAAAAGATAATCGAACGCGATTCAAATAAAATCATTAATTTGTCTTCCGATGAAATTTTCAGTTTGATATGTGCAAAGGGTACTAGAAAAGTTTTGCAATACAGCTTTGTTTATTTAATTTTTTCAAATTAATTTCCTCCACACTCAATACACCTCTCCATCCTCCGAAACCAATCTTAAAACCAGTTCTGCTAAGTTTCACTAGAGAGTAAAGACCACTAGTTGTCGCAAGCCCGCAGAAGGTCCTCATCACTGGAAAACCGCCTTCCTTTTAGCTTCATTTTCACATGTGGGAACAGTGCAAAGTCGCAGGGAGCAAAATCTGGACAGTAAGAAGGGTGCTCGAGAAGTTTCAATCCTGTCGTGGTCAAATATTCGGTGCAGGCTTTGGCGCGGCGAGCTGGAGCATTATCGTGATGGAGGAACCAGGTGTCCATTCTTGACTTTGGCCGCAGGTTCTTCATAGATCTAATGACTTTAGACAGGTACTGTTCAGTATACCACTTAGTTGCGACTGTCTTCTGTGTATCCAAAACGACGCGTTCCACAATTCCACTCGATTTGAAAAATATAGCTCATCATTTTCTCCTTTATGATCGGGTGTGTCCTCATCACGGGTATGTGTCCTCATCATCAAAGACCCAAACTTTGTTTTGAGCTTTGGTGGGCACATCGTAATAGTGCAACCAAGTCTCGTCACCTGCCACGATAATGTTCACATACCGAGATTGTCCCTTATTAAACTTTTTTAGCATCTCCCGGCACCAAGTCACACGTGGTGTCATCTGCTCTTCAGTCAGTCGATGCGACACCCAGAGAGAACAAAGTTTCTTCACGTGCAAATGATCATGCAGAATCGAACGATTTGCTGGTGCACTTAGGCCTGAAGTACCCTCTATCTATTGGTAGGTCATTTGCCTGTCCTCGACAAGCATTTTCCTCACAGTAGTAACGTTTTCCTCCGTAACTGACGTTCATGGCCTTCCCAGCCTCTCAGCACCCTCCACAGTTAAATTTCCCTTTCGGAATTCTCTATACCACCTGAATATCGTTGTGCGATGTTGACAAACATCACCTAATGCAAGAGTCACTTCTTCGAAGCACTAGTCTATGTTTAAAACACGCACGAAATTATAACGCAAAACTGCCCTTATCTCATTTCGTGACCACGATGCCATCGCAAGCACTTTACACTCTCACTGCTAATGAATAACTGAGCCCATCGACATGGCTCTGTGGCTACTAACACATGGATCAATAAGTCCCGAGACTAACCCATAGATGGCGCTCGTAGTAAACCAGTAACCACGTCTTTCTAGAGTAATAACCTTTGCTTGAAACGTGTCAAAATTTTAAGTCGATCGGACCAGAAACAGCTGAGTTATCGAGGTTGGAGTAAAGTCGTTTTGTAGTTTGTTTAAACAATGGAAAAAACCGAGTTTCGTGTTCTGATGAAACATTGTTTTTTAATGGGTAAAAACACCACGCAAGCAAAACAATGGATTGAAAAATGTTACCCGGACTCTTGTCCATCAAAAGCAACGATTTGTCGGTGGTTTGCCGAGTTTAAACGTGGTCGTACCGACACAAATGACGCGGAACGCTCGGGTAGACCTGTGGAAGCCGTTACACCGGAAAATGTGAGTGAAGTGACAAAAATTATAATGAAAGATCGTAAAGTGAAGCTTCGTGAGATTGCTGAGATGACACAGATATCATATGGAAGTGTATTTACTATCCTTCATGAAAAATTGAGCATGAAAAAGGTTTTTTCCAAGTGGGTGCCGCGATTGCTCTCGATGGAACAAAAACAGCAACGAGTCGATGATTCAGAAAGCTGTTTATCGCTATTTACTCGCAACAAAAAAGATTTCTTGCATCGTTACGTGACCATGGACGAAACATGGATACATCACTACACTCCAGAGTCGAAGCGGCAGTCATCTGAGTGGCGCACAGCTGGCGAAAGCCGTCCGAAACGTCCGAAAACGCAGCAGTCAGCTGGCAAAGTCCTGGCGTCAGTTTTTTGGGATACACATGGCGTGATTTTCATTGACTACCTCGAAAAAGGTAAATCGATCAACAGTGATTATTATATTGACTTACTGGTGCTTTTGAAGGAGGAAATCGCAAAAAAACGACCGCACATGCAGAGAAAAAATCCTTTTTCACCAAGACAATGCACCCTGCCACAAGTCGATGAAAACAATGGCAAAATTGAACGAATTGGGTTTTGATCTGCTTCCCCACCCCCCATATTCGCCAGATTTAGCCCCCCAGTGACTACTGGCTCTTTGCTGATCTTAAAAAAATTCTCCAGGGAAAAAGATTTGGCTCAAATGAGGAGGTCATCGCTGAAACTGAAGCTTATTTTGAAGCGAAAGATAAATTTTTTTATAAACATGGTATTGAAAAATTGGAAAAGCGTTGGAACCATTGTATCACCCTAAAAGGTGATTATGTTGATGAATAAAAAAAAATTTTGCAAAAAAATGTTGTTTTCATTGTTAGTCTCGGGACTTATTGATCCATGTGTTATGCACGTATGAACATGTCTAAACATGCAGCTTCCTGCTATTCATTGTTGCGTTATATTGCAAAACTTTCCTAGTACCCTTTGTATTCTATTCTATAGAATAAATAACTCATATGAAGTATAAAAAAAAGATTTCTGCGTAAGATGTGAGGCAAAACAAAATTGGATAAAGCAACGGACGAAATCTTGAGGGAGCAGCTGAAAATAGATCCCATAAGATCATAAAATTCAGCAAAGTTAGTCGAGATAGCTTATGCATCTACGAAGAATAGCAAATGAAATAACGATAATAAGATTTTTTAAGCGAGAGAAGGTAAAAAATAGAAGCAGCGGAAGAATAAGTAATACCTGTACAATAACAGGAAAAAAAGAAATGGAAGGAGGTGTATAATGTAGTGGAGCCCAACTCACTCACAGTGCAGCACTAAAATGTAGATGCGTGTTACATAAATAAATATGCAAAATGATTTTCTCTAATTTTTTTCGAAGAAGGTCTAAGGAGAAACGTAATATCTAATATTAATATTGCAGGATTCCATAGACGACATGACTTTATTAAGTTAATGATAGAAGTAAAAGATGAGAAAAGACCACCATCTTTATATGTGTGTGTTACATAGAATTAAGAAATGTACAGCATTCAGTACACAAGAAGAAGATTCACAGAAATAAATATTTGCATGCCCTATCTCGATAAGGTCTCTCATCCATACATCAAAGCAGCAATTAATTAGAAACGCTGAAAATTCAGAAAAAGGAAAACGATATGAAAGAGTAAATAAAGCAGCGTTGAAACACAAAGTTATAAGAAGGCCCAAAACTAAGTGAAACATTTTTTAGATACTTGAAATGTTTATCAAAAGCCTTAGTTTTAATTGTTTCTACGTGGGATGTCTTTTAAGGTTTGTAAATGTCAGTATTAAAAGTTGACCCCCATCTTTAGTTAGCATAAATCCAAAGTTTCAGTGCGATACGTGTAGTGTTGTAGCTACAACAAACTGTCGACGTTGACAAGTTAGTTGAAAATTGGAATTAAACCGAGAATAATTTTTTATAATTTTCGAAGACAATTATCTCAACAAGAATGTCTCGTCGAGTTGGTTTCTGTTTCCGGCAATGAAGAACCACATCAGTCAACAATTTCTCTCGTTGGCATGGACGCTTTAGTCTTAGCGATGATCCAAGAGCAGATTCATCAAAAACGTCATTCAGTCAAACGTCGATGTTTTGTGCAAGATCATCAATGAAGATCGACATGACATATCGCCAGATTGAAGCATGATTGGGAATTACAAGGACCTCAATTTAAAAAAAATGTGCATAAAGAATTGTGTGTAAAAAAATCAGTTTCCCGTTGGATATCGTATCTGTTGACAGAAGAATAGAAAGCAGCTAGGGTGAATTAGTGTCAAAAAACTCTAGATCCCTTCAACGCTGGCAACTCTAAAAACTTGTACAAGATTGCCAATGGTGATGAATCTTGGATTTACTCATACGAGCCAGAAAATAAACGCCAGTCCGGGTGTTCCAAGGCGAGGAAAAGCCGACAAAAGTCATCCGTTCTAGAAGTGTCTTCAGAAAGATGATCGCGACATTTATCTCGAAACCAGGTTATGTAGCAACAATTCCTCTATAAGATCAAAGAGCTGTTACTACCAACCCAAGTATTTGTTTGCCGCAATCATCGTTGAGTTTCGAAAAACCAACCCCGAACAACGAATCATCGTCCACCAAGACAGTGCAAGTTCTCACACAGCTCGCAAGATAATTGAATATTTAACGCAACAAAACGTCGAATTGTTGGACCATTCTCCGTAGAGTCCGGACCTAAGTCCCAACGATTTCTTTACCTTTCTGAAAATCAAGAACGGACTGCGTGGTCAGAGGTTCCAGTCGTCAAAAGGAGCAGTCGATGTCTTCAAAAACGCAATTTCGACTGTACCAACAAACGGATGGAACAACTGTTTCCAGAGTTAGTTCTAGCGCATGTAAAAGTGCATTAATCTTTGTGGAGAATAAATCGAAAAGCAATGAAGTCATTAAAAGCTTTCTACTGCTTTATTCTTGTTTTATATGCAAAACTTAAAAGACAATCCACGTATGTATTACTGCCAATCATTCTATCAATTTTATTTACATATAAATAACATTTACTATTTTTAAACTCATCTAATTCAATATTGTTTTTAAATAATCAAAAGTATAGACATCACCTGATTTATTTTCACTTGATTTTTCAATAAATTAAGTTGAAAAATGTATCATATCATAATTTCCATTTGTACTTCGTCTCCCTCTTGTGCTGGTTACTTGACCTCTTCCTCTTCTGTGTGCTACAAAACTTCCTCTAACAGGTTCTTTACTTTGGCCTTGTTCGAAGTGCGAGTAGTGAGTATCTGACGTATTACATCCCTTTGCTATGTGACCTATTTTCTCACATTTCACACATTTCACACATTTTGCATTTTAAAGAAACATTTAGATACAAAATACTCCATTGTGTTACATCGATAACATTTTTCTTGATTTTTTTATATTTCCTTTTTCTTTATTCTTCTTATAATATACATATATTATTTTGCTTTCTTTCGATGTTTATAAGATCCAATTGCTTTGTTATCGCTGTATGTTAAATTTGTTTTACTAAGTAATCCTTTTATATTAGAATCTAACGCACCATATATGTATACAAGCTGATCTCTTAAATAGGCTTCTAAATATGTAAAATTACAATTTAATGATAGGAGGAATGGTATAAGGAATTACACTGCAACCTTCTCGCTTATTTGTTAGTGGTTAAATGACTATTTACTTGGCAGGGCGAAGAGGAAGAAAAAGGAAGAATGTCTTAGAACAATCCATGAGTCAGATCGACACACAGAAAAGACAAGGACAACTTAGACGTGTATCCAAAGGGACCGTAGATGTGAGCAAGATGCTAGATTATGTACAAGACCGCAAAATGGCGAACCCGATGGGAAGTACAACTTCCCACGGTTTTACTAATGCATAGACAACTATTAAATTCGAAGATTAAAATATTAACGATAGGAAATGGTTTACAACAAAATATACAAATGTATACGTAGATAAGTCAATGTAAAAATACGATTAATCGGTAGTCGGTAAAGATGTACAAATATACATTAACAGAACAAACGTATATGCTATACAGGGTTTACGAAATTAAAGGCATGTCGATTCGGTAAAATAGTTAACTAAGTTACCTTTGCTTAAATAGTCGAACACTTTAAAATCTTGGCGAATTGCCATTAGGCGAACGTAAATACACACAAGAAATCGTTCGTTAATAGCACAAGTTTACCTGATGAGAGGTAAATTACTCGAAACAGGGTGTTATTAACATTCGAATGATTTTTTTTATGTTCACCTAATAGCAATTCGACAAGATTTTTCATCTATTTACGCAATGGTAACTTAACTAACAACAAAATTGGTAAGCACCAATTTTAGCGTAATGACAAGCCCTTGTTCTTTCATTCGTACAATCGTATGTTTTAACAAAAGAAGGAGGTGCTATTTTTTCATCATTTGTCTGCATCGAAACTGTACAATAACTCCATAGAGAATTGCTTGTTAATAGTATAAGTTTACCTGACAAGAGGTGAATTCCTAGAAACGCGTAGTAAGTACGACATTATTAACATTGGAATGATTCTTTTAACGTTTAGTACTGACATTTTTAAGCAAAATTAACGGTCACAATATATTGATTAGGATATTTTTCATTGATGAGGTTTATTTACATCCGTTTGATTGTGCAAGCTTTAAAAATTTCAAACTTGGTCTATTGAAAATTTTTCTATTGTCGAGTTCACATCCAATAAAATTGGTGTGCACGATGACGAATTGACGTACTTCGATCATCATCAACACTACGTTGCCCGCCATC
This sequence comes from Dermolepida albohirtum, assembly GCA_031893035.1. Classification (NCBI taxonomy): domain Eukaryota; kingdom Metazoa; phylum Arthropoda; class Insecta; order Coleoptera; family Scarabaeidae; genus Dermolepida; species Dermolepida albohirtum. Next base: position 97,695 of record JAVIWB010000973.1, on the reverse strand, counting down.
AATCGCTTGCTGTGTGCGCACTGTACGACGTCTTACGGTAGGCGTATTATCGTTAAGTGTAAACGTATTGTGAAAACGGTCCATAGTTTCTAGAATTGATCGCTTTAATGGACGATTATGAGCACCATAAAATGCACGTAATGCCCGATAAGTTTCTCGAATTGAACCGTGTTTTTCAAAATAAATTTGAACAATTTGCAAACGTTGCTCCGGCGTGAGTTTAGTCATGATGAATTGCCAAAACCAAACTAACTCCAAAACAACTGAGAACTGTCAAATTGGCTGTCACAGAAAACAGTATTGCCAATTTAAAGTTCTCCGCCTACAAAAAAACACTCTTTATTTCTGCCAGCTTAACCAGTGTCTGAACTTTTACGAAATTACTAATTCTAAAACGCTACAATACCTTTTACGATTACATACTTTAGTTATACTCACAAAGTATGAATTGAAAATGTTACATCGATGTTTTTATCAGTAGAATATCTTATATTGTTTATCAGCATTAAAAGATCATTCCGCGCTATCTATATTTTGCCAAAAAGTCTCCCCAAAACAGATAACAAACACTCTTTTACAAGCAGAAAGTTATATACTAAATTCATGAAGATAACCCGCTGTGCATACATTATATATTTAATTTAAACGACCTAACAATCTGCGTCATGGTTCAGAAACAATTCTGAAATTTTTAACATCAGATAAACTCATAAGTCATCCCAACTGACATCCTCTCGCCGCGTCACTAATCTCTGTTATGCATCAGACTTGTAGAAACGCTCCCAGATCGCAGATAGCAAAACTTGTGCCATCTGGAAGCGTCCTTTACGATCCTACAGCAGTTGCGCGGGTGAGAAAAAAAAACGAAAACGAAAACAAAGTTTCGTGCACACTGTGGGTTGCCGAATTTTTATTATTACTTTATTATTGCAATGTAAAATATTGCAAATTTCACAAAGTTTCCATAGAATCTCCTTCATGTGTGCGTCTTTATGCAGAATTGAGTAAAAAGATTTTTCGTTTTATTCAACGCAACGTTTAGGTGATGATTACTTTTAGTAAGTTTTTTTTTAATGTTTCCTCATCATTTGTGAATAACAAAAGGAAAATATGAGAGAATTTAAATCTAAAATGAAAGTGGAGAATGTTAAGTAATGAAGATGAATTAAAAATCTGTAGTAATAATATACAATGTGAGATACCGAAAATATGACTATTTTTGTTGCTTAGTAACATTTGGAAATAATTATGGATGGATATTATCAAAAAGGCATGCTTCGAAAAACAGGTAAAGTGATAAAACGACGCATATGCAATTGAATATATATTTACTACGGTGAACAAAAAATAGTAAGACTTTTTAATTTACATTTCGCGCAAAACCCCATTCGTCGAAATATTTTTTTCTAGGTTGGTATGACTGTCAGTGACATCTGTGCCAAATGTCACATCAAAATGATCATTAGTGTTTAGTATACGCTTGTCTTTCTGAAGTACAAAAAGTGCATTCGGCGGTTTTTACAATGAGTGAAATTATTCAACAAAGAAGTTCCATTAAATTTTGTGTACGGAATCAAATTTCTGGTGCCGAAACGTTCAGAATGTTGCCAAAGGCCTTCGGTGATAATTGTTTGTCGCGAGCAAGTGTTTTTGATTGGTACAAATTATTCAAAGAGGGTCGAGAACGCGTTGATGACGAACCACGTTCAGGACGGCCATCAACATCAACTGATGATCAACATGTCAATAGAATCGAGGAATTGGTGCTTGAGAATCGACGATTAACAGTCAGAGACCTTACTGGCATCGTTGGAATATCGGAAGGATCAGTGAAAACCATTTTGAAAGATCATTTGGGCCTAAGAAAAGTGAAAGCACGATTTGTTCCAAAATCACTCAATTTTTTCGAAAAATAGCGTCGCGTTGACGTCTATGAAACAATGTTTTCCGACTATCAAGACAAAATGAAAGGCATCATAACTGGAGATGAGACTTGGATCTACGCTTATGACCCGGAAACAGATGATCAATCGGCCGAGTATCGTATCAAAGGTGAGCCGAAGCCCAAAAAACCACGTCAAAGCAAGTAAAAAATCAAGGTTATGTTGACAGTTTTCTTCGATTATCGAGGTGTGGTGCACTCCGAATTCCTTCCGACCGGCCAAACTGTCAACAAAGAATACTATTTGAGTGTTATGCGTCATATGCGCAATGCTATTCGTGAAAAGAGGCCAGAATTATGGTCCGACAACTCTTGGTTTTTGCACCACGATAATGCACCGTCGCATACTGCATTAATTCTTCGTGAGTTTTTTGCCAAATTTTCAACCAATATCGTGCCGCAACCACCGTATTCGCCTGATTTAATTCCGTTTGACTTCTGGCTATTCAGCAAACTCAAACGACCGCTCCGGTGATACCGTTTTGAGTCAACTGAAGACATTAAACGTGAATCGCTACGCGCATTGAAGGCTATTCTTGAAATTGACTTTAACAACTGTTTCGAGAATTGGAAGAAACGTTGGCATAAGTATATTGGGGCCAGGGGGGACTACTATGAGGGGGACGAAATAGATTTGGACGAATACATTAAGAATTTAAAAATTATGAACAAAGTCTTACTATTTTTTGCCCACAGTAGTACACACGCGTGTATATACTCATGTTACGTCCCTATCAACTGTGATTGATTGTAATAATAAATGCCCACACTCGCACCTTAAATGAGCTTTCGCTTAACCTCCAGGGTGTTAAAACTAGCTTAAAAAAATCTCAGAGCGTTAAGGGGGTTCCCTGTACATTCGGATTTAAAAGGCGCCACAGTATCGTTTATCATGAAAGTCATTTGCCAACACTGAAGCAAACGGATAAACAAAATGCGCTCGATTACCCAACTATCATCTAGAAGGGTTTGTTTCAAAGATAGAAAAACAAAAAAAAATTGTATGACTTGGAGAAATGCAGTTATTAACTGAAAAGAGAGGACATTTTTCAAATAGTCGTTTGAGTGAGTTCAACGCTTTCTTTTTCTTGATATAATACCGCATTTTTGAGAATGGAATTTAATTATTCACTTTAAATAAAGAGTAGAAAAAAATATTAGACGCCGCTGGGTTCAGAGAATAATTCTCTCCCCATCCTCGTCGTCAGTGGATTATAAAAAAAATGATTAATTTAAATTTACATCGCAATCGAGGCATCAGTTAAAACATGGTTAATAGGCGAGATGTACTTATGTGCAGGATTAGAAAATATGGTTTGGTGAATACATTGATCAGCAGATTTTGCAGGAGAACAATAATTCCAAGCGCTGTACGGAATGGAAGCTGGAAAATATTGGGTTGGCAACTAAGTACTTTCGGTTTTGTAGTACAAAATAAAACACTTTTTTTAAACAAAGAATAGTTTTTAATCAATTATATATTTTCAATTTTGCTCAATGACCTTTTGCCATCTTTCTTTCAGCTGCATGATTCCGCGCTCATAAAATTTCTGGTCCTTATCAGCAAAAAACTGAACCAGGTGCAAGTGAAGCTCATCGTCATTTGGAAAAGTTTTACCATTCAAAGAATTCTGCAAACTTCGGAATAAATGGTAATCAGATGGTGCTAGATCAGGGCTGTATGGGGGATGTTTCATCACTTCCCAGCCTAGCTCTAATAGTTTCCCACGAGTTGCCAAAGATGTGTGAGGCCTTGCATTATCTTGGTGGAAAACTACACCTTTCCGATTTGACAAATCTGGCCGTTTTTCTTTGATTGCTTCATCCAGTTTTATTAATTGTTGCCAGTAAACATCAGAATTGATCGTTTGGTTCCTTGGAAGCAGCTCAAAGAACACAACACCTTTGTAATCCCACCAAACTGACAGCATGATCTTTTTTGGATGCAATCCAGCTTTAGATGTGATTTGAGCTGGTTTATTGTGTTTGCTCCATGATCGTTTTCGAACTATGTTACTGTACAGGACCCATTTTTCATCACCAGTGATGATTCTTTTTAAGAAAGGGTCGGTTTCATTTCGTCTAAAGTGCATATCGCAAATGTTGATTCTTTGTGTTAAATGAATTTCTTTCAATTCGCAAGGTACCCAAATATCAAGCTTCTTAACTAGCCCAAGACATTTTAAATGTTTTTCAATTGTTGTGTGCGATACATGTAGCCTCTCCGCAACCTCTCGAACAGTTATATGACGATCCTCTTCAATTATGACTTTGATTTGGTCATCATCAACTTCAGTAGGCCGACCAGAACGTTTCTCATCTTTGAGGGAAAATTCTCCAGAACGGAATTTTTTATACCAATTCTGACACGTGCGCTCTGTTAAGCAATTAGCACCATAAACTTCACATATCTTTTTGTGAGCCGCAGCAGCTTTCTTTCCTTTACGGAAATAAAATAGTAAAATATGTCGAAAATGTTCGTTTCTGCACTCCATTTAAAATTAACCCACAACTAATAGCTTTAATAAAAATCACGCACTACTTGCTTCTGAAGTTACGTCAATGTGACTAGTATCACGCGACAAACGGTAAAGTACAGCACTAACATACGTTATACAAAAAATAAAGCAACGCTCTCTAGCTCTCTATCAGTAAAAACCGAAAGTACTTAGTTGCCAACCCAATAGTATCACGGCAATGGAATGGCCCACTCAGAGTCCAGATGTGAATTCAACAGTGTGGACAACTATAAACAAGAAGCTTCGTACAAAACGTTGCCGTACTTACATTAAAGCAACTCCAAATTATTTTGCTCAAAGTATGGAGATCGCTACTCACTTCATATGCCGAAAAGTAGGTGGAAAATATGATCAATCGCTGCAAATTGATCTTGGAAAACAATGGAGATTGGACACCATATTAAATATGCTGCGTGTTAAGTAATGTAGTGTAGTTGCAAACTGTTTTTAGAAATTTTAAAATAATCATTTGAGCGAGTTCGACGCTTTTTTTTTCTTGATATAAAGACCGCATTTTTGAGAATGGAATTTATTCATTCACTATAAAGGGTAGAAAAAAGTATTAGACGTCGTTGGCTTCAGAAAATAATTCTTTCCCCGTCCTTGTCGTCAGTGGATTATAAAAAAAATTGACTAATTTACATCGCAATCGAGGCATCAGTTAAAACATGGGTAATATGCGAGATGTGCCCATGTGGAGGATTAGAAAATATCTTTAACGTGATTTATAGGGCTATTAAATGTCGTTTTTTTTAAAATTATTTTTCGATACTTTTTTTAAAGCCCGGGCAGTATACAATTTCAAGGGTAATCTTATTCACCGCTATCCAATTGAATTACAGCGCAACATCATGTCCGTAATTTCGAATTACTAATTTGTTGGCAAAACGTTTAAATGGGTTAATTGGCATCATTTAGATGCGGGTTACGTGCGAGATGATTCGACGACTCGAACACTTAAAATCTTTTAAATCGTATTGTATATATACGCGGAGAGGTCAGGAAGTCACGAATAATTATCAGGTAGGATTCTATGATTAAGTCTGAGTCGACAATCTCAATCCTAGTCATTAGTTAAGCCATTTAAGCTATTAAATTGACAAACGTTAAAATCTGACAAATAATTATTTTTAATTTAATCACTTAAGGTTAATATAACCCCTTTACACATTAATTTTCGTATTCTGTATACGATTTCGACAACTAAGTTGTCATTATCAGCAGGTAATTAAACAGTGTCGCACTTGGAAAACTACGGTAAAAATACCCATACGGAACAAATTTCGTACACGATCTGTACCGTCGAAAGCCAAAACGTACACTGTTTAATTATCTGCTGACGATGACAACTTAGTTGTCGAAATACGTACACAAAATACGAAAATTAATGTAGATAGGGGTTAATATATCAATCTTCAGTGATTATGACTTCTTGTTGGCAATCTCCATTCTGGGCCAAGGTTGCCATATTTCTTTTAACCTAAGAAAATCAGTTAAGGAAATGTTTAATAAGGCAAAATATTGACATGAAAGGATTAATTACACCCACGTAGCGTTGCATAATTTTGTTTGACGATAAGAACATGATTTTACACTGAAAATTTCAAAAAATTCCGAATATTTTTTGTCGCATTTTTTCAACATTGATGGTCTCGTGTATCTCAACTAATAACAACACAACATATCTGTAGTAGGATTGTCAACTCAGATTAATATGATTATCCGTGAATTTTCGACCATCGTATATTCGTATATTACTTGCTTAATATTTTATCAAATATTATCGATATTGTAGCGAAAACAACAAGTAGTTAATATAAGGTGGGCCACTGAAAATCCAGCCAGATTTGATCACTCGGTGATTTTTAAAAAAGAAACGATTGATTGGATCAATTTTCATTTTAAAGAAACACTCAGTTTAACTATTTTAATTTCATCTCAACCGTTGAATGGAATGCAGCTTCATGATTTGAAATTGAAGTAGAAGTTACACGATGTATTTTAAAAAACCAACAGCTCTTCTTTGGGTGACAATAGTGGTAAGGCTACAAAAAAAGTTTTGTAAAAGAGCTCAAATTTTCTCGCAGCGAGGACCGAACTTTTTAAAAAAAATTTGTAGTTCCAAGAATGCTATCTAGAAAACAGAAGTAGTGTATTTCTAATGTCTTGAAATAGTTTTTCTTTTTGAATTTTCGTTTTGCGCTTGTTATATACGCAGTCTGTCGGTGCGTCGGTAAGGTAGATTTTTCACCAATGCTATGTTAAAATATTATGACATTTGCATTATTAGAAATAGAGAAATTTTGCATAAGGTAACAGTGTGTATTTGGCATTGGTCGATAAATGAATTTTGAACATAGAGTAAATATCAAGTTCTGTTTTAAACTCCTTTACTGATTCGTTTAATTTGATGAAACAAGTGTATGATGACGCGTGTTTATCATGTACGAGTGTGTATGAGTGGTATAAACGATTTAAAGATGATGGTACGGATATAAATGGCGACGAACGTCCTGGTGCAAAAAATTTGCGGTTACGGAAAGTAACATCGAACTTGTGCGTGAATTTATCAGAAATGAGCCGAAATCCTCATTGCTATACGTGGGAATGAAATTAAATATTTCCAAAGATTCAACTCATCGCATTTTGATACAGCATTTAGGACCAAGCAGATTTGCGCAAGGTTTGTAACACACACGCTAACTGATGATCAAAAATTGTTTCGAATTCAACATTGTACAGACTTGATTAAACACTCAAAAAAGGACGAAAACTTCAGGTATTCTATTGCAACTGGCGATGAAACGTGGTATTTTCAATATGATCCAGAGATTAAGCGTCAAAGCTTTGAATGGAAGCATCCAAGCGAAGAAAGACCGAAAGAAAGCCATTTGGAGAAGTCAAAAGTAAAGACAATGTTAGGTTATAATTCGGAAGGCATAGTGCACAAAGAGTTTGTACCAACTAGTCAAATAGTCAATACTGTATATTATCTTAGTGTTATGAAGCGTTTTTAGGCGCGTATTCGTCGTGTGCGCTCTCAATATCGTGAAAATGGTAGCTGGCGTTTGTTACATGATAATGCACCATCTCATCGCTCGACGCTTATCGCTGATTTTCTAACTACAAATTATACTACAATCATTTTAACCATTCAACGTATTCACCGGATTTGGTCCCTCTGATTTTTATCTATTCTCTAAACTACATTTGCCGATGAAAGGACAGCATTATGCCGATGTCGAAGCCATTAAAAAGGCGTCGACAGCGATCTTGAAGGACATCTCTGAAGATGAACTTAAAAATTCATTCGACATGTTAATTGACCGTGCAAAGCGTTGTATTGAAGCCGAAGGCGACTACTTTGAATAAAATAAATGAATTTTACCAAAATAATAAGCTTTTGTTTTTATTTTAAAAAACATCGGTTTTCTCTGCAACAGACTGTGTATAAGCAACAAGTTCAAACGTTTGTACGTTTACTGAATTCAGCATGTGTGCACAAGAATATTTAATAAAAATGGAAGCAGCTCTAAGTAAAGTACTTGCGGTTTGTGTGTGTATATCCTGGGCCAGGATGTTATGTATATTTTGCGGTCGCAAAATAACCACGTGGTCATTGCATTAGAAACTTAACGGTACCAACTCGCGGAAGTGATGCGTGTGGACTTGGTCATGGCCGGAGAAGAAGTCTCTGTGTCTTACACGAGGGGCTTTTAAGAATCAACCCGTATGCTAAGGGGTAGGATACTGGTCATGTTCGAATTAACCAAAAGTTCGATGTGTACTGTGTACATCTATCTATTCGCATTTACAGCATATCAGTAACTAAACCGCGAATATAGTGTTTTTGCTGTGTAGGTCAACGATGGAGACTTCGTGTTTCGTTCCCTACCTTTTAATGCACCACTTTTAATTATGTATTATTTTCACATTGATGGGTAGTTGAAAGAAGTTAGCGAAGGGAAAAAGGATTATTGGAACAGTCCATCTAGCTTATGTATAATGACGTTGAGCGAAATATTTGAAATTCCGTTAATAGATTATATAAATTTATTAATATTGACTTTTTCAAAATTAATTTCTAAAATTAATCTTCCTTATTTCAGGCATCTAATGGACATATCAAAATTATCCGAGAAAATATTAAATTTCAAGAGGAAATGAACCAAGATACTTGCTTAACATGAATATGCCCAAAGCAGAAATACATTTAAATATATTAAAATATAGTTCGCAATCCCCAGTTAATTTGGACGAGTGTACGGACAATACTTTATCAACAATTTCTTTACAGTGAAAGGATAGTAAAGTGACTCGTATCTCGGCACTTAATTAAGCATTCAATCTATGTCATTAAACTTATTGAATACAGTCGATTTATCGCATGGAATCTGGAACGTTCCGAGATGGCAGTCCGCCAAGGAAAGTGTGTCTGAATGGCCCTCACATAATTTTTCTGATTCTTTCAGGCCATTATCAGCGAAATAAATAGAAATATATGCGCTTGTGTACCATTATTTTTTCATCATGGGCAATATTTAAATTTGAAAATAGTTTCGGGGGATTCACGGGCACACGGGTACGGGGCACACATTAAGAGAAAATGGAAATAAGGAAACGATTTCTATGTTAATTTATATGTGTAAAACGTTTCGCTATGCAAATTTTATAACGAAATAGCCGATGTAATGCTGCCGATGGAATTTTTATAAACAGTGAAATTGGATAAAGGAGGGCGTCATAAATTATTTCTGGTATCGAATGCAGAAATTGAGAATTGGAATCGTATTATGCTAAAAGCAGACTGCTATTCTAGTTCTGCCATCTTTTTGTATGACGATTAGTGAAATTTGGTTAATTTTTAATGTTTGGTTTGTAAGTTACAGCGTCAGTAAAACGCTTAAATGGAAAAATCGTACAATGCATAAACTCACAATTCGTGGTGAAATTAAATATTTACTTTTAAAGTATCAAAAGCATCTAAAATTTTGACCAATCTGCAACAAATTAGGTAATGCAAAAGACGAAGTCGAGAATAACAAAAAATCGGGAATCTACGGAATTAAATGTTTAGATTGTAATAAACAATACATCGGAAAAAACAAAACAATCGATAGAAACCCGGAATAAAGAACGTATCGCGCATATAAAATTTAATCGGCCGGAAAAATCTGGTTTAGCAAAACATGTGTTGGGTTGTAATCATGGTGTTAACGCGGATTGTTTGCATTTGATTAAGAACGTGTGTAATTATCGCGAATTAGATACGTATGAAAGTATGTACATGTTGAAGAATAAAGGCCGTATGTTAAACATTGACTCGGGGCCTAATAACTCTCCTCTCTTCGGTCTGCTAAAAAGAGACAGTGCAATAAATCACATGTAGGTATTTATCTCTTTTCCTCTCTCTTTTTTAATGTCATTCATCTTAGTTTAAGTAAAACAATTTTTAAAAATCATGCGAAACGAATATACAGTGTAGGTTTTGGCTTTCAGCGATACAGATCGCGTGCGGAATTTGTTTTCGTACGGGTATTTTTACTGTAGTTGTCCAGGTGCGAGACTGTTCATTTATCTGCTGATAATGACAACTTAGTTGTGGAAATACGTATACAGAAAACGAAGATTATTTTGGCAAGGGGTTATATCTCAACCTTCAGTGATCTTGTTATTGAAGTATTTATAGAGAATCTATCACAAAAAGGTGAGCGGTGAGTAACCGACTAAAAGTTGGGGAAGAGGATAGAGCTGATCTACAAAATAGTGGAAAGAGCTATGTGCGGTTCTTGATTACCGACCAATCAAAGTCTGAATTCTGCCACTCCGTAGAGAAAAATATAACGTAACAAAAATAGATTCTTATTCTGCATTCATTTTACAAAAGGTGTTCCAATAAGACATTTCATTTTCAATAGCCCGTCATTTTAACAGTTGTCATGACTCTGACCTGTAACTACTTGACAGTTGACAAGTAAAAACTACGCCATTAATAAATAAAAATGGGACGATATACGCTTCAACAACGCATTGAAATTATTAAAATTCACTAAAAAATTTCGTGGCCACAGTTCGCAAAACTAAAGAATCTTTTGGTCGTCGTGAAGCACCTTCTCGGCCAGCAATTTTGAAATTGGTGGAAAATTTTGAGCTGTTGGAACAAGTTGATGACGTGATGAATCGACCTCGTGCACGTCGCTCAAGAACAACTGAGAATATTGCTGTTGTAGCCCATAATGTTGAGGAAAACCAAGGTTTGTCCATTTCTCGTCGATCTTCGGAATTGGGCATTCCACAAACGACATTACACCATATTTTGCATAAAAACTTAGGTCTTAAAGCTTTTAAAGTTCAGTCAACATAAAAACTCACGCCTACCAACTATCAACAGCATCGTGTCTTTGGTGATTAGGTCCTTGAAATGCATCAAACTGATCCGGAATTTCATCGAAAAATCATCTAAAGTAATGAAGGCAGTCATTGATATTGGTTATTGTGAGATATATTTTCAAATCATCTGCGAATAATAATTATTGACACTGAGAATATAAACAAGGTCGTTTATAAAAAAGGAATACAAAAGATATTTGGGATTTGAACCTTGCGGAACTCTAGATGTTGAGTGGAAAAGCTGAGATTTATGACCTTTGTAGTAGACATAGTTAGCCCTGTAAGATAAATAGGACTGAAATTACAAAACAAGTGACGGCGAGAGGCCAATTTTAGCAAGCTTGTGCGATAGTATTGTATGATCTATCCAATCAGACGCTTTATGGAAAGTAAAAATTGCGTGTTCTTGAATGTTGTTATCCATGATATCATATACAAACTGAGTAAATATTGTTTAGTTTATGATTGTTGATCGCTTATTAACAAGACCATACTGATATGCGGGTAGCAGAGATTTAATTTGCGGAAAAATGTTTGAAAAAAGGCAAGTTTCAAAGACTTTAGCGAAGTTATTGTGATTGGGCGATAGTTTTCAATGCAATATACATCACCTTTCTTATATACAGGTGTCATTCTATTAATTTTCCAGCATTTAGGAGAAGTACACGAATGAAGTGTAAGATTGAATAGCTACGATAAGGGACCAGCAAGAACGCCAACGCAATCTTTAAGCAAAAAGCTTGAGATACCATCATTTCTCATAGCATTGAAATTCTTTTTTTTACTAAAGCCTTTCTAAGTTTTCACGTTTAAACAATGCAACTGAACCTCGACAAACGAGACAAACACTTGAATTTGACAGATATATTTTCATATGCATCGTAAATCTTTTTGTGATACCCGCTGTACATTCATTCGGGTGATTAAAAAATTTCGGAACGAAGTGTATCCGTTACAAACCTGGTGCAAATAAATATAAAAACATACGAAACTTTACTGCAAACCACCCATTTGTATGTTACTATGAAACTATGAGAATGGCGTTAAGGGAATACGAATTCGTTGTTTCTTCAATCTGCAGACATCCACGAACGCCGTCTATAATATTACGTAGACACGCGAATTCTATTTTTACTCCGGTGTTGGTTTTCTTCTGCATGGAACATTTTTATAACGCTTACACGTCCGGTATCTCGTCGACGCTTGCGTTGTTAATTTGATTAGAGTATAGCCTTATTTCCTGGTTGATTTCCTAATTTACAAACGGGAATGCCAGCGCGTTTGTTGTCAAAACCGTGATATTATCGACTTGTAATAACTACCCTCATCTGTTTAAAGTGCTACAATGTTCATAACGCGTGCGTTAATTACGATTGAAACGTAAATGTTACACGGGGCTGTCTAAATGTATAGCGCATAACGAATTGCTATAAAACGTGAATAAATTAAACGTTGAACGCCACCTGAACAGTTGAACTATATGCATAGCGTAGTTTGGTATAACTGCACTGATTGGCACAGAACTGCAGTATAAATTATCCGGTTTTCAGAGTTTTTTTAGGCACTTAGACTGTACACTGTACAGATCTTATTGGAATTTGTATAACGGTTATGACAATTTAACGCATTAAGAAAAGGAATTACACACATGGAATTGTTAAAAATTATCCAACAGGTGTAAGAATAATATGAGGATTGTTGCTAAAATTTCAGCATGTGGCAACCCTGTAGTTATATGGTGGATATATACGAGACATATTTTTTTGTTGTGTTTTGATATGAAAAGAATACAATGCGATTCGTTCAACGATTTTATTTTTATAGGAAAATCTGTTCCTTCATCTACCCTTCAACATAAGTACCATCAATATTATAAGACAGATATCACACTGTACAACCAGCTCGAATGCCATCCACCACCGCCTGATTTACTAAGCACTGTGTCAGTGCCACTTTCACGTCATAGTCATCGTCATGGCACTGATCACCACTGAGTCTTGTGATAGCACGTTTTGTTACTAAGATCCGTGATTCAGCATTGGTATGTAAGCATCTAGTAATTCAAACACTATGGCGCCCTCCTCCTTAAGATTTTTTGAGTAAAGAACCCTCCAAAATTCTCCGATTTACTGGCTGGTTCTAGTCTTACAAGGAGTCTAGAATGTTGTACAGGTAGAAAATAGAGGCTCTTGGTTGTTACTATGTACGATAGGGTGTAGAGGGACGTAGCAAGGTAATAATTGATTATAATTGCAAAGAAGGTAATTTTGATGGTGCCTGTGGTTGATTAATTTAATCATTGAAGGTTGATATGTAACCCCTTTCCACTGTGCACAGTGTGCGTTTTGGCTTTCAACGGTACAGATCGTGTGCGGAAATTGTTATCGTATGGGTATTTTTGCTGTAGTTTTCCAGGTGCGGCACTGTTTAATATTATCTGCTGATGATAACAACTTAGTTGTCGAAATACGTATATAGAATACGAAAATTAATGTGGAAAGGAGTTATATATCAACCTTCAGTGATTAAATTTCAAATTTCAATTTTATTCGCATTAATAATGTGTCGGGCAGACCCTATTAGCTTTACACTTCCTCACTCTTCGTGGTATTGATTTCAGTAGGTAATCGATGCCTTCGTGGGGTATGGTGCCTTAGGCAAACTGCAGTTTTCTTCCCATAATATCCCACATGCATTCGATTGGTGAGAGGTCGGGAGATCTGAGAGGCCAGGGCAAGATATAGACATGGGTCTCTTCTAATCGATTTAGAGAACTTCTCGCTACGTGGCAATGGTCATTATTTTGCTGGAAAAGCGGATATTTGAGCCTGAAGATGTGGTAGAGTATGAAGTTCCATCACCTTATCAATGTAACATGGGCGTTTGTGGTGTCTTAGACGAACGCTAATTGGAGACGCACTCCCATATGCTATAGCACCCAATAACAAAACTCCCACCCTTCGATGCACACGCATTTCGACAGAAAATTGAATATCGTTCTCACTTTTTTCGTCTGGTCCTCACACTGTTCTCATGTATCCCTATTCAAAATTCAGATTCATCACTTAACACTACCTTATGCCACTTTACCTTGCAGTGCATTCGCAACTTATACCATTGTAAACGTTGCTATCGGTGTTGAGTCGTAAGTGGTGACACAAGATGTGGTCGATAAAATTGCAAGCCGCAACCCTGTTTCAGAGGTAAACGGTTCAAAGAAACACAGGACGATCTCCATTACCTAACCATAGATTACACATTGATCTAGTACCAGAAACTCGGTCTCTTACTGGTATTAGGCAAAGGTGGAGGTCCTGCACCTCAATAGTTTTTCTCGGGTCTCCAGTTCCTCTTTGGAGTCCTTCCTGGGTCTCCTTGCTCCATGACTGATAACAGCGAATGTCGGTGCATTGGTTATGGTGAAGGCAATTTGCAATTTACCTGAACGAAAAATCACCATCGCTTCGACCTCTGTCGAATTCGCTTAATTAATGTTAATTTCCACATTGTCGCACTGCGGCCACAACTAAACCCTTAAAACAAGTTAAACAATAGTATGACAAGAGAAAACGGTGAAAACTGAATCAAAACTCGCAACAAATACACCGGATATTAAAGAAAAGTATAAGCATAAAATATGTTTCTGTCAAGTTTAGCCAAAAAATTCGCACCCCTTTTAGGTGTTGCTGTTTCCATGTTATGAGTATGTATTAACACAATCGATAGAAAATTCATGAATAGAAGGAAAACATAGTGTCATCCTGCATTTGATCTAAGTAAAGGGTTTTCTAATAGGGAGTTGACAAATTTTAATTCAATTTGTGAACGCACCCTTTCACTAATCATCGAACTGTCACTGTCAATTTATTCACTAAACTTAACATTTTCATCATGGTAAAGTACACGAACGAACAACGTCTGCAAATTATAAAAATCTACTACAGAAATTCGGAGTCGGTGACCGCTACTTTAAGAGCGTTAACTCCGATTTTCGGTCGTAATTCTCGCCCTAGTAGACAGGCAGTAATAAGTTTAGTGCAAAAATTTGAGTCTGCATATTCGTTGTGTGATGTTGCCGTGCCAGTCAGATAACGAGTTGGTCGAAGTGTCGAAAATATCGCTGCCGTTGAAACGTCCGTAGCAAATGATCCTAATCAGTCAATTCCACGGCGTTCTCAAGAGTTGGGCACCGCCCAGACCACTTTATGGCGAATTGAAAGATCTTTGTTTACATCCATACAAGATCAAGCTGACTCAAGAATTGAAGCCGATGGACCATTTGCAGCGACGTACGTTCTCTGGAAAAGATGCGCCAAGATGATCAATTTCATCGCAAAATCATTTTCAGTGACGAAGCTCATTTTTGGCTCAATGGGTTCGTCAATAAACAAAATATGCGTTATTGGTCGGGTGAAAATCCACATGTGCTTCATGAAACATCACTTCATCCACAAAAAATAACTGTTTGGTGCGGTTTGCATGCCGGCGGCATCATAGGGCCATATTTTTTCGTCGACGATAATGATCGTCACGTTACTGTGAATGGTAATCGTTATCGCGCCATGATTACCGATTATTTTTGGCCCGAATTGGAAGATATGGACTTGGACAACATATGATTTCAGCAGGACGGTGCCACAAGCCACACAGCACACGTTACAATCGATTTATTGAAGAGTAAGTTTGATGAGTGTGTTATCTCAAGAAATGGACCAGTCGATTGGCCGCCTCGTTCGTGCGATTTAACGCTCCTAGACTTTTTCTTTGGGGCTACGTCAAGTCATTGGTCTATGCCAACAAGCCGACAACGTTTGAAGAGCTCATTGAACATTTAACGCGAAATAGCAGCCGTTTCGGCCGAATTGTGTGGCCGAGTCATCGAAAATTGGGTCCAACGAATCGACCGTTGCAAACGTGCCCGCGGTGGCCGAACGAAGTCGAGTTCCATTCATAAATGTTTTGATTGTACTTCAACCCGATAATAAAGTTTTTGAAATATCTCAAATGGTCTGCATTTTATTTTGAAAAAAATTTGTCAAGTCCTTATTGGAAAACCCTTTACAAAAGACCTTTATGTTCAGCGTTATTTCCGTTGTTAAGTATAAAACAATTGCATATGTTAATTTTAAAATTGCTTCAGAATTCTTCACACAACACTCATTGATAATAACAATTTTAAAATACTTTATTAAGGCGTTATTTATTGAAGCTGCATTTTTATCAATTAATAATTTAAAAAATGTATCACAAATATTATTTACAGATTTGAATATCTGAAATAAAGAACGTCTTCGTGGAAAGTACAGGATACTACGTCAGCTAGACCCCGTAGTACTAATACTACGGAACGACCAACGGACCTTTTACATAAATTTTGATATAAATAAAAGCGTGGCTGCACCTTCCACCGAGTTAAACTATTGTTTCGGAAAAAATATTTTAAGGCGTAACACATACCATAGCCTCTAGCTCGGTCCTTATGAGCGTTTTAGAGATATCTTCGGATTCGTTGAACCATTTTACGTCCGCCGCGGGCTTTGCTCCGGTTACATTACACACAAGCTTCACGTTGGTTTCTGTAACAACATGGTCCTGGACGCCGGATAATTTGATGGCTGTTGGTTTTACTGTAATAAAAAAAATATTGTTTTATATGGGAGGCGTCGGGCCTAAATACAGTTTTTATTCAATTATTTGGAGAATATTGATTGTGATTGGTGTTTGCATTATATTTTGCGATTTAGCTGATATAAAACTAACTGTTGTATAATCCTAGAATGCTTATACTGTCTTATATATTCGCCCGAAACTATTTCAATGGCTTTAATATTTTTTAAATGTTACATGCGTTGACACATTCTAAGAGGGCTGTTCTGAATATTCACGAAAAACAGCGGCATTTCTAAAGAGAATAATTTTATTGTTTACGAAAGAGATTCGCTTTAATGAAATTAATGAAAATTATTGCCTGACAAAACACCTCGACCATCATTTACAATAAATTCCAGGGTTTCCTCATGTAATCTAGCTTTGTCGACAGTTCTAGTACCATGGCGGGTGCTATTATTGAAAGGACAATACAAAGTAAAGTGAGAGAACTATACGTTCATCTCTCGGATAAAAGTGACAGCACTCATATCGCATTATAAGCATATAACAGTACATATTGCTATGATATGCTTTTTGAGCTTTTACTTACTCTCGCACTTAGTCAGGGAAGTATATACAAACTTTTGAGAATAAAATCTAGGCATTTATAGTGTGTATAAGTATTCTCATACAGTAAAATATCTAAAAATGTGTTGCGGGTTAAACTTGGGTTTTAATATGTATATAATACGAGGGTGGTCTGAAAAGTTTCCGACTTAACAAAGATACAAAACATTTTTTCTTAAAATTTATATTTATTTCTCTACATAGTCTCCTTGTAACTCTACACATCTCTTCCAGCGATGCTCCCATCTCTTTAACCAGTCCAAATAGTACTCGGCGTTTTCCTCTGCAAAATAATTGTTCACGAAGGTGATTGCCTCCTCATTTGCCGAAAATTTTTGTCCTCCGTTTCCATCAAAGAAGAATGGGCCGTAAACAGATGATCTGCATATCGCACAAACCACATTGATTTTAGGCGAATCTCGTACTTGTTCAATGGCTGTATGTGGATTCTGTAGACCCCAAATTTGAACATTCTGTTTGTTACTAGACTACTAACTTGGAAAGTCGCTTCATCACCGAGCACGATGCGTTGTGCGAAAGTGTTATCATTGTCAATAGCATCATGAATCTCGTTACAAAATACCACACGTTTCCGTTTGTCATCAGGACGCAGAGCTTGTAAAAACTGTAACTTGTACGGCTTCATAACCAACCGACGTCTCAAAACAAGCCGAATTGTTGTTGTAGGCAGTTGTAACTGCCGACTGGCACGACGAGTTGATTCTAAAGGATTACGTTGGAAAGCAGTTTGAGTTCATGCAACATTTTCTTCAGAAACGCGAGGGCGGCCAGGACTCTTTCCTTTACATACACATCCTGTATCTACAAACTGTCTATACCATCTGCGAATGTTCCACCCATTCGGAGGATCAATTTGGTAGTTCAACCTGAAACGTCTTTGCACTGTAATCACGGAATTACACTTCGCAAACTCGAGAAGACAAAATGATTTCTGCTGAGGAGTAGCCATTTTAAACATATGACGGTTACCAAGAGAAACAGAAGACATCTGATATCTAGCGGCTACTAAATAAACTAGACTATGCATTCGTTTCTCCAATAGCCGAGCTGAGGCGCAGCGATCGACAATATGGACAAAACAATAGTTTGTAATATGTATATTTTTTTTGAAACGCGCTGTATTTTACGTATATTTCTATTTCTTATTTCACTTCAATAACATAATTGTTACGATTTAAAGGAGATTTTATAAATCGAAAGTATGTTACATGTATGCATTCATCTGGTCTTTTGCAATGATGTATATACAATGTTGTATAATTACAGAGTTTATGCGGTTTGTTGGCGTATACACTTAACCCTCACGTCCCTTTTGTGTGGAATATCTCCATTAGTTGCCCTATAGTTAAAACTTAGATACAAAGATTTGCATGTATTATTCTGAATCCCGGATTAACCATATCATGTAATAAAGACAAGATGTAGATTGCAACTAACTTACTGAGATGTTCGTATGTATTTTTGCTAGTTCCAGTATGCATAACTACTGTCGCGATCTCTCTCTTTATTTTAACTTTATTGGTACAAACATACATTACGCCTTGTAGTTTTTACAAGGTATCTGTCGCATAAATAGTATAGTAAACTTATTTATAGTGTTCAAAGTAAGTTTCTTAATATATTGTATGATATATAATTATGCGCTTTTACGACCTAAAACTGCAAAATTTTAATTTCGTCCTCCGTTTACTGCTCTCTAAAGGTCGAACTCACGGTCTCATGACTACCGGAGATGTATCTAATCACTCCACCAAAAAAATCTTTTTCAAAAATTTATCATCTTCGACCTTTTCCTGACTTTCAGAAAACTGTTTATGTCATTCAAAAACACACGCACGTGACATAATATTATCATCAAACACTTCTTTTAACATTTTATAAATATTCAGTTGGATTTTAATGTCAACCATTATCACGGCACTACTAAGTAATGATGTCCTCTACAATTAAAGCTGGAAAGTAAACTAAAGCAGACAGAAAGACGAAACTACGGGTTGTTGCTTGGGAGATATCAATTTCCAATTTCCAATTACACCCTCGGCTGCACTATGTTTTAAACACCTACTTTTTCTGTGCGAAATTAATAACTTTTAAAATATTAAACTTTTTGGAGCCACATTGAGAGGGAAGCTAAAGACAGGCATTTTTGGATAAATCTAAGAAAAAATTAACCCATTGGTGACCAATTAGATGCAAAAAAAGTCAATTTATTTCATTATTTTTTTTATTAAAAAAAATTATTTTACTTTAGTTTTCAGTCAAATTGATTGTATCAGTTAACTGCAATTCATTTTCTAGACACATTTGACTCTAAGTATTTATTGAACTAGCGAATAAAAATTCGCCTTGTTCGTAGTGGTTTTCTTCATCCATATTTTCATTTATATCATTGGAACTTAGAAGCTCTATAACTTCATGTGGAAGGTTTAAAGGCTTATGTTGTTGCATCTGTTTATATTGCGCTTGGCCTGTGCTACTGTCAAATCCGTAGCTAAAAATTAACTCACATTTTAAATGATCAGAATTTTCATATTCCATTACGGCTTCAAAACCCTCCTTTTGCATTTCAACAATTCTATTGACAGTATGTAACACAACAGATTCTAAAGGAGCTCTTGCTACGGTCTCGGTTACTTTGATACCTTCTGGTCGGCATTTTGACTTCGCAGCTAGAATTTGGTTATAGTGAGGATATATGTTACAGTTTCTCGATTTACTTTCACGACGTATTGCGTTATACTGTGCTGTTGTGAAACTGTTTTCTATGAAAAAAGCTAACGCTTCATCTGCAGAAAGAGGACTTGGTTTAAGTTGACTTTCTGAGTACATCTTTTTAATTTTGGAAGGTCTTGTTAATTGCTATGGTTTCCTTAAGAACTGCAGTTAAGTTAGCGTTGCCTTCTTTCCTAGCTGAGGTTGCTGCTGCTTGTACTAGTAAATCAGTTTACACTAATATAGCCGTTGAAAGCTCCGCTGCTGCTCTTTTTTCCCATATTCCGACTTTTTGCAAAATGGAACCTCTGGACGTCCCACAGTGGAAGCAGTAGTTTTAATAGCTGCTTTTTTAATTTGGAAAGATATTTCGCTATTTAGCCATGAAAAGTTTTCATTTCGAAACTGATTTTCTCTTCTTCCACTTTTTATCCATTTTGTTTCTAGATACTTGCAGAAAAGGCGTACCTTCTCCACCAATAATTTCTCGCAATGATCACCAATCTCAGACGCATCAACTTTATTTAAGACATATTGGACAAGGATATCACTTTTTGAGTTTTTTGAGGGTTCTTTTAACCAAATTTCAAAAAGTTCGATTTTTTTCAAAGCATAGGAATCTACAAAAAATGATATTATTCAGATTACGCAACTTTACGCAATATGAGATAAATCCTAGTAAATGAACCACATTTCAGTGTATTCAAATATGTTTACATTTGGTTTGCCAAACGTTAACATTTTTTTAAAAGCTTACATGAAATTAAACTTTTGACAAAAACCCATTTGATTAAAGGTTATGTTAAAAATTAAATTTTTCAAAAAAAATTTTAAAACTTTTCAAGAATTTATGAAATAAATCTTAAGTACTTACATGACAGATTATTCTCCATTAAAAACTTTTTATAAAATTTTAACACGCTTTTCACAATAAATGCTCAAACTTTCGTTAAAAAGGTGATATTTTACAAAATTGTTTTAACACGTATGGGAACAATGCCTTTGACTGCGCGCTGTCAAACGGTATTTTGTATTTTTCAAAAAAAAAGTATCAATTTGTTTGAATTGGAGTATTAGTAATTGGTTGGCAAAAAAACAAAGCTATATGAATATCTGCTTCTGGGTTTCCGGGCTGGAACCGCGTCACTAGTATATCTGCCGACGTTTCGTACCCATTTGTATGGGACATCTTCAGGGCTGAACTACTGCACTGAAACTGGTCCAGTTTCAGTGTAGTAGTTCAGCCCTGTTTGAAACATAGTGGCCTGATGCGGCTGAGCGATGAAAGGAACGCAGTTTCGTTA
This sequence comes from Dermolepida albohirtum, assembly GCA_031893035.1. Taxonomy (NCBI): domain Eukaryota; kingdom Metazoa; phylum Arthropoda; class Insecta; order Coleoptera; family Scarabaeidae; genus Dermolepida; species Dermolepida albohirtum. Next base: position 76,591 of record JAVIWB010000973.1, on the reverse strand, counting down.
TTTAATTGCCATACCTCGTATATTTAATTCTGCGCTAGATCTCTCTTTAATACATTTTAATTCAACTGACGACAAATCCAAATAAGACGTATGTAAAGGGTTTTCCAATAGGAACTTGACAACTTTTAATTCAATTTCTGAACGCACCTTTTCACTAATCATCGAACTGTCTCTGTCAATTTATTCAGTAAACTTAACATTTTCATCATGGTAAAGTACACGAACGAACAACGTCTGCAAATTATAAAAATTTACTACAGAAATTCGGAGTCGGTGACCGCTACTTTAAGAGCGTTAACTCCGATTTTCGGTCGTAATTCTAGCCCTAGTAGACAGGCAGTAACAAGTTTAGTGCAAAAATTTGAGTCTACATATTCGTTGCGTGATGCTGCCGTTCCAGTGAGGCAACGGGTTAGTCAAAGTGTCGAAAATATCACTGCCGTTGAAACGTCCGTAGCAAATGATCCAAATCAGTCAATTCCACGGCGTTCTCAAGAGTTGGGCATCGCCCAGTCGACTTTATGGCGAATTTTGCGTAAGGATCTTGGTTTACACCCATACGAGATCAAGCTGACTCAAGAATTGAAGCCGATGGACCATTTGAAGCGACGTACGTTCTCCGATTGGGCTCTGGAAAAGATGCGCCAAGATGATCAATTTCATCGCAAAAACATTTTCAGTGACGAAGCTCATTTTTGGCTCAATGGGTTCGTCAATAAGCAAAATATGCGTTATTGGTCGGGTGAAAATCCACATGTGCTTCATGAAACACCACTTTATCCACAAAAAATAACTGTTTGGTGCGGTTTGCATGCCGGCGGCGTCACAGGGCCATATTTTTTCGTCGACGATAATGATCGTCACGTTACTGTGAATGGTAATCGTTATCGCGCCATGATTACCGATTATTTTTGGCCCGAATTGGAAGATATGGACTTGAACAACATGTAGTTTCAGCAGGACGGTGCCACAAGCCACACAGCACACGTTACAATCGATTTATTGAAGAGTAAGTTTGATGAGCGTGTTATCTCAAGAAATAGACCAGTCGATTGGCCGCCTCGTTCGTGCGATTTAACACTTCTAGACTTTTTTCTTTGGGGCTACGTCAAGTCATTGGTCTATGCCAACAAGCCGACAACGTTGGAAAAGCTCAGAGCCAACATTGAACGCGAAATAGCAGCCGCTTCGGCCGAATTGTGTGGCCGAGTCATCGAAAATTGGGTACAACGAATCGACCGCTGCAAACATGCCCGCAGTGGCCATATGAACGAAGTCGAGTTCCATTCATAAATGTTTTGATTGTACTTCAACCCGATAATAAAGTTTTTGAAATATCTCAAATGGTCTGCATTTTATTTTGAAAGTTATCAAGTCCTTGTTGGAAAACCCTTTACATACATACTTATTATATCCATCATAAGTAATAAAAGACTTATCATTAGCTTGATCAATATATGCATTACATTTAATGCAGAGCCTGAACTAAGACCTCTGTTACATTAAAACCTTAATAACCACAAAATGCACTCGTAACTTAATTCTCCTTTTCCAGAATATTCTTTTTAATACTAATCTAGTACAAAATAAATATTTAATGACATGCACAATATACCATGAACTGCAATGAATATTACGATTTCAAACAGAATTCTTAATAACTTCGGTTCCGTCTCCTCATTCCACCTCTTGTACATACATCCAGAAGTTTCAATGTTAAGAATGGAAACGGCCGATATAAATAACAATAAGAATCTTTTCATCGTTATTAACAATGGCGTTCCAATTAAATATGTATTCGCCCAACAACAAATGTACATCAGGACTAGAATAACAAGAGCGATAAAAGAAGAACGGATGGGAAAACTTCTTGGATACTTGCGTTGTTGTTGGCGTCCCTACTACATTCGCTTTGAAGTTGATTTAATCGGAAATAATTTGATGTAGGTTATACCACTTGATGTGGGTTTCCACCGCAAATTAATCCAAGTTATTTAAACATGGCTTTTTGTACTTGATTTTCGCACCTTTCAACTACGGTATATTAAATTCATTTGTGCGGGTGTAATAATTTATAAATTCCAATAAAATCTTTATTTCTTACAATTTTATTCGCCATTGAAAAACTTACACACGTTCAAGGTGGTTAGAATTCACGGATAATCGTCAGGTAGGGCGATTCTATGATTAATTTGGAGTCGACGATCCTAATACAGAAATGTTATATTGTAATTCGTTAAGCCATACAAAGTGCTTGAAAAAAGTGTAAATTTGGCAAAATGATATGAAACCATCAATAAATCAGTAGGAACAATATGACAATATATGAGTTTTATTTAATGAAAATAACAGTAATAATATTTATTGACGTAAATGCTGAAACTTGTAGCCATTGTGCTGTAGTCTTTCAATTGAATTGAATCTAGGACGCGTTGCCACATACCTGGAGTAATTAATTGTATTGTGGCCTTCTTTCTATTTATTATTTCCAGTTCATTGGTCGGAGATGTCGCATAAACTTTTTCCTTCAAAAAACCCCGAACAAAGAAGTCAAGAGGATTCATATCTGGTGACTTTGTAGGCTAGGATATAGAGGACTATTTCGCCCAATCTATCTCTCTGGAAAATGTTTGTTCAACCATGCTGTTGTAATTCTTGGAATCACCGTGCAACCATCGTGCATGTAACATTCCAAACAAAGAAGTCAAGAGAATTCATATCCGGTAACCTTGCAGCCCATGATATCCGATCCACTTATCTTGAAAACGTTCGTTCAACCATGCTCTGGACACTTTTGCATTATGAACAGGCGAACCATCGTTAATATATAATACATCTTGGCTCTGATATTTAATGAAACATTATCCAAAACTTCCTCCAACACATTTACGTATTCATTTGTATTTAGAATATTCGGAACAAATATTGATTCTGCAATTTGAACACTTAAGATGCCTAGCCAGATATTCATAGAAAACTTTCTTTGGTGACCAAAATTTTCGAATAGCTCTCAAGCTTTCATCCGTCCAAAAATAGAAATTGTGACTGTTAAGATATCATTTCTTGTGAACATGTATTCGTCACTCCATAGAATAAGTTACAAAATGCTTAGATCTTCTTGAATTACTGAAATAACTATTATATTTTATGACCCACTGTGGTTATTCCTGGAATAATCCCTACCGCCATAAATACGACTATTTTTGAGATAATATTGATAGCAAAATGCTTGCCTGCCCTCACCCCAAAGAGTCTTGTGTACCGAAATATGCATTCGTTTTCAAATAAACTTGTTGCGCTTCACTTATAAGACCGTATTTTTTATGTGAGCTTCTTAAAATGCCAAGAGGAAGACCAATAAGTTTAGAAAAACGTTCTGTAACTATCGCTTTTCACCAAGAAGGTTATTAAGTGGGTCAAATTTTCGAAAAAAACACATGTTAATAAATCGACTGTTAGTGATGTTCGGTGATATCAACGCACGGTATATCTGGACGTTCAGGTCGTAAGCGAATAACATCTCACGCCGACGATGAGCGTATAAAATTGTTGAGTAAACGAAATAGGGATAGCAAGAAAAATTTCTGTTACTACGGTGAAAAGAAGATTAAAAGCTACAAATCTTCACGGCCACGTTGCTGGAAGAAAACCCTTACTTCGACGGGGAAACAGGCAAAACCGACAACTATGGGCAGAAACACACAGAGATTGGACTCTGAATGACTGGAAAAGGGTCTTGTGGATTGACGAATCGAAGTTTGAAGTATTCGGACAATCAAGGCGTGTTTTTATAAGACGAGCGAGTTGTCAAAGAATGCCACGGGATTGTATAGTGCCAACCGTTAAAGAAGGAAGAAGTTCCGTCCTTATTAGGGGTTGTTTTTGCTACGCCGGCACCGGTATTTTGCGAAAGGAGGGTTATTTAGAAATATTGCAAGAAAAAGCAATACCACTGGGGCTACGTTTAATCGGTGAAAATTTTGTGTTTATGCAGGGAAACAACCCCAAACACTCACCAGTAATATGTAAGAATTTCTTAAATAGCGAACAAAACAACAGTACTTTACAAATAATGACATGGCCACCGTACAGCCCCGATTTAAACTCCATGGAATTATAATGGGATCAATTGGACAGGAGGGTTCGAAAAGTGTGTCCTACGTCGACAAATCACTTGTGGAACATGTTGCAAGAAGAATGGAATAGTATACCGAATAGAGTCCTTGAAAAACTCGTGAAACGGATGTCTCAAATTGTACGGGCTGTTCTTCGCGCAAAAGAGTGTTCCTTAGATGAGCGGAATGTTTAAGATATCTTTGTTTATTTAACTTTAGAATTGCTTTAATTTTTATTGTTATACTTTATAAACATCTATAAGCAAAAATACAATAAAAATTTTAAATTTCCGACATAAATTAGTATAATTGTTTTCCCTTTTTTTAAATTTATTTGAGTATCCGAACTAATATGCACGATAGTGTGTGTTATCCATTCTTTACTTACCATTTACATCGGCAGTTACCCACGATGTGATAGGTTCGTCCAGCGCCTCGCTCTCCACAACGCATTTGAAATTCTTCTTGAGATCTCCTCGTGACAACGTCATTTGTAATCTGGCTATTCCTGTGCCGGTTCCCTCGCCACTATCTACGGCCTTGTACGTAGCTGTAACAATTAAAACGGTTTAGAAATGCAATAAATCAACTTCAAAATAAGAATTCATCCAATGAAATAACAACGTGTAATATATCTCTTCTCTACGATGTAACAACTCTTTAATAAGCAGTTTCTTGTCTCTGTTCAAAATTAGTTTAACTGAAATACTAGTGGGCTTTGAAATGTAATTGATTTAGGTTCCTAATATTATCATGGAAAATCTATTTTGATTACATATTGTTTGCGATAGAGGTTTTTTTATTTAGTCATTTTCAAAGTATGGGTTGTGGTGTTACAATAAACGGAAAATTATGGGTTTTTAATTAATTCATATCGTGAAATGTGCGTAATTATGTTTACATATATGCAATTATATATGCATTTAATGATAACCCAACAGAGATTCCTATGGAACCCTCACAGCAATCGGTTTTGCAGAAGACTTCACTCCTTAAGCGTATATAAAATGTCCGATTTGCAAATTATGAATTCAACAAGCGTACAAGCATCAAGTTTATTCGGATTACTTTATGGCAGAGTCTTTGGTGTCATATTGTATCAAAAGTAGTGGATATGTCTAAAAGCTTCACCCCAGCGCCTCCCTACTCGGCCAAAACTTTTTTTTCAACTTGTAGGCGAAAAGCCTACAAGTTGACGGATTGACCTTTGCGAAAACCAAATTGTAGTTATGATCCAACGGAATACAATCTTATTACTTTTTATATTGAAATTGTTCCAATTTTAGAAATAATCCACTTTCACATTCAAAAGTCCAAATTTTGATAAGGTCTTATGTATAAACATAATTACGTGCATTTCACGAAGTGAATGAATGAAAAACCGGTAATTTTCTGTTTATTGTAATACCACAGTCCATAATTTCCAATTCGCTTGCCGGGTGGATGCTCGCCCGACAAGCGAACGACTGAGGTACGGTTCCCCATCGAATACCCAGAACATTCATTAATTTCTGTCTTAATTATAACTTTACAATAAAGTTAGGGCAGAAATAAATTAAGGAATCCCGCTTGTTCGGTGAGGAATTGAACCTCAGTCGTTAGCTTGTACCAGCGGGCATGCAGTTCTCCAAGTGCAACACTGCTTAATTTATCTGCTGATGATGACAACTTAGTTGTCGAAATACGTATACAGAATATGAAAATTAATGTGGAAAGGGGTTATATGTCAACCTTAGTGATTAAATTAATCAACCACAGGCTCCATCAAAATCACCTACAATACAATATTTCATTTAAAATTTTTATAAATATTAAATTAGTGATTAAAGTAATTAATGTTTCTTCTATGTCTTAGGATAGATTGCATACAATAGAAGCACGATCCTTCATTATAAATCGGATAATCTAACATGACCTGTTGTATAGCCAGCTTTAAGATAGTTTACGGCTGTCAGTGCTTCGCTCTCTGAGAAAGTTCTTATGAAAAAGTTGTTCGGACTTCCCTCAATAGCCGACGTGAATTAAAAGTCGAATACTATTGCGTGGAAATAATACATACATTTGTTTTCTGTTTTTCTTGGTAGCAGTCATATGTTTAAAATGGCTACTGCGCAGAACAAATCATTTTGCGAAGTGCAATTCCGTGATTACAGTGCAAAGACGTTTCAGGTTGAGCTACCAAATTGATCCTACGAATGTGTGGAACACTCGCAAATGGTATCGAGAGTTTGTAGATACAGGATGTGGATGTAAAGGAAAGAGTTCTGGTCGCTCTCGTGTTTCTGAAGAAAATGTCGCACAAATTCAAACTGCAAAATCAACTCGTCGTGCCAGTCGGGAGTTAGAACTACCTACAACAACAATTTGGCGTGTGTTGAGACGTCGGTTGGTTATGAACCCGTACAAGTTGTAATTGTTACAAGTTCTGCGTCTTGATGACAAACGGAAACGTGTGACATTTTGAAACGAGATTCGTGATGCTATTGACAATGATAACTTTCGCACAACGCATCGTGTTCAGTGATGAAGCGAGTTTTGATTTTAGTAGTCTGGTAATCAAACACAATGTTCGAATTTGGGGTCTACAGAACCCACATGCAGCCATTGAACTTGTACGTGGTTCGCCTAAAATCAATGTGTTTTGTGCGATATCCCGATCATCTGTTTACGGACTATTCTTCTTTGATGGAAACACGGTTAACGGTCAGCAGTATCTCGCTATGCTACAAAACTGGTTGTTTGCGAGGCTGTACGAAAAAAATTTCATTTTTCAACAAGACGCCCCCCCCCCCTCACTGGACTCGCTAAGTGCGTGGATATCTGAATGAAACTCTACCGAACCGTTGGATTGGTCGTCAAGGAGCTGGCGATTTAGCATGTCTCAGCTGGGCTCCACGGCCACTGGATTTGACACCCTGTGACTTCTTCCTGTGGGGTTTCGTTAAAGACAACGTTCATGTACCACCACTCCCACAGAACTTGGAAGAGTTGAAGAACCGCATCCGTACTGCCATGACATTGGTGACGAAGGACATGCTTGCCCGAATATGGGAGGAATTTGAGTACCGATGTGATATTGTTCGTGTCGTTGATGGAGGATATATTGAACATCTATAATCTGAACTTCGGAGGTTCGTAAATATGTGTGTAAAGTTTCACATTCGTATGTCTTAAAGTTTAATAAATATACGCATTCGAAATACGTATATTCTTTTTGAAACACCTTGTACATTAGTTGTACACTCATGTGTAATTTACTGTATTTATTTGTTAAAATAAACAATAACTTTTATTTAAACACCCAACTTATTTCAACGTAAAGCAACGATTTATACGCTTCATTCCAGGTTGCAAAAAATGTCCAGTTTAAATATGAATTAAAATATGTGCAATGTCAATTTAATATGATATTAACTCTAAATCTGTGTATACATGAAATGGTTTATTCGATAACGAAAAATATGTTCAACTAATTATTTTAATGTCCATTTCGATATAATACCGTTTTTAGTTAAGCCCCCCCCGTGTTAGGTAGCTGTGTGTGATTTAATTAAATTTATCAAAATAACGTATAAAACTATTCAGTACTGCATTTTGCATGGGATATATTTTCGTTTTTCTCTTAATTGCCCGTTTTATTGCAAATGCGTATACGACTTTCGAATTATGGGTAAATTATTTGAAATATTTGATCCTACATTGGCATCTGTTCGATCATTAAATTCGAAAATATTTTAATTCTATGTAAACGTTGTCTGCAAACTCTGTTTGATAAATTGATAAATCATTAATGGTTAGGAATCTTTTAATGTGGTATGTAGGTAATTATATTAGGACAAAACTACGGAAGCATTGTAATTTTGCCGATTATAAAGACTGTTTCAAATTTCGCAGTTTTTTTAAAGAATAAATAAAACATAATTTGCATTCACCTTCAAAAACGTTTTATTGGTAATTGAAGTATCAGTTATGGCATTTATATGCGAAAAATAATATCTGCCAAATGGTTTCCTCTTGCAGCTCCACAGACTTCCACTCTTTTGTTAAAATTTTCACATTTTGACATAATTGAGGCTCTATCTCACCAATGACACGAATAATTTCATCTTTCGAAGCAGAAATTGATTGTGGACTGTTTTTATAAACCTGACTTTTCACATAATCCCAGAGAAAATAGTCTAAGGGTGTCAAATCACATGATCTTGGTGGCCGATTAATATCACCGTTTCTTGAGATTACACGTCCAGGAAATTTTTCTCTCAATAAATCAATTGATTCGTGCGCAAAGTGAGGTGTAGCGCCATCTTGTTGAAACCACATATCCTCTAGATAGATATTCATTAATTTAGGCTACAAAATTTCGGTTATCATCCGACGATATCGGTCACCATTGACAGCTACAGCTTCACTAGCAGCATTTTCAAAGAAATAAGGTCCAATTACACCACCTGACCATAATGCACACCAAACAGTAACTCGTTTAGGATGCGTAGGTTTCTCATGAATAATTCGTGGATTTTCCTCACCCCAGATACGGCAATTTTGTTTATTAACATAGCCACTAAGTTCAAAATGTGCCTCATCGGAAAACATTTTTTTTTGAGGAAAATCAGCTGGTTGTTCATTGATGAAATTGACAAGTGAACGACGTTTTAAATGATTTAATGGCTTCAGTTCCTATGTTATTTGAAACTTGTATGCCTTCAGAGCTAAATCCTTGTGTAAAATACGCCGTGTTGTTGATCCACTAAGTTCAGGTTGTTGTGAACGTCGTCTAATGGACATTTCAGGATTAATTTGGTAGGTAGACTTCCGCGGTCGTGGTCCATGCTATCTGCTTCTAGGTTTCCGGGCTGGAACCGCGTCACTAGTATATCTACCGACGTTTCAGTAGTTCAGCCCTGAAGATGTCCCATACAAATGGGTACGAAACGTCGGCAGATATACTAGTGACGCGGTTCCAGCCCGGAAACCCATAAGCGGATGACCTTTCAGGATCTTCAGCAATACGTTCACGAACCAAACCAATATTTTTTTGTGAACGACTACTACGACTGTATTTTTCACTTTTTTGATCTTCCGCGGAACCGGTCTCTTGAAATTTTTTAATAATTCGACCAATAGTGCTTTCAGATGGACGGTTATGCAAACCATAAAATTAACGTAATTTTCTAAAAACTCTTTTCACAGAACGCTGATATGTATAAAATGATTCAACAATTTGAACACGTTTTTTTAGCGTGTACGAAGCCATTTTTATAAATGTCATACATCACACTTTTTAAATGCCCACATACCCAGACAAATTCAGTGCGCCATCTATATTTTATTTATTCTAAAAAAAAACGCGCAATTTGAAACACTCTTTATTATAACATTTACTATTCTTAATACCCGAAACATTTGTACATAATTTACTTAAAAATATACGCTTTTATTGGGTGATTCGTTTTTTCCTTACACAATATTATATACGACTATCTTAAGATACATCAGCGAGAGGAAAATGCGAAAATAAAATATGTAAATTCCAATTAATATAGGGTAATGGCAGGACGATACAATCTCTCCACTCTCGAAGGTTTAGAAGTAGCCTTGGGAAAATTACGATATTAAATTTGATGGTCGCTTTTTTTAGATTTTTGAGATTTTTCGATAATACTGTACTAATACGTAGTGATGTACGACCTTAAAGTGACGTCGGAGAATATTATTAAGCTTCGTGAAAAAGATTAATAGCCAACTCGAAAACTACGACCTCGAACGAAGAATATGTTTTTAACAAATTTCAACCACTAATTAGGATGAATAGTGGAGGTAAAAAAGTAGAGCAGGGTTTGCCTGAATGTCTTTTAGAAGATGAGGGAAAATATTAAAAGACGAAGACAGTTCATAATCTGCGAATGCTTTTTTTTTGCCATAGATTGACTGCAAAACATAGTGCTTGCCAAAGACACTATAACTCTGTGAGTTACTTATTGTTAGTGCAAAATTTTTAATAAAAGTTGTCAATAATACAATTGCCTGACGATCTATTTTGTGACAGATGGACTTTCGTATAGACACAATACACAAAACAACTATAAACTATACTTACAGGATTATATAAAATAAAGAATTATTACACTATTTTGAAATTAATATATATAATATAAAAATGGGAAAATCTATAATACGAGAGTGGTCCCAGAAGTACCCGACCAACAAAGAAAACACAAAGATTTTGGCAAGAAATATATTTATTTTTCAACATAATTTCCTTTTAGCTCTATACACTTTTCCCAGCGATGTTCAATAAGTTCGATACCCTTTTTATAATAAGAACTGTCTTGCTCCTCAAAATAGCAATTAACTACCGAGATCACTTCTTTACCGTTGAAAAATCTTTGACCACTGAGCCATTTTTTCTAGTTTGGTAACAGAAAATTATCCGAGGGGGCTTAATTGGGCGTATAGGGTGCATGTGGTAGCAATTTAGACTTTAATTCCTTAACTTTGGCCATTGCAATAACAGATTTGTGAGCTGATGCACTGTCTTGATGAAACATCACAACAAATGCGGCCCTTTTTGCTAGATTTCTTCTCTCAAACGTTGCAATAAGTTCGCATAATACTCGCCGTTGATAGTTTTCCCTTTTTCGAGATAGTCAATGAAAATTATCCCACGCACATCCCAAAAAACCGATGCCATGACTTTGCTTGCAAATGAAACGGTCTTCGCCTTCTTTGGAGCCGGTTCTCCCTTTTGAGTCCATTGTTCTGATTGTTCATTTGTCTCGGGTGTGAAGTGATGGACCAATGTTGCATCCGTGGCTATGAAACGGCGCAAAAATTCTGCTTTGTTGCTGTGAAACTTCGCCGAACACTCAATTAAAATAAACACTGTTTTTGCTCGAGTGTGAGCAAACGCGGCACCCATCTTGCACACAGCTTTCTCATGTCAAAATTTTCAAGCAATATGCGATGTACCGCACTTTATTAAATGCTTACTATGTTTGCTAGCTCGCGCACTTTCAGTCGACGATCATCCAGTACCGCTTTGTGGATTTTCTTCACCATTTCTGGAGTCGTCACCTCTTTTGGTCCACCACTGCGATGCTTATCTTGGTAGCTCGTACGGCCCCGTTTAAATTCTGCTACCTAATATTTCACTGTTGTAAACGAAGAAGCGGACTCACCCAGAGTAGAATTCAGTTCAGCTTTTACATCGGCTAGACTGAGGCTTGTCAAATAAAAGTATTATACCACGTAACGATGACCAATTTTCTCCATTTTTACAAATTCACTGAAAACGTTCATTATTGATGGCTGCCAAACAAATACTAAACAACGTGGCGTCTTCAAACTTGAAACATATGCTTTATAGGTTGTATACTTTTTAATACAGTGATATTTTACAAACAAATACCACCATCTCTAGGTCAGGCCGGGTACTTATGGGACCACCCTCGTAAAAAGAAAAGCGAGTAAAAATGCATTTCCACAATACATTGCATTTATATTTTTTGCGTAATTAAAGTCCTTCTGAGCATTTAATATATTTAAAGAAAATTATATAAATTCAAAAACGTTTTTATATTAATTAAGACCCCCCCTTTTGCCAATCTTTCCTTGAATAAAATAAAAATAAAAATATTCTATTCAGAAAATTCTCAATTTAACAATCATTTTCGATTTTCCAAGTTCTCAAGTATTGTTATAGTGTACTTAGTGATAGAAAGTAAACGTTAATTATTTTGGAGTACCTCATTTTCATTATCAACCGTCACAGAACATTAAAAAAAGTGTGCGTATACGACCTTACAACCCGTGTGCGGTCAAACATCAGGTACTATATCGTCATCAATTTACAAAGGCCTGTGCCAACAATACAACAACGACTATCATAGATTAGCAATTATGAGCAGTATTTACGGCGTTTAGTTCGATATTTACACCATGAATGACAAATTATAGTGTTTCGGTATCTCTATGGCCGAGTTAAATTAAAACATTATGCTGTGAAAACAGTCATTATTTATATCGGGAAGGTTTGGTGGTTTTAACCTCACGCGCTTTGACCGCTACATAAATATACCCTAATTTAGTTCGTTCGAAAGTTGTTCGAATATATTTTTCTTAAAAATGTTTTATTTTAAATATTCGAGAGGCAATAAATTTTAAAGGGTTCACTTGAAATTCATTTATACCTTGGAATTTTAAGAATGTTTAGTTAAATATTTTTATAAAACAATAGAACTTAAGTGTTTTTGTTTGCATTTATATTACATATAAGATATGATTCGTCAATATAAAGGGTACTAGGAAAGTTTTGCAATATGACGCAACAATGAATCATAGGAAGGTGCTTGTTGCTGCATGTTGAGACATGTTCATACGTGCATAGTAGCCGCCGTGCCATGTCGATGGGCTTAGTTATTCATTAGCAGTGAGAGTGTAAAGTGCTTGCGATGGCATCATGGTCATGAAATGAGATGAGTGCAGTTTCGAAGAAATCACTCTTGCACTAGGTGATGTTTGTCCACATCGCACAACGATAATTAGGTGGTATAGAGAATTCCAAAGGGGAAATTTAACTGTGGAGGATGCTGAGAGGCCGGAAAGGCCACGAACATCAGTTACGGAGGAAAACGTTACTAATGTGAGGAAAATGCTTGGCGAGGACAGGCGAGTGAAATGCCAACAGATAGAGGGTACTTCAGGCCTAAATACACCAGCAATTCGTTCGATTCTGCATGATCATTTGCACGTGAAGAAACTATGGTCTCTCTGGGTGACGCATCGACTGGCTGAAGAGCAGATGACACGACGTGTGACTTGGTGCTGGAAGATGCTAAAAAAGTTTAATAAGGGACAATCTCGGTATGTGAACAACATCGTGACAGGTGACGAGACTTGGCTGTACTATTACGATGTGCCGACCAAAGCTCAAAACAAAGTTTGGGTCTTTGATAATGAGGACACGTAGTTGTCAGAAAATCCCGATCTGTAAAGAAGAAAATGATAGCTGTATTTTTCAAATCAAATGGAATTGTAGAACGCGTCGTTTTGGACACACAGAAAACAGTCACGGCTAAGTGGTATACTGGACAGTGCCTGCTTAAAGTCATTAGATCTATGAAGAACCTGCGGCCAAAGTCAAGAATGGACACCTCTTTCCTCCATCACGATAATGCTTCAGCTCACCGCGCCAAAGCCTGCACCGAATATTTGACCACGACAGGATTGAAACTTCTCTAGCGTCCTTCCTATAGCCCAGATCTTGCTCCTTGCGACTTTGCACTGTTCCCGCATGTGAAAATGAAGCTAAAAGGCAGGCGGTTTTCTAGTGATGAGGACCTTCTGCGAGATTGGGACAACGAGTGCGCTTTACTCCCTAGTGAAACTTGGCCGAACTGGTTTAAAGATTGGTTTCGGAGGATGGAGAGGTGTATTGAGTGTAGAGGAAATTACTTTGAAAAAATTAAATAAACAAAACTGTATTGCGAAACTTTCCTAGTACCCTTTGTACGTACTTGGCCAGAATAGATCAAGTCGAGAACGCAGCTTGTCAAAATAAGGACAGAAGCCGATGCTTAATGCACCTTCTTCGAGCGCTAGAGATAGACCGAGTACAGAGATGCGTTACAACAGGAAGTAGGCGCTTTGACGCCGAATGTTGTCTGGAAGCGATCGTTGATAGGCGATCGCCACGTTCGTGGAAAGTGTTGAAAACAAAGAAAAATAAGACAAAAGCAACAGCGGTAGCCAATCAATAAGATGTCATCCTGAAGATATGTAAACAGCGATTACGGGATGGAGTTTCCACCTTGACGAAGTGAGGTTCTTAGTGGCTGCGAGCCTCACACAAGTAGGAGAATTTCCCTCACCCAAAAAAATATTACTGTGTTATGTATTATTTAAACGAGGAATACAAATATTTATATTTGAATTTTCTTCTGTAGAATCGAAATACTGTACTTAAGTATTCCCTCCTTAATATAAGAAATCCGTCTTAGTAGTATCTGTGGAGAAGAAGTGTATATTTCGTAAATATATTTTGGTAACGGAGAGACCGTGAACATTATTTCGCCCAACAATTACAATACAATATATCTCATCAAGCACAATTTTTCACGTCGACTTTATGATTACAACAAATAATACATCCTAATTTTATGGTCAAGTAATCTCCATCTTATTTTTCGTTAATCCGGGTGGGCTTTGTTTAGTACGTCATTACGGAGCTTGTTCTGCCGGACGGACACATGGACCGGACTGAAGCACCGTAGTGCGCGCCTCCTAACGGCGGCGATATAAATCTAACGATGTCCAGTGTCGCTCCAATCGGCCGGGCTCATTCTCCCTTAGTTGCAATACATCGTGCAGGCGTCTCGCTCGGAAGGATACCGTCCGCCTCGAGCCCTTTCTTTCTACTGAATTAACGAACACCCGTAGGGGTCCTTTATTGGAAGCGGAGCATGTAAAGGATAAACTGCAGGATGGCCGACTCAATTTCCTCCAGGCGATCCCGCTGATGGGTCACACTTCGCTTTGAGCCCATTGACTGCGTGATTATTTAAACCGGGTTTTTTTCCCTGTATTAAATTGAAAATGTATGCAAATTAGGTGGCGGAACCATTCGGAACAAGACAAATATTTACGATGCACCACTGTGTGTGTCTAGCGATTCTAAATGCTGTAAGTTTAGGTGAAACGTTCGGGTTACATGCAATTAAGTTAATTACATCCAATCGAATGGTGCTGTTATACTCCGTAAGTACTGTAATAAATTTAAATTTAGCCGTGGATTTTCGCAGATTGAAGAGAAATTATACTGCTGGTGGGGAAGATTGCGTATTGCACTTTAGTATATTACTAGAGAGCAGATAAGTTTTTCATTAATGATGCGGCTACTTGCGCTCTTTTATGTGCATCAAAAGAATCTTTTTAATATTTGTATCTTGTCTGTAGAATCGAGTTGCCTACAAGGGAATCTTACAAGAAAATGGAAAATACTGCTGATGTGGTTCCAAGAATGGTATCTAGAAAATATGTCTTTTTGGATTTTCGTTTTTCGCTTGCTATATACACAGTCTGTCGTAGAGAAAACCGAACTTTTTTAAAATAGCAATTCTTAACGGCGTCATCTATTAAAAAATATGCGTCGGTAAGGTAGATCTTTCACCAATGCTATGTCAAAATATAATGACATTTGCATCATTAAAAGCAGAGAAATTGCGCATAAAGTAACAGTGTGTATTTGGTATTGGTCGAAAAATTAATTTTGAACAAAGAGTAAATATGAAGTTTTGTTTTAAAATCGTTTACTGAAACGTTTAATTTAATAAATGTATGGTGATTCGTGTTTATCACGTACGAGTGTATATGAGTGGTGTAAACGATTTAAAGACGGTCGTACGGACATAAATGACGACGAATATCCTCATGCAAAAAAATCTGTGGTTACGGAAAGTAACATCGAACTTGGGCGTGAATTTATCAGAAATAAGACGAAATACTCATTGCGATAAGTGGGAATGGAATTAAATACTTCCAAAGATTCAATTCATCGCATTTTCACACAGAATTTGGGACTGAGAAAGATTTGTATAAGGTTTGTACAATACAAGCTAACTGATGATCAAAAATTGCTTCGAATTCAACATTGTACAGACTTGATTAAAGAAAAGAAGGGATGAAAACTACAAGTATTCTGTTGTAACTGGCGATGAGACGCAATATTTTCAATACGATCCAAAGACCAAGCGTCAAAGCTCTGAATGGAAGCATCCAAACGAAGAAATATTGAAAAAAAAACCGTTTGGAGAAGTCAAAAGTCAACAAAATGTTGATTTGTTTTCGAGAGGCATAGTGAACAAAGAATGTGTCCCAACTAGTCAATCGGTCAATGCTGTATATTATCTTGGGTTATAAAGCGTCTTTTGGCGCGTATTCGTCATGTGCGCACTTAATATCGTGAAAATGGTAGTCGACATTTGTTACATGATAATGCACCATCCCATCGCTCGATGCTTATCACTGATTTTCTAACTACAAATGGCATTTTAACCATCAACCATGTACCGTATTCACCGGATTAGCCCCCTGTAATTTCTATCTATTCTCCAAACTACATTTGTGGATGAGAGCACAGCGTTATGCCGACGTCGAAGCCACTAAAAAGGCGTGGTTACAAACTAAATGAAGTCAATATAAATTTACGAATAGTGTAGTTATCATAGTGCTGCTTGTTCATAGATGGCGCGTATATAATTTAATTAGGTCATATACCAAACAAAAGTCGTATACCGAAAAAATATTGTTTAATCCAAACAGGACGTATTCCGAATTGGACGTATTCTAAATCAGATAAATATCGGGGACAGATAGATATCAATACTAGAAAACGTAAAAATTTCATTTTCTTAGGAAGCCAAGTACTTAATCGTACTGTTTGATCGAAAAATTCATTGTCGAAATCTCGTATTATAAAAACCACCAATGAACCAACCATTGTTTTGGGGAAAAATATTCGAATTGTGTGGATAATTGGAGACCCAGTCTTAAGACGACTCTTCGTCTATACATCAGAATAATAAAATCCATGATAAAAAAATCTAAACTCTAGGGCAGTTCAATTTTCTAAGCATTTTTAAAATTTAAATAATACAGAAATAAATCTAGTCAGCTTGATAAACTGTTTTCGAAATATCAGAACAGTTTGCCGAAAAAATCTGGCATAAACATTTCAATAACGCCATTCTAGTTTTTATTTTCCGTGTGAAAAAAAAATAAATTTCAATTGTACCAGGGATAATTTAATAAAATGAAACATTTACATTATTTACATTATAATAGCACGAACGAGTGCTTGCAAATTTAAATGATTAATATTTTGCGTGAACCTAGAATATTAAAACGATTTAACTTCATTGCGGAGTGAATGTTTCTTCAGTTGATTGATGCGCTGAATTTTTAGCTATATTTTAAAGCGTGTAGCGTTAGCAGATCATAATGTAGTAAAATATAAACGGAGGGAATTGAAGATGGGAATTTTCACAATGTCGAATTTGAGAGGAAACTGGATTTATGTATTGTATTACATGTATATATATAAATGCAGGCGTGAAAATATAGAAGGAATAGTTGATAGAATTATGGACTTACATATCTTTAAATGATAAATGATTTGAGGTTAACTTAATAGTAAAACCATTTACTATTTACGTGTAACTAGAGTACAAATTTATTAAATATTTTTTATATATATTTGGTACAATAACTTCCATAAACAATAAAAATGTTGTTATTGTTGATTGTTAGTAGATTAATGAAAATGAAGTCCATTGGTAGGATTAAAAAAATGGTGTTTCAAATTTCGCTGTTTTTTTAAAGAATAAATAAAACATATAATCAAAAACTCTTTATTGATAATTGAAGTATCAGTTATGACATTTATATGCGATAAATAATATCTGCCAAATGACCTCCTTGCAGCTCCACAGACGTCCACTCTTTTGCTAAAATTGTCAATGACATTTTGACATAATTGAGGTTCTATCTCACCAATGACACGAATAATTTCATTTTTCGTAGCATGAATTGATTGTGGATTGTTTTTATAAACCTGGCTTTTCACATAACCCAAAAGAAAATAGTTTAACGGTGTCAAATTACATGATCTTGGTGGTCAATTAACATCACCATTTCTGAGATTACGCGTCCAGGAAATTTTTCTCTCAATAAATCAATTGGTTCATGTGCAAAGTGAGGTATAGCGCCATCCTGTTGAAACCACATATCGTCTAGATCAATATTCATTAATTTAGGCCACAAAAATTTAGTTATCATCCGACGATATATATCACCGTTGACAGTTACAGCTTCACCAGCAGCATTTTCAAAGAAGTAAGGTCCAATTTCATCACCACACCATAATGCACACCAAACAGTAACTCGTTTAGGATGCATAGGCTTCCCATGGATAATTCGCAGATTTTCCTCACCCCAGATACGGCAATTTTGTTTATTAACATAGCCACCAAGTTCAAAATGTGCCTCATTGGAAGACATTATTTTTTGAGAAAAATCATCTGGTTATTCATTGATGAAATTGACAAATGAACGACGTTTTAAATGAGCTAATGGCTTCAATTCCTGTGCTATTTGAACCTTATATGCCTTCAGAGCTAAATCGTTGTGTAAAATACGCCATGTTACTGACCCACTAAGTCCAAGTTGTTGTGAACGTCGTCTAATGGACATTTCAGGATCTTCAGCAACGCTTTCACGAATCAAATTAATATTTTCTAACGACTACTACGACTGTATTTTTCACTTTTTTGATCTTCCACGGAAACAGTCTCTTGAAATTTTTTAATAATTCGAATAATAGTGCTTTCAGATGGACGATTATGTAAACCATAAAATTCACGTAATTTTCTAAAAACTCTATTCACAAAACGCTGATTTTCATAAAATAATTTAACAATTTGAACGCGTTGTTATACCGTGTAGGAAGCCATTTTTATAAATGTCATACATCACACTTTTTAAATGCCCACATACCCAGACAAATTCAGTGCGCCATCTATATTTAATTTATTTTTAAAAAGAACCGCGCAATTTGAAACATTCTTTAGTTTCAGATAATGATAATCTGACGAAAAATATTCACACTGTTCGCAAACAGTAGTTTTGCAGGTGGTAATAGCGATTATATCATTACTGGTGCGGAAATAGTCTGGTATTAAATCCTTATTTTCGTTTTGATTTATACTTGCTTCAATGAATATTGTCACTAATTGAAAATTTGAAATGTATCTATATACAATATCGGCAAAAACTTGTATAGTAACTATACCCATACATTAGAAATCTGTTTTAACCATGGTTATGAAACGGCACCAAAATTCTGCTCTGTTGCTGTGAAACTTCCCTAAACACTCAATTGAAACATCTTCACGACACTGTTTTTGCTCGAGTGTAAGCAAACACCCGTCTTGCACGCAGCTTTCTCATGTCCAAATTTTCAAATAATATGCGATGTACTGTACTTTTTGAAATGCCTACTATGTCTGCTAGCTCGCGCACTTTCAGTCGACGATCATCCAGTACCGTTTTGTGGATTTTCTTCACCATTTCTGGAATCGTCACCTCATTTGGTCGACCACTGCGATGCTCGTCTTGGCAGCTCGTACGGCCTCGTTTAAACTCTGCTACCCAATATTTCACTGTTGTAAACGAAGGAGCAGACTCACCCAGAGTAGAATCCAGTTCAGCTTTTACATCGGCTAGACTGAGGCTTTTCAAATAAAAGTATTATACCACGTAACGATGACCAACTTTTCCCATTTTTACAAATTCAGTATTGATGGCTGCCAAACAAATACTAAACAACGTGGCGTCTTCAAACTTGAAACATATGCTTTACAGATTGTGTACTTTCTAACACAGTGATATTTTTCAAACAACTGTACCGAGAACTTATGGGACCACCCTCGAATTTAGCCCCAAATGATTTCCACTTACCTAAATTTAAACTTCTCCTTGTTAAAAATAAGTTTACTCAAGTGTTTTGAAAGGAAATCTATTGAATAATAATAAAACAACTTAATCCTCTAACATATACATTTAAAATTAATTTTTGTTTTGCTGTTCAAATTTTACAGTTAAAACTTATTCAAAAACAATGCTACCACAAAATATTATTATTAATTATGTATACGCGAGATAATAAAACTTTAAAGCCAGGATATAATTCAGAAAATCGATATCGCCGCGGAAAAATAGTTTCATATGATGCTATCTTTCAAACCCGGAAAGGCGTTAATAAAAATAAAAATTCCCGACGATTCTATAAATTTGAAGCATAAAAGAAATTGTCCAGATCAATGTCGATAACAAGTATGAGCTGGAGAAAAGAGAAAATATTACTTTCTTCCCTATTTTGAGAACTTATATTACTTCCTTAGAAGTTATTTCACATCTGTTTTGTGTAATAGTGCCACCGCCGTGTCGTATCTTACTTATCCGTAACAATGAAAAGTTTGGGACATATATTTTGTTTAGGGCGTCTGAAAAACACTTTTCTAGTTATTAATACTAGAAGTTTAACTAGGGAGAAGTTCACTTGCTGTGATCTAACAAAAACAAATTGGAAATCTTAAACAACTACTGAGTGAATTAATGGTGCGATATCTGTACCTTAATTAAAACGCTTTAGCAAAATGTACAGTAGAGAAACACACTTTTAATTTCATCCACAATTAAAGTTTTCATATCACCTAAAATAGAGAACACAGAAATAGTTAACCAACGAATGAGTTTATGGGTAATTAATATTGAAATAATGGATAACAAGCCCCTCCCTCTGTCGTTCACTATACTGAAAACTTTGCAAAAAAATTTTTATTCGCCACTTATTTTACTAAATAATAAGCCAACCAGATAATGCGTGTTGCCAGGAAAGTAGATTACGTTCGAGTCGGATATTATTTTTTGTGACTAAACTGTAACAGATATCAAAAATTACAAAGATACAAAAAATGTCACTAACAAATGTATCTTCTCGGGTAAAAAAAATTAAAGCTCTTAACCTTCATATCAAAAAGTTACAGGCAGAAATGTGCCACGTCATCGATGTTTCATACACTTACCGTCTACTTATAAAGACCCAAATCATCTCAAAACACGAGTTACACTTACTTGAAATGTTGTACCAAAAATAATTAAAATCGATCAAAGTGTTATGTTTTAATAAGAATTTTTTGTTTTTTTCGAAAAACTTTAAAGCTGAATACCGGCGTAACGATGCGATTTTGGATATAGGTAAGTTTGGTTAAATCATCTTATTTTGATGCAAGGAGTTTGTGGTTAAGCCATGTCCAAGCATTTTGCAGATACCCTGTATATTTTGAAGATAAAGTGTGGTATCTCCATATTCAAACCCCTAATCTGGTACGCAGACTTCCGCGGTCGTGGTCCATGCTATCTGCTTCTGGGTTTCCGGGCTGGAACCGCGTCACTTGTATATCTGCCGACGTTTCGTACCCATTTGTATGGGACATCTTCAGGGCTGAACTACTGCACTGAAACTGGTGATACTGCACCAGTTTCAGTGCGGTAGTTGTAAAGGATAACGTAGTAAATGGATACGAAACGTCGGCAGATATACAAGTGACGCGGTTCCAGCCCGGAAACCCAGAAGCAGATAGTATCCTCAAACCTAGTTTTGAAGTTTATGTGAAAGTCATTTACATGTTGAACGTTGGATAAAACATCACCCTGGACGTATGTTAATAACAAGTTGTGGAAGTGGAAAACTTCGTAGCTATTAATGTATTATTTTATTAGATTAATTCTGACAAGAAAAGCTGCAATGACGGACATTGCTTTTATTAAATTCAGACTAACACCCCATAATAGCAAGTTGACGGCATTAAATTTCATAAATAAATATGTTAAATAGGCAATATCTGATTTCCATTTAATCAAGTTTCCTTTTAAAATGAAATATCTAGGATCCAAAAACTCTGAAATGGTGTAATATGTACTACATAGTTCGAGGGTAGCCGTTTATATTTCGGGACCTGGCAACACTGTTAGTGTTGCCTCCGATCTGATGATTGCATCGTGAACTTTGTCATTTTTGACAATATATTTACCTTGACAGTTTTATTATCCGGTCGCTATTTCTATTGTTGACAGTAACTTGAAAATTTTATGTCAGCGAAAAAATGGAATTAACTCGCGAACATTTTCGTGCAATTGTTTTTCATAACTTTCGGCGTGGATTATCTCAACAAGAATGCATCGACGAGCTGGATTCTTTATATGGTGACGAAGCACCATCGGAAACCACAGTATACCGTTGGTATAATGAATTCAACCTTGGACGGCGTTCTTTGGACGATGAATTTCGTGAAGGTCGTCCCACAAATGTTGTTGTGTCGGAAAACATTAATGCAGTGTCTGAATTGATAATGCAAGACCGTCATGTGACATAACGTGAGATCGAGGCATCTCTAGGTATTAGTAACACCAGCGTGCATAAGATCCTGCATGAACATTTAGCCGTTAAGAAGCTTTGTTCACGTTGGGTACCACGCAATTTAATAACCGCACAAAAAAGGACTCGCGTCGATTGGTGCCAAGAAATGCACAAAAAATACGATGGCGGTGCTTCAAAGAACATTTATGAAGTAGTCACAGGTGATGAATTTTGGATCTATACGTATGAGCCCGATAGTAAAAAGCAGTCGACTGTGTGGGTATTCCAAGGTGAGCCAAAACCAGCAAAAGTTGTTCGCGCTCGAAGCACATCAAAACAAACGGTCGTCTGTTTTTTCGGAAAAACCGGTCACTTTGCAACCATGCCTTTAGAGAGTTGTAGAACGATCAATTCCGAATGGTACACGATTATTTGTTTGTTTAAGTTCTGTGGCAATTTCACGGTTGCTTTTGCCAGTTTTGTGGTATGCGATTATAAACGATCGTGTTTCTACACTCAATTTTTTCCGTTTAGACATTTCTAACCGATTGAACTTCTTCGAAACACACGATGTTATCACTATGAGCACCTCGCAAAAACTAACTGGAATTTTGCCAAAATACTCAAGTATAAATACTTAATAATTTACAATAACAATCTACTTTAAAATAAAATCCTAACAATCGAAGATTTCCAAGAATTGAGAGATCTAATCCTTTAAGTACAGTTATTCTACCTGGAGTTTTATTAGGGTACTATCATTCATTGTGAATAATAGGGTAATTGAATAATTACTGTTAAATAAGCTTTTATAGATTTTAATGTTTACTATTAAACTATTTCTTACTACAGAAATGAATTTTATAATTACAATTCTTCTATAGAAACTGTAATGAAATAAGGGTGAGCATTATGAGCGATAGTGTACATTGAGAGATTTCAAAAAAATATAATATAGTAAGAAAATAATAAAATTATAAATAGAACATAAAATTACATAGTAAAATAAATATCGTAAATTGCACAATAACTGTGCAAGTGGAAATGAAAACAGTTCACATTCAGAGTCAATAAATGAAAATTCTTTAATATTGTTTAGCGAAGAATATATGACTTATTGACGTACGAAAATCACAGAAATATATTTAGTGTCTAGATAATAACATTGATAGTGTACGGTCATGTATAAATATTCTCCCTACCCTCGATTAAAATTACGCTAACTTTTCGTTTCAGCGGCAAAATTAGCAGAACTTAATCAAGCGCGATTTCTTGCAACCCATATTAAGTACTCCCATCTATCGAACTCCTTTATTCCACACATCAACGGATATTAACTAATCCCATTGAAAAACACTGCCATAACTTAAGATATAAATTCAACTCAACCGAAAATGGTGGCCCGTACGCCAATCGCCGAACAGAGGAAGTAATTCATTGCTGATGTTTTTCAAAGGTCGTTAGGATGAAAGCACATGCATTAACTGTTTTACAACCACTAGGGGAGGGGAGAAAATGCTGTAAACCAGTCACTCATTAGCCGTCGTCCACTGTGAAAATAATTACAACTGTAGAGCACTGATTTTATTGGCTGCAGAAGTTATTTACGTTAAAAACTTCGAAAAGGCATAAATAAAAATTAAAATAGTAATTCCAGTAAAATGGGCGGATGTAAAAACGTTGCGGACTTGATTCGTGATGTAATTTGTGGCCACTTACTTTTTTTATTACTGCAGCTAATTACGTAAGTTAAATACGAAGGAGAAACAGGTAAGTCGGTTAATTATAGGGCTAAATTTGTTATTCCGCAGTTTCCGACGAAAATAAGGAGATCTAAAATTTAATTACGTTTACTGACTTGTAAAAATGTTTAATTTATTGCCGATCCCCACGGCCACTCGTCATTTCAATCACTGCATTAATTCTGAAATCAAATAAACTAGTTCTACGGGAATTAATGTAATATCCAATATTAATCAATTAATAAATATCAAATCTGTTTACTAAAAATTATAAATTTATAACGTAATCAATGCGTTTAATATTGCCAATTAATTAATTTATGCTGAAAGATGAATTGGTAATTGTTCAAGAATTACGAGTACAAGAAGCTGATTTGGTTTTTCGCATGAATTTTTGTTAAGAACTGACACGTTGAATTTGGTGGAGCCTGTAGTTGATTAATTTAATCACTAAGGTTGATATATAACCCCTTTCCACATTAATTTTCGTATTCTGTATACGTATTTCAACAACCAAGTTATCATCATCAGCAGATTAACCGCAAAGTGTCGAACCTGGTAAACCTATGCGAAAACACACTCCGTACGCGGTACATACCGTTGAGATACTAGACGTACACTAAATGTTCGTTTCACAAGATTTTTAAAAATTGTTTTATTTAAACTAAGATGAATGATATTGGAAAAAAGGGAACACGGACACGACCGATAAGTACCTGCATGTGATTTATTACTGTGTTTCTCTTCTTCGGACATTAAGCAGACCGTAAAAGGTCGTCTGCATTGGCCCATTGTCATTATTCACCACATGGCTTTTATTCTTTAAGATGTGCATGCGTGTCTAATTCACGATAATTATACACGTTCTTTATCAAATGCAAACAATCCATGTTAACACTGTAGTTATTTTCTAATACATGTCTCGCTCTACCCGATTTTTCTGGTCGGTTGAATTTTATGTGCGAAAGGTGTTCTTTATACCGGGTTTCGATCGATCTTTTAGTTTGGCCGATGTATTGTTTATTGCACTCTAAACATTCAATTCGGTAGATTCCCGATTTTTTATTATCTTCGATTTTGTCTTTTGCATTTCCTAAACGCGTTTTAATAGAATTATTGGAGCGGAAACAAACTTGAAACGCGCGCTCTTTAAAAATACTATTTAGATTTTTTATCATACGATGATAAGGTAAACAAACAAGCTGCTTATCCCTATTTCTCTGTGGTGATAGACATGTGGTGTCACGGATTGTTTTTCTTATGTTGGCCTTTCTAATTAATCCATTGATTATTTCCGAATCAAAACCATTGTATCTCGCGATATTCTTAATGACGTTCAATGCTCTTTCATATCTTACATTTGTTAGTGGGAAATTGATCAAGCGATTAATAAGAAAATTGAATGAAGCCATCTTTTGTTGCATGCTGCGATTTGAGTCCGCCGTGATGAATCTATTGACATTGGTTTCTTTTCGGAAAATATCAATTTCTATTTTGAGATTATTCCTAATAACTAAGGTATCCAAGTTATTAGGAATAATCTCAAAATAGAAATTGATCGAATCCCGGTATAAAGAACACCTTGCGCACATAAAATTCAACCAAGGCACGTGTTAGAAAAGAACCACAGTGTTAACATGGATTGTTTACATTTGATAAAGAACGTGTATAATTATCGTGAATTAGACACGTATGAAAGCATGCACATCTTAAAGAATAAAAGCCATGTGGTGAACAATGACAATGGGCCAATGCAGACGACCCTTTACGGTCTGCTTAATGTCCGAAGAAGAGAAACACAGTAATAAATCACATGCAGGTACTTATCTGTCGTGTCCGTGTTCCATTTTTTCCAATGTCATTCATCTTAGTTTAAGTGAAACAATTTTCAAAAATCTTGTGAAACGAACATTTAGTGTACGTCTAGTATCTCAACGGTATGTACCGCGTAGGGAGTGTGTTTTCGTACAGGTATTTTTCGCCGTGGTTTACCAGGTGCGACACTTTGCGGTTAATCTGCTGATGATGACAACTTGGTTGTCGAAATGCGTATACAGAATTACAAAAGTTAATGTGGAAAGGGGTTATATAATATATTAACCTTAGTGATTAAGAACTGACACATTTGATAAATTCGGCTTTCCGTCTGAAACACGTACCAGATGCTTGGAAAATGGCCGAAGTAATAATGATCCCCAAACATGGCAAATCTCCAAATGAAGTAGCCTCATATAGGCCTATATCACTGCTTCCGATAATATCGAAATTGTTTGAAAAGTTACTTCTGAAGCGACTAAAACCAATTATTGAAAGTAAGAACCTAATTTCCCCTCATCAGTTTGGATTTCGGAACAAGCATACAACAACTGACCAGATATATAGAATAACAGATATCATTGAGAAATCCTATGAAGAAAGAAAAATCTGTTCGGCTGTATTCTTGGATATAGCCCAAGCCTTTGACAAGGTATGGCATATAGGGCTAATGAATAAATTAAAAAATATTTTGCCAAAACAATTCACCCAAATACTAGAATGCTACATAACTGGGCGAATGTTCCGGGTCAAACAAGAGAATGCGTATTCCACCATCAAGGAAATTAAAGCGGGAGTACCCCAGGGCAGTGTGCTGGGACCAATACTTTACCTACTGTACACATGGGATATTCCTCAGGAACGGTACGTAACAACTGCCACCTTTGCGGATGACACTGCTATCCTCGCTGTAGGCTGTAACAGTGAAGATACGACAGCCAGGCTGCAAGAAGCATGTAACAGAATAAACGAATGGGCTAGAATGTGGAGACTTCGTATCAATGAGAACAAGTCAGTACATATTGCTTATAAGAAGAATGTACAGATACCGGTAACAATAAACAATACCAACATCCCATACAGCAACACAGCGAAATACCTGGGAATGAATTTGGATATCCGATTACGATGGAAAAAACATATAAAACTCGACCACAAATATAAAAAAATGTACTGGTTGCTCGGGCGGAAATCACAGCTTTCTGTGCATAATAAATTGTTACTATACAATCAAGTTCTAAAACCTCTCGGGACATACTGAATCCAGATCTGGGGGTGTGCAGCCAAAAGTAACATAGACAAAATTCAAGTATTCCAAAACAAGGTACTGCGAGGTATTATGGACACTCCATGGTATTATCGCAATGATAATCTTCACAGAGATCTAAAAATACCAACTGTTAGAGAAGAAATCAAGAGGTTTGCAGAAAAGTACGAGGAAAGGCTTCACAACCATGTAAATACCGAAATATTGCAACTTCTAGATATCACCGACTTGAACAGAAGGCTTAAGAGGATCAAACTGGAACTGTGTAGTGCGTAGTGACAGTGAAAAAGCAGAGCATAGTGACTTTGTGTATAACGCGCTAACAAAAGCGTTGAACTAAATGAACTGAGATGTGCCACTGGGGACTTCTTGGACGAGCACCTAGTTTTTAAGACTATAGAGCAAAATTGTAGGTTAGTCTATAACGACTAGTAACAGCTTATTTAAATTAAAAAAAAAGAAATGTGGCAGCGTTTGGATGGTGACGAAAACTTAATCCACCATATGTTTATGTCACATGAAGCCCATTTTCATCTAAACGGCTATGTAGGTAAACCGCGTCACTAGTATAACTGCCGACACTTCGTATCCACTCGTATGTGACATCTTCAGGGCTCAACTACTGCTACTGTTTGTTACATTGAAACTGTTTGTTGAACTGAAACTGGAAACGTTGGCAGTTATACCAGTGACGCGGTTCCAGCCCGGAAGTACAGAAGCAGATTGCATGGACCACGACCACGGAAGTTTACGTATCAGATTAAAATAGCCGATATTTTGTGTCCTTTCATCATCTGGCATTGTTGGACCATTTTTTTTAAGAATAAATAAAATATAGATGGCACACTGAACTTGTCTGGGTATGTGGGCATTTAAAAAGTGTGATGTATGACATCTATAAAAATGGCTTCGTACACTGTACAACAACGCGTTCAAATTACCGAATTATTTTACGAAAATCAGCGTTCTGTGAAAAGAGTTTTTAGAAAATTACGTGAATTTTATGGTTTACATATTCGTCCATCTGAAAGCACTATTGGTCGAATTATTAAAAAATTTCAAGAGACCGGTTCCGTGGAAGATCAAAAAAGTGAAAAATACAGTCGTAGTGGTTGTTCACAAGAAAACATTGGTTTGGTTCGTGAAAGCGTTGCTGAAGGTCCTGAAATGTCCATTAGACGACGTTCACAACAACTTGAACTTAGTGGATCAACAACATGGCGTATTTTACACAAGGATTTAGCTATGAAGACATATAAGGTTCAAATAAAACAGGAACTGAAGCCATTAGATCATTTAAAACGTCGTTCATTTGTCAATTTCGTCAATGAACAACCAGCTGATTTTTCTCAAAAAATAATGTCTTCCGATGAGGCACATTTTGAACTTGGTAGCTTTGTTAATAAACAAAATTGGCGTATCTGGGTGAGAAAATCCACGAATTATTCATGAGAAACCTATGCATCTTAAACGAGTTACTGTTTGGTGTGCATTATGGCCAGGTGGTGTAATTGGACCTTAATTCTTTGAAAATGCTGCTGGTGAAACTGTAACTGCCAATGGTGATCGATATCGTTGG
This sequence comes from Dermolepida albohirtum, assembly GCA_031893035.1. Taxonomy (NCBI): domain Eukaryota; kingdom Metazoa; phylum Arthropoda; class Insecta; order Coleoptera; family Scarabaeidae; genus Dermolepida; species Dermolepida albohirtum. Next base: position 48,099 of record JAVIWB010000973.1, on the reverse strand, counting down.
ATGATAACAGAATATTTGTGGTCTGAATTAATGCATATTGATCTAGAGGATATGTGGTTTCAACAGGATGGCGCTACACCTCACTTTGTACACGAATCAATTGAGAGAAAAAATTCCTGGACGTGTAATCTCAAGAAACGGCGATGTTAATTGGCCACCAAGATCATGTGATTTGACACCGTTAGACTATTTTCTTTGGGGTTGTGTGAAAAGTTAGGTTTATAAAAACAATCCACAATCAATTCCTGCTTTGAAAGATGAAATTATTCGTGTCATTGATGAGATAGAGCCTCAATTATGTCAAAATGTCATTGAAAATTTTGCGGAGTTGCAAGAGGAGGCCATTTGGCAGATATTACTTTTCGCATATAAATGTCGTAACTGATACTTCAATTACCAATAAAAGGTTTTTGAAAGTGAATGCAAATTATGTGTTTTATTTATTTAAAAGAACCGCGAAATTTGAAACACCCTTTAGTTTGTCATATATTGACCAACATAATACAATACCGACGCAGGTTATTGATGAAAGGTAAATCGAACGCTAAACTCGACGAATAACAGAAATTATCTTGAAACCGTGTATAGAATATTCTGAATTTCGAATCGAGTTTCGGCAGCCTAAAATACAGAGGCATCGCTTACTACATTTTCTTTCAGTGCCATTTAATTTGAAATTACTAGTTTATGCACGGCATTCGCGCAATGTAATGTAATTTTTTTAAATTTTTGTTTCGTGTTGAATATTAAGAATGCCTTTTTACGTTTTATACAACCATATTACTTACAAGTATATTACCTAAATTATATTTCAAAGGGCTACAGAAAAGTCAATTAATAAAAGGACGATTAATTCGACAAAAACCTGTTTATTTAGTAATCGGACATGGGCGACCTCTATATTTGCATGAGACCTAAATACGAATTATGTATTCATGCAAGGCGACGTGTTTCTGCTGTTTTTCTCAGGTTTCATTTTCCGAATTAAAATAGAAGATGATAAAATGGGTTATGAAGTGTTCATATATATAGAGAGGATAACAAGCTCCTTAGGTCTTCGGGATTAAAGTATTAGAGCTTCCAGAACTTATGGAGGTAAAGGGAATAGGTGCGGTATTAATATTTCCTTTTGCGAAAGTTTACAATCTTAGCGGCGAATATTCGTTTAATACAGGGATGATGCCATAGACGTAAATACATGTTCGGAATAAATTGTAGATAAGATGTACGTACTACTAGACAATGCGCAGAACGTGCCATCGCACGCGATTTATGGAAAAGTGAAGAGATTCTTGCAAATTGTGTTATTGCTTCATTGTATAGCAGAAGAGTACTTTTCTTTGATAATAATATGCACGATGTGAGTTCAGCACGAAACATAATTTTAACAAACATTTTGCTATCGGTTTCTTTTCTAGAGATCTTGTTAAAATTGATTTTGAAAATCATTATTAAATATAGTTCCATATACAATATTTACGGTTATTAACGTTTTACTTATAATATATTATAAAATACCAGGTGTATCTGAAAGTCATTACCGGTTCTTCTAACAGATGTCGCTAGGCTTAAGTATGTAATATTATGATTCGACACATTTGTCATTTTATTCTACTGACAACAAGCTTTAACGCCATACATGTTATATTTTGCGAAAGTAACACTGAAACATTATGTCACTTATTTTATGGAGTGACAAATGCACGTTCGCAAGAAATGGTATCTTCAGTAATGACAACTTCCATTTTTGAAAGTCTCAGAGCTATTCGAGAATTTGGACACCAAAGAAAAGTTTCTGTGAATGTTTGGCTAAGTATTTTAAACCTTCACATTGTAGGACCAATATTTCTTCCGCATCGACTAAATGCTGCAAATGAATACGTAAATATGTTGGAGGAAATATTGGATAATATTCCATTAAATGTCAGAGCCAAAATATGTTACCAGGTGTACCAGAAAGTCACTATTGGTTTTTTTAACAGATGTCGCTAGGCTTAAGTATGCAATGTTATGATTTGACACATATGGACATTAAGCTTCAACGCCATACATGTTATATTTTGCTAAAGTAACACTGTCATAATTCACACCTCTTTGACAATATCGAGGTTCGTGCCTGGAAAAGTGCACTTGCGGCACGCATTCCTTTTCTTATTTAATCAAAAGAAAAAGCCGTTGGAAGTTATCGTTTGCTTGTAGACACTTGCGGTGAGTATACTCCAACCATAAAAACATGTGAGGCGTGGTTTCGACAATTCAAAAGTCGTAATTTTGATGTGCAAGACAAAGAACGTTCTGGTAGTCCGAGAAAGTTTGAAGATGCGAAACTGCCGGAGTTATTGAATGAGGATCTATCACAAACTCGCGATCGATTACGAGCAATAGGAAAAATCCAAAAGATGGGAAAATGGGTGCTACATCAACTGAATGACAGGCATCTGGAAAATCAAGAAATCATCTGCGACATGCTGCTTCAACAGTATGATCGGAAGTCATTTCTGCATCGAATAGTGACAACTGATGAAAAATGGATTTATTTCGAAAACCTTAAGCGCAAAAAATCATGGTTATCACCTTGCCGACGCATCCCATCGACTCCAAGGCCAAATCGTTTTGGTTGCAAGACAATGCTCTGTGTTTGATTGGACCAGAGTGGCGTGGCGTATTACGAATTGCTGAACCTAGTGAAACAGTTAATATTGATCGCTACCGGCAACAGATTGTCAATTTGAACCATGCGTTGACAGAAAAACATTTAGAATGGGCCTGAAGACACGGTAAAGTGATTTTACAGCACGATAACGCGCCGTCTCATACAGCAAAACTGGTCAAGGAAGCGTTGAAAGCATTTGGATGGGATATAATATCACACTCACTGCATTCTCCAGTCCTTGCCTCGTCGTATCAATGTCACACGCGCTTGCAGAATAGCACTTTACCGATTTCGAAGAAGTTAGAAAATAGCTCGATGAATGGTTTTGTTCAACGGACAAACAGTTTTTTTGGGATGGCGTCCATAGATTGCCTGGGCAAGATGTGTAGAATCAAATGGCTAATAAATAAGTTTTTACATTTTCTTGAAAATTATGTAGTTTTTTTATGGAAAAACCGTTGATGACTCTCCGGTACACTTAGTATTAAAAAACATTCAAGTTTTGTTATAATTTATGCTTTTTATGAATTTTTTTCGGCGGCTGATAAAACAACTTATTTGTCAACATACATATTCATTGTGTTAAAAGGCTTATTTTATTTTACTTTTATATAGTTAATCAATGGTTCCCAATTAATTAGTAACAAATATCGCGTTCTTATAAAGTAATATTTAAAAGTAATACAAAAAATCAATCGAGGTATCCATAATGCAATGGAAAAAGTAGATGTGGACTAGAAAATTACTGCACGAAAATTATTTAGATATTCGAGACATGAATATGACAAAACACTGTCCTAGCAATGGATAAAAATAAGATAAATATTTCTAGAAGTGGAAGGTTTGTAGAAGTCGCCATGAGGTGACAATCTTTTTGTCGACAATGAAAGCGCCGAGAGTCTATTGGAGGGTCATGGAAGAGTACATAGAATATGCGGTAATGAGGGATCGTTTAACAGAGAGAGAGAGAGAGCTCAATCCATTTAGTTCAATTTTAGAAGGGAGAGTCAACGCTAGGATCGTCGACTAAGACATGGATTACACTAATCCACGAGGGAGGTTTATATTGGAAATAGCAGTCAGGCTTGACCTCATCGTAATGAAAGTGGATAATACAATCATTTTCGGATCAGGCTACTCAGAAGCGATACACAAGATCGTACTGACATTGGAGGACATCGTTTACTGGGGGGGTCGTAGAGAGTACATAGACTTAATGAAGGACCACTTGACACAGAGAGAGAGATCTTGACTTTTTCGGTCCCCGATGGAACGTGGCCAAAGTTAACGAATAATCTTTAACTCTCATGACCATTAGAGGAAAGCCCGCTGTCGTGGGGTGCCCTAAACTGACGTAGATGATCTCAAATGGTGGAGGTGGTACTCCTTTACCGGGCCAGCGACGCCATCATACAGCGAAGGGGAGCTCCCGCCAGTATAGACGGTTGTGGAACGCTAAAAGGGACCTAAAGAATGTCATCCAGAAACTCAAGTGGGAAAGGAATGTTGCAAACAGCGATCTTTGAGGAGACTGGTGTACGAGGTCGTGCGCAAACTCGAAACAACCGCAAGGAGTTCTGTTTTTGAACGCAATTCTTTGGAGAAAAGGATTGACGACGATGGAGGTTTGTTTGACAGATAGCATGGCTTTTCAACAGTACGCTGTTGATGTGGTTTTAGTCTATTAAGCAGTACAAAATCGTTTGGAAACATGGCGATTTATTGTTCGTAAAAAAACCCATTTGAATATACTTATGAATCATTTGAATCATTTATGCCATTATGACTATACGCATTAATAATGAAAGCTTGTTTCACGAGAAATATGATTTTTGTCGGGCTTAGTACTAAGAAGTGCTGCTAGTTGCAAGTACATAGATAATAATTATGATTGGAAATTAAAAAGTAAAATGAATAACATGTAAACTTCCCCTACTTCCGAAATACCAACTTAACCAATCATCCGAAAAAATGTAGATAACTTCATAACAATGGAAACGAATGCACAAAATTGCTATATTAATCCTTGCATTTCACACCAACAAAAATTGATTTTTGTTTAAAGAGTAAACAAAGAATGCTCCCACACACTCCTAAAACACTTACTTTGTAAACAGATCCCACGACACTCCATTAATTTCACACGTACAATGTTAGCACGGAATATTTAACCATGTAATTATGTGCTTGTTATTCTAGAAATCTGTAATAATATTGGATCTGAATAAATCGGAAAAGTTTTCTTGCAATAGAGGTTGTAGGGTTTGTGAATAAAGAAATCGGTGCATTTGAATGCAACTTGATCCAATAAAAATCTGCAACTCTTTGCACGGCAATGCTAAAATGTACAACTGTAATTGAGTCTCAGTGAAATATTACATTATTAGAGAATGCATCGTATAGTTAAAGATTAGATTGCGAACTTTTGAAGTTTACCTGGCGACGGAATCGATTCGATTTATCGTAATTTTATTGGTCTCTGCAGTCGTGCAATAGAGTATACTTAGAAACAACAAAAATTTACAGTCAAATATATTCAATTCGCAAGAAGTAATCCGATAAAAGATTATTTTTTAAAGTAAGTACATAAATAATAGTTTGTATTTGGGAGGAGAATTGTTAAAGTTGTAATTCAAAATGTAGGTATATTTAATGTTCAATAAACTGTTTATTCAGAATGAGCATTAGATTCACTGAAACAAGTCAGTGAATCAGATTCGGTTGCGAGAAAATTACCTTCTGTATAAATAGTGTATCGAATACTCATTCTTTTCCTTTCATCATTATTTTTAAGTCAAATATTTACAATGGAAAAACGGAATTTCCATGTTTCATGTTGATTTCTTGCATTACTTTCAGCAATATTTTTAAATACGAGGGTAGCCGTTTATATTTCGGGAACTGGCAACACTGTTAGTTTGTCATTTTTGACAATATATTTTCCTTGACAGTTTTATTATCCAGTCGCTATTTCTATTGTTGACCTTGAAAATTTTATGTCAGCGAAAAAATGGAATAAACTCGCGAACATTTTCGTGCAATTATTTTTCATAGCTTTCGGCGCGGATTATCTCAGCAAGAATGCATCGACGAGCTTAATTCTTTATATGGTGATGAGGCACCATCGAAAACTACAGTATATCGTTGGTATAATGAATTCAAACTTGGACGGCGTTCTTTGGACGATGAATTTAGTGAAGGTCGTCTCATAAATGTTGTTGTGTCGGAAAACATTAATGCAGTGTCTGAATTGATAACGCAAGACCGTCATGTGACATACCGTGAGATCGAGGCATCTCTAGGTATTAGTAACACCAGCGTGTATAAAATCCTGCATGAACACTTAGCCGTTAAGAAGTTATGTTCACATTGGGTACCACATAATTTGACAACCGCTCAAAAAAGGACACGCGTCGATTGGTGCCAAGAAATGCACAAAAAATACAATGGCGGTGCTTCAAGAAACATTTATAAAGTTGTCAGAGGTGATGAATCTTGGATCTAGACGTATCAGCCCGATAGTAAACAGCAGTCGACTGTGTGGGTATTCCAAGATGAGCCAAAACCAACAAAAGTTGTTCAATCAAAACAAATGGTCGCCTGTATTTTCGGAAAAACCGGTAATGGTGCAACCGCGCTTTTAGAGGATTGTAGAACGGTCAATTCCAAATGGTACACAACTATTTGTTTGCCAAAAGTTTTTGAAGAGCTAAGCGAAACAAACCGAAAACGACAGATCATTTTCCACCATGATAATGTGAGCTCTCACAGGCCGGTTCTAGCAATTGAATATTTGACAGGGCAAAACATTGAATTGATGAGCCATCCGCCGTACAGCCCCGATCTAGTACCCTGTGATTTCTTTTTGTTCCCACACGTGAAGAATAAACTTCGTAGTCAACGGTTTTCTACGCTGGAAGAGGCAGTTGAGGCATTCAAAACTCATATTTTGGAGACATCGCCTTCACAATGGCAGCAATGATTTTCGGATTGGTTTAAACGAATGCAAAAGTGCATTGATTTTCAGGAGAATATTTTGCAATAAAACTATCTTCGATAATTAAAAATTTTTTTTTGGTTGCTATTCCCGAAATATCAACGGCTACGCTCGTATAATGTCAGATTGTTCGAAGAATTTATGGTGACTTTTACTGAAAATTTCATGAACAGGTTGCACGGCATATTAGTGCAATTGATTACTAATTTAAGCACGACTACTTTGATAACTTTTAAGTATCTGTTGGGAAGTTCGAACATTCCCCTCTCCCACTTTATTGTTATTATTATAAATTTTATTCTTTTGCGTTTGGATTTTCGACCATGAGGATCATAAACAGTTCATATTAACGACGTTCAGGTCATTTTTTCCCTCTGCAAGCTATTTTATTTAGTTGTTTTTCCTTTTCTTACTTAATATTATTCCTTTTTGTTGAAAATTTCAATTTTCGAAAAAGAAACTAGCAAAATAACGCGGTGTTTCTGTACTATGTATGGGACTGACGGTATATGAAATAACGGTTCCATCAAACTCTAATTTTGATCGCTCATTACATCAGTAGGAAGACGAATTCGCCGAATTTGGGCCCGTCACTGCCTCCTGAGAAAAAGTGCCAGACCATCTAACTGACACCAAATCCACCCAAATACAATTCACCCTCAACCTACTCTAACGGAAGTTAACCACCTCCAAACCTACCCTAACCCGAATCGAACCTAACCAAAAGTAACCGTCGAATCCAACGGAAACGACGTCATAAATAAAAAGAAAATAGTTATTGAACAAGTAATGAACAGCTTAAAATGGCTATTGAGTGGGTATTGACCTGAATGCTAATGCAGTTCTTGTTCTGGAACCGGCACTTTCTCGAACGAATGTTTCTCGCTTCTTTTGTGAACGTTTTAGACTTCAGATTGCTTACGTTGTCCCCTAAGTTTTGTGACAACATTAAGCATTAATAAAATTATTTAACCAAAAATTGGAGTAGATTACAAGAGAATAAGTTCCAAAAACTGACAAGAAACGTCAAAATGTGATTTTATTGAAACACTAAAATAAATAGGACAGTTGTACAATAAACTTTGTATGATATTTGTGTTTAAAATAATGTTTTATTTTTTCGAGAAATCGTTTGATTCGCTATTCAAACTTTTTCACTCTAAATAAAACCTTATTTCTAACATTTATACTATAAATAGCTACGAGGATAGTTTGACAAGTAGTGAGAATGACCCGTTGTATATATATATATATATATATATATATATATATATATATATATATATATATATATATATATATATATATATATATATATATATATATATATATATATATAGACATTTTGAACTTGAAATTGCTTCAGTAACACATCCTTAAGTTGTGGCAATCAAGTCATAGAACACGAGGTAAATATACAAAGATAGTTTGACAAGTAGTAAGAATGACACATAGGTGGCGCTCTAATTGGTAAAACAAATGCACTGTAATTTAGGTTGCCTATTTATATGTTTACATTCCGATATTTAGATAAATCGGTTGATTAGTTTATTTTTGACAGCTGATTGAAAAAGAAGCAACACGTCGTTTTGTTAAAATGGAAGAAGCAGAGTATTGTGCGGTGATTAAATACTTCGTAATTAAGGGTATGAAAGCTACCGAAATAAAAGATGACTTACGGGAAACATTAGGTGAATCTGCTCCATCATCCGCTGGAATAAGTGGATGTGTAAATGAATTTAAACGTGGTAGAACAAGCTGTGTTGATGAAGCGCGCTCTGGAGCATCCAAAATCGTGACTTCTAAGGAAATGATTATAAAAATCCATAGTATTATTACGCAAGGTCGACGACTCAAAGTGAGAGAGATAGCAGACATGGTAAACATTTCAACAGAACGCGTACACTACATTTTAACGAAAGAATTGGGCCTTTCCAAGCTTTCGGCAAGATGGGTGCCGCGATTGCTTACGACTGATCAAAAGTTCACTTGTTTGCGCATATCCAATGAGTGTTTGGACTTTTATAAGCGGAATCCCGTTGATTTTTGTAGGCGATTTGTCACTTGCGATGAAACTTGAATACGCTACAGTACACCCGAAACTAAACAACAGTCGAAACAATGGTTAGAACGTGGTTCTGCACCTCCAAAGAAAGCGAAAACCACTTTATCGGCAAACACGGTGATGGCATCAATTTTTTGGGATTCAAAGGGCATTTTGCTTATTGATTACCTTCAGAAAGGTGCCAAAATAAACGGACAATATTATGCAGAACTCCTACAAAAATTAAATGATGAGATTCGTGCTAAACGGCTAGGAATGGCAAAGAAAAAGATTCTGTTTCACCAAGACAACGCTCCCTCGCCTACCAGCACAGTTGCGATGTCCAAAATTCACGAGTGGCATTTCCAATTAGTGCCGCATGCGCCTTATTTGCCGGATCTAGCCCCTTCCGACTTCCACATTTTCCCAAAATTGAAAACAGCACTAGGTGGAAAGAAATTTTCGTCTAACGACGAGCTTATCATCTTCGTAAATGAGTATTTTTTTTTCCATTCTCACTACTTGTCAAACTACCCTCGTATTCTTCGCATACAAAATATTTAACTTCATTACTTATATATGCTCTATATCTCCTAGTCTACGCGATTTAAATTCAATAAACAATCACCATTTTATAAATTATTACTATTTTAATTTATTTCATTGCCGATTAATAAATCACCAGTTGGGACAAGTATGAAATAAGGCCGCGTTTCAATTTCGTTTCTGTTGGCCGTAATTTCACTTGAAAAGTTAAATTTGAAAGCACTGAAACAGTACAATCGAATTATTAACATTCCAAGCGATTACAGTCAGAAAATAGCAATTGCTTGAGAATGCAGTAGAATTGGTGACGCATTTACGGTTGGAGGCTCACTCGAAAGTATTTTTTCAAACAGAACTAAGAGTTTCGTCCAGATACTTAGTTTTTATTCTTCTTCGAAATACCTATTAAAGGAAATTTTATATATGTAATTTTAATAATTTGTTCACGGTGGAAAATTATTTAGGACAAATTTTGAAACATTATCTCCGTTCAATTACTATTATTGTTTTATAATTATGAATGCTTGGAATGGGAGAAGTGTTAACGGTAATTACAATAATAAAGGGTGTTTCAAATTTCGTGTTTTTTTTCAAGAATAAATAAAACATATAATTTGTATTCACTTTCAAAAACCTTTTATTGGTAACTGAAGTATCAGTTATGACATTTATATGCGAAAAATAATATCTGCCAAATGGCCTCTTCTTGAAGCCTCACAGACGTTCACTTTTTTGTTAAAATTGTCAATGACATTTTGACATAATTGACACGAATAATTTCATCTTTCGAAGCAGGAATTGATTGTGGATTATTTCTATAAACCCGACTTTTCACATAACCCCAAAGAAAATAGTCTAACGGTGTCAAATCACATTATGTTGGTGGCCAATTAACATCACCGTTTCTTGAGATTACACGTCCGGGCAATTTTTCCCTCAATAAATCAATTGATTCGTGTGCAAAGTGAGGTGTAGCGCCATCCTGTTGAAACCACATATCCTCTGGATAAATATTTATTAATTCAGGTCACAAAATTTCGGTTATCATCCGACGATATCAATCACCATTAACAGTTACAGCTTCACGAGCAGCATTTTCAAAGAAGTAAGGTCCAATCACACCACCTGACCATAACGCACACCAAACAGTAACTCGTTTAGGATGCATAAGCTTCTCATGAATAATTCGTGGATTTTCCTCACCCCAGATACGCCAATTTTGTTTATTAACATAGTCACCAAGTTCAAAATGTGCCTCATCGGAAAACATTATTTTTTGAGAAAAATCAGCTGGTTGTTCTTTTATGAAATTGAGAAATGAACGACGTTTTAAATGATCTAATGGTTTTAGTTCCTGTGTTATTTGAACCTTACATGCCTTCAGAGCTAAATCCTTGTGTAAAATAAGCCATGTTGTTGATCCACTAAGTCCAAGTTGTTGTGAACGTCGTCTAATGGACATTTCAGGATCTTCAGCAACACTTTCACGAACCAAACCAATATTTTCTTGTAAACGACCACTACGACTGCATTTTTCACTTTTTTGATCTTCCACGGAACCGGTCTCTTGAAATTTTTTTATATTTCGACCAATAGTGCTTTCAGATGAATGATTATGTAAATCATAAAATTCATAAACGCTGATTTTCATAAAATTTGAACGTGTTGTTGTACCCTGTACGGAGCCATTTTTATGAATGTCATACATCACACTTTTTAACTGCCCACCTACCCAGACAAATTCAGTGCGCCATCTATATTTTATTTATTTAAAAAAAAAACTGCGCAATTTGAAACACCTTTTATTTTGCCATATATCGACCAGCATAATACAATACCGACTTATGTTATAGATGAAAGGTAAATCGAACGCTAAACTCGACTAAAATAACGGAAATTAACTTGAAATCGTGTATAGAATATTCTGAATTTTGTATCAAGCTTCGGCAACCCAAAATGCAGAGGCATCGCTTGCCGCATTTTCTTTCAGTGGCATTTAATTTGAAATTAATTGTTTAGTAGATACAGTGGTTTTAAATTTTCCCGCTTCACTGACGAACCCTGTATTAAAGTACACGCTTCCACACTTTTTTTTACAATCTGTTCATTTACAGTGAACAATAAGTATTCTGCATGATATATATACACATACATATGTTTATATTCAAATGGCGGTTGAAGATGGCATGTAGAGTTAAGCTACAATAAGCAACTCATAAATTTCACTACTTTCTAGTGATTGATTTATTTTATAAATTCAGTCTAGGTATCAAAGCGCGATAGAAGCTCACTGGGCGCAAACCGCTTTAGTCGCTTTGGTTTGTCAGGTTCGTCCATTAAGTTATTCACCAATTGGTTAGGGTGTGCTGACAGCCGGTTTTTATATGTTTGGACAGTTCATTAAATTTTTTCCTTTATGGTGGGTATACGCAAGTCAGTTGAAATCACTTTATTTGGCACATACTAAGGGGGAACTAACCAAAGCACGAAGCACCTTGTTCTGGAATCTCTTGATAATGGCTATGTTGGAAATAGACGCGGTTCCCCACAGTGTGTATATATAATATAATAATTTGTTTTTGAGAGTTAAGGCCGACCTCCTTCCGATCATCCAGCAAATTTTCCTGTACTTAACTTGAAATCGTGTATAAAATATTCTGAATTTTGTATCAAGCTTCGGCAACCCAAAATGCAGAGGCATGGCTTGCTGCATTTTCTTTCAGTGGCATTTAATTTGAAATTACTAATTTAGTAGGTACAGTAGTTTTAAATTTTCCCGCTTCACTGACGAACCCTGTATTAAAATACACGCTTCTACTTACGAACCTTTTTTAACGGTCGTATTTTCCAGGAACTCAAAGAGGTACAGCAAGTAATTTTTATTTTTGGCAGTAAATATGCTCTTGCAGCTAACCAATTCACGGTAATTATTTATATTTTTGATTAAACGTGGACATCAATAAATGTCTGACGTGGGAATATATTAAAGAAATGTCTTTAAGTACATGAATTATCGTAAAAAAAATACAGCGTTTTATTTTAAATGAGGGGGCGTTGCGAGTGTTTCGCACGAAACGAGCGCAAAATCTTATGACGTAAAAGTCTGAATTACTAAAGGGTGGATAAATATAATTATACGCGGGGCAAATCCGTGCCACAGATTAGGCGAGCGGGTTTCAATTGAACGTTAAAATGAGCAAAAAATACAACTCATGAACGCACAAACACACAAACACACAAACATTTGCAAACTTAGAGTACTAAATGTGGTGTGGCGTGTTTGAAATTTGCTTTGTAATTTAATGGTGTGTTTACTTCCCGTGTGTACTTAATGCGCCAGATTATATGCCGCTCTTTGAAAACACAGGATATTTAGTAGTGTGCGTCGCAATTTACTAACAACGCAAATAAAGGAGAAATGTATAAACCGTAAGAGGCGAAACACACGTCATTTGTAATTAATTAGATAAATTCATGGGTTACTGCGACGCTTCACTTACAGATTGTACTTATTTAAATTTTCCGTCACGTCCGAAATAAAGCATTTTCCATGTGTAAGCACAACGATTTCTAAATTAGAAGTTGCTTTAGGAATATTAATGTCACAAGATGCTTTATATGCGTAATATAATTTTTGGTCCTAAATGGCGAGTGGGTCGCCGAAATGCCATTTAAAGCGTTTAAAATTACGAGCGCAAATACGGCTACGTGTTTCTACAAATTTTTAAAAACATATTTCTGGTTACCTAACCTATAATTATAGTGGAACCCTTTTGCAACGAATTTCGATTTAAACAATTATTGATTTTAGGAATTTTTCATAATACGAGGGTGGCCGTTTATATTTCGGGAATAGCAAACAAAAAAAAGTTTTTATTTTCGAAAATAGTTTTATTGCTATCTGCTTCTGGGTTTCCGGGCTGGAACCGCGTCAGTTGTATATCTGCCGACGTTTCGTACCCATTTGTATGGGACATCTTCAGGGCTGAACTACTGCACTGAAACTCGTCGAAAACACATCGAAAAACGTCGGCAGATATACAAGTGACGCGGTTCCAGCCCGGAAACCCAGAAGTATATAGCATGGACCACGACCGCGGAAGTCTACGTACCAAATTAGTTTTATTGCTTTTAAAATATTCTCCTTTTTTGAATTTGAATTAAAAGAATGATTATAAGTATTTGAAGTACGTTATAGAGTTGGAATCATTTTTATTATGATTAAAACTTCTTTTGTGTTCTGATATCATTACTTTCATAGATTTTCCAGTTTATCCGATATACAGAGTGTTTCAAAAAGAATATACGCATTTCGAATGCTTATATTTATTAAACTTTAAGACATACGAATATGAAACTTTACACACGCATTTACGAACCTCTCAAGTTCAGATTAGAGATGTTCAATATGTCCTCCATCAGCGACACGAACAGTATCACATCGATACTCAAATTCCTCTCATACTCGGGCAAGCATGAACTTCGTCACTGATGTTATGGCAGTATGGATTCGGTTCTTCAACTCTTCCAGGTCTTGTGGGAGTGGTGGTACATAAACGTTGTCTTTAACGAAACCCCACAGGTGTCAAATCCGGAGACTGTGGAGCCCAGCTGAGACATGCTAAGTCGTCAGGTTCTTGACGATCAATCCAACGATTCGGTAGAATTTCATTCAGATATTCGCGCACTTGGCGACTCCAGGGAGGGGTTCCCCGTTTTGTTGAAAAATGAAGTTGTCTTCGTGCAGTCTCGGAAACAACCAGTTTTGTAACATAGCGAGATACTGCTGACCGTTAACCGTGTTTCCATCCAAGAAGAATGGGCCGTAAACATATGATCGGGATATCGCACAAAACACATTGATTCTAGGCGAATCTCATACATGTTCAATGGCTGCATGTGGGTTCTGTCGACCCCAAATTCGAACATTGTGTTTGTTTAACAGACTACTAACATGAAAAGTCGCTTCATCACTGAACACGATGCGTTGTGCGAAAGTGTTATCATTGTCAATAGCATCAAGAATCTCATTACAAAATGCCACACGTTTCCGTTTGCTATCAGGACGCAGAATTTGTAACAACTGTAACGGCTTCATAACCAACCGACGTCTCAAAACACTCCAAATTGTTGTTGTAGGCAGTTGTAACTACCGACTGGCACGACGAGTTGATTTTGTAGGATTACGTTAGAAAGCAGTTTGAATTCGTGCAACATTTTCTTCAGAAACACCAGGACGGCCAGGACTCTTTCCTTTACATACAAATCCTGTCTCTACAAGCTGTCGATATCATCTGCGAATGTTCCACCCATTCGGAGGATCAATTTGGTAGCTCAACCTGAAACGTCTTTGCACTGTATTCACGGAATTGCAGTTCGCAAACTCGAGAACACAAAATGATTTCTGCTGCGGAGTAGCAATTTTAAACATATGACGGTTACCAAGAAAAACCGAAGACAACTGACATCTAGCGGCTATTAAATAAACTAGACTATGTATTCGTTTCTCCAATAGCCGAGCCGAGGCGCAGCGATCGATAGTTTGGACAAAATAATACTTTGTAATACGTATATTCTTTTTGAAACGCGTTGTATAATAAAGTTTAAAATATAGAATAGAAAGTGTAATGGAATTTCATAAAGCAACGACCTCCACAATTAACTATTTAAATATTATCACCCATATTTTACTAATTCTTCAAAATTTATTAATAATTAGTTAACACATGTAAATCATAACAGTCATATCGAAATTTCCCGATTTCTGTAGACAAAAAAATGCAGTCTTCATTGCATTTATATTACAACTAATTTGTATTAATTATTCAACAAAGTCGGCGATTTTACCATCAATAATTTTATCTTTTTAGGTTTCACATAGAAATAGATTACTTAATTTTCTTTGAATGAAATGTAAAACTAAATAATTACACAATAAATTGCAAGTTTCCGTTGTTACGTCTTACTTCTTTAATTACACCGACAAGAGTAGAATCTCCAAAGGCATCTTTCCATTTAAATACCTGCAGTAATACATTTCAGGATTTCGGAATATAAATGTGCAGACTATCTAAAAGATCTTTCACTGTAATTGGAACTCAAATCAAAAAATTGCCACGTAAATACCTCTACGGATAAAATGGCCCTTCTGTAGAAGATCATTCGTCTACACAATAGCTTCTCGGACAAGTCCATTGTCGACTGCGATCAGATTTCGTCATCATTGAAATAGTTCTTCCTTGGCTACGGTATAATTAAATTACATTGATCGGGAAATCTCCCTAGTCGATTTATAAGGTTTGTAAAATTCATTTCAGATAGTCTAACTTGCAGTATTTTTGCAATTTATTAATTATTGGAATAATAGAGGTTTGAGTTTTTGTTCCGCGGATATATCCGTAAAATTAATTAATTGTTTTCATGTCTCATATCGAAATGTTATATACAGGGTGTTCTGATCCTTTCTTTATATATATATATATATATATATATATATATATATATCGTTATATTTTGTTGAGCCCCTTAAAAAAAATAGTAAAAATATAAGGACCTGGGGCGATGAAACAATGTACTATATTTAAAACAATGCCCCAGCTAGCAAACTAGATTAAATATATGACCTTACAATTACATAAAGATGCTATTTCCTTTATAAGTAATAATTCTCAGGGTGATTCAGGTTACGAAGGGGATTCACACATAACATAAATACCCATTTTTATTTAAATAGCGGAAAGATAAAATATTTACGCGCTCAACGAGAATCAGAATCGCTTTAGGAGAGCTTTCTTATAAATAATGAGAAAGAAAACAGAACAAAATTAACATTACACATACAATTTTTTACCTTATGTGTTATCTGTTTTTAAGTATCACTTATCTCTTCGCTCTTAAGTAGTTTTAAACGATGCTTATCAATATCTCTCTCTCTATATATATACATATAAATATATATATATATATATATATATATATATATATATGTTTGAACGAAGATTCTCGCGGTTGTAAGTATGGGTAATATTAGATTTTCGGGCTCTTCGCGGTGTTGGATAGAAATTCTCGAAATAAATCGGCGCCTTTTCGATGACATTTCCATCATCTTCTTCAGAAGCGTCAACCTGAAACTGCAGTTTTAGGTTGACGCTTCACTACGAAAAAATTCCTGAAGAAGATGATTGAGATGTCATCGACACATCGAGACGACGATTTTTTCGGGAATTTCTGTATAACATTGAGGAGAGCTCGAGAATCTAATATTAACCATATATATATATATATAATCACAATATTCACACTACCATTTATCGGCAATTAATTGACTGATGCGCTTCGTATCAGGCAACTCATACTCACTCTGAGTAGAGTGACCTGCATCCAGATTTAACTCTTTCTCTTGACTGTCTCTTCTCCGTCTGCTCTCAAGCTCAACTATTTTTTTGAGTTTTTAGGCCCGATTCTCTCTTGTGAGCTCTCAAGTTTTACTAACTCTTGTTAAAATTCCCAGGCTATTTATAAAATTTCCAATTTCTGTGACGCACTCTAAACATAAAGAGAATGTTCTCTTTCGCCCGGCTGAGTTATTGCTCCTAAGTGTATATCATAAACATAGACTATATATATATATATATATATATATATATATATATATATATATATATATATATATAATTCAATTTGTGAACGCACCCTTTCACTAATCATCGAACTGTCGCTGTCAATTTATTCAGTAAACTTAACATTTTCATCATGGTAAAGTACAAGAACGAACAACACCACTTCATCCGGCGTCATAGGGCCATATTTTTTCGTCGACGATAATGATCGTCACGTTACTGTGAATGGTAATCGTTATCGCGCCATGGTTACCGATTATTTTTGGTCCGAATTGGAAGATATGGACTTGGACAACATGTGGTTTCAGCAGGACGGTGCCACAAGCCACACAGCACACGTTACAATCGATTTATTGAAGAGTAAGTTTGATGAGCGTGTTATTTCAAGAAATGGACCAGTCGATTGGCCGCCTCGTTCGTGCGATTTAACGCCTCTAGACTTTTTTCTTTGGGGCTACGTCAAGTCATTGGTCTATGCCAACAAGCCGACAACGTTGGAAGAGTTCAGAGCCAACATTGAACGCGAAATAGCAGCCGTTTCGGCCGAATTGTGTGACCGAGTCATCGAAAATTGGGTCCAACGAATCCACCGCTGCAAACGTGCCCGCGGTGGCCATATGAACGAAGTCGAGTTCCATTCATAAATGTTTTGATTGTACTTCAACCCGATAATAAAGTTTTTGAAATATCTCAAATGGTCTGCATTTCATTTTGAAAAAAAGTTGTCAAGTCCTTATTGGAAAACCCTTTACAAGTGGTCACGCGGTAAAAAAGTATGTTTTTCATTTTCATTGCCAATGTTATGGAGAGAGCCGAAAAATCATGTAGATGATTGCTACTTTTGCTTGATGAATGTCCTCCTGAATCCTGAAGTATCATCAGTGTCTAAGCCAGTTTCCCGTGCGAGAAATGATCCGTTGCCAATTTGTCCAGGTACGAGTGCAAATTCTATGGAAATTTGTAGTTCATCACCGACGAACAGTGGAGCGATTTTAACATGGAGGAAAAACATTTCGTTTCGCAAAGTGAACTCAATGATTTGGTTCGTGATTTGAATTTATCGAAACAAAAATCAGAATTGCTCGCATCAGGGATACATGGGTATCATTTCAAGATGTTGTTCACAACTTTCTCGGTAACCGCAAATCTCCGGATTTCAAGAAGATAATCGACAGTTTGTTGCAAAATTATTGCAAGATTGGAGCTCGAATGTCTCTCAAAATACATTTTCTGCATTCCCATCTCGAATTTTTTCCTGAAAACTTGGGTGATACAAGCGACGAGCAAGGAGAGCGACTACACCAAGATTTGGCGAAAATCGAAAAACGATACCAAGGATTTTGGGACGAGGACATGATAAGCGACTACTATTGGACTTTAATGTGTGAAACAGAGCCCAAAAAGTACAAGCGACTCAGTTCTACTGCTCTTCATTTCTAATTTAACACTTTTTAATGAATAAAATGGAGATAAATTGTAAAAAATGTGTTTATTTAATATCTCGAAAACTAGAACCAATATCAAAAAACGGAGTGCAGATTCGGATTTTTTGGTTGCTTAGATCCAAAACCGCGTATACTTGTGTTATCTGTTGATGACAACTTTGTAGTCGAAATACCTATACAGAATACGAACATTTATGTGATAAGATGCGGTAGGGTGTTTTTTTGCCTATTTTGACTTACAATATTTATCTAACATCATTTACTAGATTCCGTTAAAGTCTCCAGTTGAAATTCTTATAAATCTTAAAATATATTAAGCGCTTTCGTTTTTCGCTTTTTTCGATATTAACATGAATACGAAAAATAAATAAAACACAATATAAAACCAATATGACGTTTCTTTGTTATTTTATAATGAATATTCTGACGGGAGACTAATAACAACAGCCCAGGCTTCGAATGGTTTAATTTTTCGATGGCATCACGACACGTCCTTTAGGGAGTTATAAATCCTTCAAATGGAACTTCGCGGAACGTATTCTTTGGTTTGTTACCGAATACAAATTCTCCTCAGACAAAATAACTATTATGAAAATACGGAATACATTTTTTCCGATAATGCGATAAGTGGATGATGAAAATAAGAATTTTCGAATGAAGAGTTTCTTATTATTATTTTTTTGTGAAATATGCTCTTCAATATGTTTTCGTACATCTTAAATTTTTGTATTCAAGATATATTGAGTGAGCTCTTTAAATAATTATATTCTCGTCTTCAGTATATTACGAATACACAATGGATATTAAAATTTGTATAAAAAAAAAGAAAAAAGCAGATTATTTGACTTATATTTTCTTAAGAAAAAGTTACAAGGAATTGAAAAAAATGAGAGAAAATACAGGATGAAATGTACGAGGGTGGATCCCTTTGCTCCATCCCTGACCCACTCGCAATAAAAAATTTGCAAATATTTTACTTTTATTTTTCTATACAGTCTCCATTAAAAGAATGTTAAAAGGAATCATTCTATTATTAATAACACCCTATCTACTATATATGTTTCACCGATATCACTGATCGTCAGGCAGATTTGTGTTATTAATGAACGATTCTTTGGTAGCGTCTCTTATATCACTTCGATACAGAAAAACAATGGATAACAAGCGTCTCCCTCTTTCGTCCACTACACTGAACGCGTTTCTCGCTTTGTCGTTCAGTATAGTGGACGAAAGAGGGAGGCGCTTGTTATCCATTAGTCTCCATTAAGGTTAACACATTTCTCCCATCGATGTTCTAGTATTTCTAATGCTTCCCGAAAAGAAAATTGGTTAACCTCTGCAAACCACTGATTAACCGCACATATCACATCATTATTTTATGAAAATCGATTACCACGCAAGTGTTCTTTAAGCTTTGGAAACACCTGGTAATCTCTGGAGGCCATATTTGGCGAACATGGTGGATATCCAACTAATTCGAAGCCTGCCTGAGCTACTGTAGCTGTTGCAATTGCGTATATATGACTAGGTGCGTTATCTTGCCGCTAGAGAGTATCTTTGCGCAAGTTCCCCTAACGTTTTTCTTTTATCATGTCACGTTGGCATAATAAGCACTTGCAATTGTGGGCCCGTTCTACAGGAAATCTAAATTTACGCCCTCAACATCTCCAAATAAGGATGGGTGATGATCTTCTCTGCTTAAGGTTACATTTTTAATTTTCGAGGCGGTGGTGAACCTCGATTTGTCCACTCCTTACTCTGTATTTTGGTCTCTACATCGCAATGATGACTCCGGGACTCATCCATTGTCACAAATCTTGCAAGAAGATTTTCTTTGTCGTGCGCTAAAAGACGACTGTAAATGTCTTTTCGAGTTTCCTTGTGTGCATCTGTTAGAATTCGTAGTACCTATCTTGCAGACAATTTCTTCATGTTTAATTCGGCAGTAATTACATTATTTACCACATGGTACAAGAGTCTAGTATCTTCAACTAGTTGTCCAATAGTCACACGTCGATCTTACAGCACGAGATCATGGACCTTTTTAACATTTTCTTGGGTAGCGACGGTTATGGAGGCACCACCTGTACGTTCGTCTGTACACGACTGTCTACGACATTCACACTTACGACACTACCCTTTAACTGTGTCATATGTGTCCACCAATTCTTGATGGATTCGAGCTCATCTTTTTTAAATGCGAGTATTTAATTACCGTTTCTTGATCGGCACGATCCATTTTGACACTGATATGTGACTCTCTCGAGTTCGGGCGTCTATTGTAGGCACTTTTTAACAGTTTCAGACTTGTAAGTATGTAGCGTTAGTCTACGCATAGCATACATAGCGACGTGAAGATAAATAATTGTTTTGGTTTTTGAACGGTGCAAATTTCGCGTCATCAGCATAAAATAAGGTCGAGTAAAACTAAATTAACAAGTTATTTATGAAAAGAGAAAATAATAATGGCCACAGGTTTGAGTCTTGCGGAACACCGGAAGCGAAAAAATGTGATTGAACGGAATCTGTTGAAAAAGACATAATTTGATTCTTTCGATAGGACTGAAGTAACTTAATGGCAAAAGATGCTAAATATAACTTATCTAGTAATAAAATACGAGGATAGCTTGACGAGTAGTGAGAATGGAAAAGAAAAACGAATTTTTTAAATACAAATTATTTATTATTTTTCAATATATTCTCCTAAAAGAGCAATACATTTATTCCAACGGTGCTTCGATGCCCTTATACCAAAACTAAAATGCGATTCCGGAAAGCTTGCAAAATACTCGTTTACGAAGATGATAAGCTCGTCGTTAGGCGTTTCCACCTAGTGCCGTTTTCACTTTTGGAAAAAGGTGGAAGTCGGAAGAGGCTAGATCCGGCGAATAAGACGCATGCGGTACTAATTGGAAATGCAACTTGTGGATTTTGGACATCGCAACTGTGCTATATGCGAGGGAGCGTTGTCTTGGTGAAACAGAATCTTTTTCTTTGCCATTCCTGGCTGTTTACCACGAATCTCAACATTTAATTTTTGTAGAAGTTCTTCATAATATTGTCCGTTTATTGTGGCACCTTTATGAAGGTAATCAATGAGCAAAATGCCCTTTGAATCCCAAAAAATTGATGCCATCACCTTGTTTGCCGATAAAGTGGTTTTCTCTTTCTTTGGAGGTGCAGAACCACGTTCCAACCATTGTTTCGACAGTTGTTTAGTTTCGGGTGTACTGTAGTGTATCCAAGTTTCATCGCAAGTAACAAATCGCTTACAAAAATCAACCGGATTTCACTTATAAAGGTCCAAACATTCCTTGGAAATGCGCAAACGAGTGAACTTTTGATCAGTCGTAAGCAATCGCGGCACCCATCTTGCCGAAAGCTTGGAAAGGCCCAATTCTTTCGTTAAAATGTGATGTACGCGTTCTGTTGAAATGTTTACCATGTCCGTTATCTCTCTCACTTTGAGTCGTCGATCTTGCGTAATAATATTATGGATTTTTATAATCATCTAGATTTACCACCCTTCTTAAAAGCTGGGAGGATTCTAGCAAGCTTCCGAGTAGCAGGAAAGACGGAAGTGTAAGCAGCAATATTGTTAATCTTATCTTTAACAAGAAAAGAAGGAATCTTATCGTCATCCAGTAAATTTATTCGGAAAGGAAAAGTAATTTGAACCAACGTTTCTTCATCAACTGGCGTAACCCAAAAACCAAAGAGATTAATAAAAATATTCACTATATTATACGTATGTAAAAGAGGGAAGAATTTACACTTCTGAGAAATGATGTTTAAATGACTCAGCGATATCTTAACGACTGTTTATTGCTCCCAGGTCTTAGGACATCAAGTATCTGTGAAATGCCCTGCTTTAAATGAAGAAAGAATCAAGGAAACGACGAGAATTTTCTTTAATAGACTGCTTAACATTCAATATTCTTGTAAACAAGACAAATAAATGTTTTGTTAAACTATGTAGTCTTTTAAATTTTCTATAATAACACAATCAGATTTCAAAATAATTAAATATACTTACATTTCCAAAGACTATTTTGACTTCATTTCTATAATAACATAAATTTAAAACATAAAAAAGTGAAAACGTAAGAGTCTCCTATGTATATTCAACTCTAAAAATAAAAAAGCGCTCCGATCTACACTCGTATTTAGATTTCATTTCATGTAAAAATATGCCACACATTACAATTTATGTAGCGTAATGAAATTACCGTTATAAATGTTGCCTAACTTTCTTAAGAAAGTCTCTTTAAAATTTAATGATGAATCCGAAGCATGAGTTAATTTTAATAAGAAAGATGTAGGAGAAGATGCCCAAAAGGTTGAGCCAACTTGGGTAATAATAATTTTAATAATGTGGAAAAAATGTGAAGCATCTTCCTTCGCTAAACAGTACAGCCATCATTTAATCTCGAATTTCACGAAGAGCTCATTTACATGATGGCACTAGACGAGTCCGAGGCACGTAAAGAGAAATATAGTTTCTTTTTTTTATTCCGAAGTTAAGCAAATATGTATATTGTTATTGTTATTGTTATTGCGGATAATATTATTACAACGGCAGTAAATTTATACAACAATAAGTATATAGTCGGCCCTTGTAAAGTGGATAAATAAATATACCGGAAACTTGAACTTATTGTAAACACGGACCGTATAAGCAACGGTAGATGCGCGAATTTCCTTTGAATTTCAAGGATATTACTGGCAGGGCCCTTCGCTCTCCCATTTGCTTGATATACATAACGTCAGTTTATACTGATGTTACGTATTACAAAGGGTTGTCTGCATATGTAATTTTGAAAACGTATGCTTCTGCTTTGTTAATGATAGGAGATCAGATGGCGGCATACACTAATGATATAGTTTTAATAATAAAAAATAAGAAAGGAATGGAAGAAGTCTTGAAGGAAAGGGACAGGATGCAACTAAAAGGAGGGGAAGTGTAAAAATGAGATTAAAACACGAAAAAGAGAACAAAATTAATATTGTAGTAGATAAAAAAAGACAGTGAACACCATTGTCGTGACATCTATCGTAACAATCAGCAAACTAACTGGTCGTACTAGGAATGTATGGCGTTGTTAATCTTTTATATGGCCAGTTAGATAGCCATGCTGTCAAGAAATATGTGCAACTAAAACTTTACGCTTTTACTGCAATTTATTTTACCGTTTCTTATATATTTGTTGGTCATCGTTGTATATTGTGATGCAAAAATTTGGTGTGCATATTAAAATTAAATAATATCAAATTCTTAATCAATTTCGCTACCTTGCATGACTCACGAATGTATATTTCAATGAAATTATTTTTATTTGGCCGCGGGTCGTTATTTTTTTTATATATTAGTAAGTATTCTTTCGATGTTAATACTCAATCTTCTAAAAAGGACATGGTGCGCTCTCTGTATTATTCAAATCTAAGCAGATACATTAGGTTTCTAGTTTTCGGATAGTAAATAAATCCAATTGACAAATCCTAAGATTTATTTAAATAATGGCTGGAAAAATGGGCTTGCAATTACCTACTTTTCTCTTATTTTTACTTATGACGTTGTTGGTCGAACATTTATAAATGGCTGAATTAGGTAAACTCGTTGTCTTCTGTGAATTTACATCCAGATTGGGGCTATCTTGTAGAAAGAAGGAAGTGGACGTGGATTGAGCGTTATTTTTAATTTCAATCGATTAAATTTATCGATCTGGAGATACGTGGTATATAATTAGTCGATGTATTACACTAGTGTGGTTAAAGACGTCCATCTTAAACTTTAATGTAATTTTCTTAAGTTATTTAAAACTTCCACAAAAAAGAAATTAATTTTGAATTAAGTAACCCCTCTATCTAATAGAGGTAGGAATAATGATTTTTTGTATTACTTGTGTTTAATTTAGGTCGTGCGTTTTAAGTTTCGCGTAGGATTCTTGGAAGCGGAGTGTTTTTTTTTGGCGAGGACACGTGCCTAAGCTAGGGATGTAGGGTACATTATAATGGATAGCAACAAATCCAGAGAAATCAACTTATTACATGGTACTCCATCATTAAAGTGATTCGTTCAGAAAGACGAGGAGCATTGTCTCTGATTGAAGACCGACATAGAGAAAACGATTTATTGTAACAACGTCCCTGGAGTTATGGCAAGTTTCAATGTTGAGTTTCTACCGGAAGATTGGAGACTTTTTATTGACTTCTCAAAAAGAAGTTAGAAAGCAGTTCCTCTACACAGCGATAATAAGTATGCTTCAGTACCTATTGGTTGTTTAGTACACTTAAAGGAAACATACCAAAACCTTGAAGTGGTCTTCAACAAACTTAGCTATTCAAGCCGTAAGTGAACTATTTGTGACGATTTAAAAATAATTTCACTGTTTCTTGGTTAACAGAGTGGATATATAAAGTATCAATGTTTTCTATGTGAATGGGATAGCCATGATAGAAAACAGCAGTCTTTTAGATCCAAAAGAAGTTTAACTTCCTCCACTTCACATAAAATTGAATCTGATGAAGAAATTTGTTAAGGGCATATCAAAGGAAGTTGAATGTTTTCGATATATTTGTCAGAACTTTCCTGGTTTATTTCAGGCGAATTCGAAAGGAGTATTTGTTGGACCTGAGATCCGAAAACTTATGAAGGATAAAAACTTTGAGATAAAAATGGGCCCAAGAGAAAAAGCAGCATGGATATCTTTTAAACTTGTAACCTGATTTCTTTGGAACGTAAAGGATCTTGACTTCAAGGCCATTGTAGCTGAAATGTTGGAAAGCTTCTAGAATTTAGGTTAGGCTGTAATATGAGCCTGAAGGTACATTTTCTCCACTCACACCTAAAATTTCCAGACAATCTTCATGCCCTCAGCGAGGAACCAGATGAAAGATTTCACCATAATATAAAGGCAAAGAAAAAGCGATAGCGAGGAAAGTGGAATGTTAACATAATAGCGGACTACTGCTGGATGGTGAATAGGGACGATCCCCAGTGATCCTACAGAAGAAGCACAAAACGAAGTTTTGATGGGAAGCGAAAACGATACTACAAGGACTAGTAAACAAGATAATTCGGTTTTACTAATATTGTGTTGTTCTTATGAAAAATATTTGGTTACTTATGATTTTAATAAAATGTTAAATAAAATATACATTCCACAATTTTTTGTACTTGGCTTACTATTACTAAAATACAGCTGTTTTTTGTGAGAAAATCCTACGTGATAGAAAAAAACGACTTTCGTTTTTGATTACATCGCTAAAAAACACAAGAAAAAGGGACTGAAGTTAAACTAATTTTTAAAAAGTATTTTTATGCAGGCCTGTGTTATTGAAAACCCAAACATAAGAGAATAAAATTTATACGAGGGAGCGTTTCTATATTCGTGGAATGGGGGACAAGGGGTGGAAATAAAAAAAACCAAATTATTTTTCTTTTTCAATATATTCACCTGCAAGACGGATACATTTTTCACATCTTTCAATTAATTTATTTATACCCTCACAAAAAAATGATTTCTCTTTATCTGCAAAATACGCCGAAACTGCCTCCTTGACTTCATCATCGGCAGTAAATTTCTTACCCCGCAGCTCTTTTTTCATTTTCGGAAACAGGTAATAATCACTCGGGGCCAGGTCTGGGCTGTAGGGTGGGTGACTCACAATTTCGAGGCCCACCTTATGCAGGGCAGCTAACGCAACGCGGCTCTTGTGGACGGGCGCGTTGTCGTGCAAAAGCAGAACACCTTTTGTCAATTTTCCCCGTCTTTTCTCTTTAGTGGCTTCTTTTAGTCGCTCTAATATTGAAGCGTAATATTCTCCGGTTATAGAAACACCCTTATCTTTATAATCAATCAACAATATTCCTTCCGAGTCCCAAAATACCGTTGCCATGAGTTTCCCAGCTGATTGTGACACTTTAAATTTCTTGGGAGGTGCTGTGCCCTTTTTATGCCACTGCATGGAGTTTTGTTTGGACTCAGGTTCATAATGATGAACCCAAGTTTCGTCTCCAGTAACAATTCCACTCAATACACCATCCTTGTTTTCATTACAGAGGTCCAAAAATGCACGCGAACACTCTACGCGCTGTTGTTTTTGCGGCGACGTGAGCATTCTCGGCACCCATCTTGCGCTGACCTTAGACATGCAGGGATGATCGTGTAGGATTCTAAAAATTGTTGTATCGGATACTCCAACCATTTCTGCGAGTTGTTTGTTCTTTAGTCGAGCAACTTCGAGTACAATTTGTTCAACCTTTTGGATAAGTGCTGGCGTGGTCACCTCAATGCTCCTGCCCGGCCTCGGGTCGTCTTCAAGGGATTCCCTTCCTTGTTTAAATAAACTATGCCACTTGTACACCATGGTTTTTCCTGGACAAGAGTCGCCGTAAACCAATGACATCTCATTCATTATGGTCGCAACTGATTTTCCTTGCCTGGTAAGGAACTTTATAACGGCACGATATTCGATTTTTTCCATATTTCACTTTTCACTCCTGATTATGTTACTTGGTTGACGATAGCTCAAAGACTAACTGTCTAATAACAATGAAACTTCGTATTTATACTAATCATGAGTCGCTGCACAGGCCACGCCCCCAATGCGCCTACTCACCCCTCTACAACCCGCTCATTCCGCGAATATAAAAACGCTCCCTCGTACTTAAAATAAGACGACCAATATACAAAAGAAACGAACATGATAAATGAAATTACTTTTATCAGAGTTTTTTGACATTCTTCCTTTTACTTTGAAGTTTATTTAGTGATATTATTGATTGTAAGCTTGCATCTTTGCTTTTATAATTTAGAAAAGTATGTAGTAAGTAAACATTTCATTTCTATCACGTTCCAGTATTTTAGGAAAAGACTTCGATTTACGTATAACCTAGTTAGGATGACTAGAGCGTCTTTTTAAATAAATTCACGAGAGAGGACGGCAAAACAGGAAACATACAAATTTCGTATATCATTTTTTCGGACGCAATAAATTACAAAAATTGTTTTAAGATTGTTTAGTTTCAAATGTACATTAGCGAAGTTATATTTTTTTGCCGTCCGAGAAGAACAGCAATAGTTCCAGAAAGGAAGTTTACTTTTCCAACAGGAAAACTCAAGCAGACCGGATGTGGTAGAGATGTACAAAAACAAGAACGTTAAGATAGCGCGGGGCTTACAAACAAAACCGCCCTCCCGCTGAAGAAGATTTGATTACTATTTTTTTTTTCGTCCAAAATGATTCATTGTTTCCATTTCTCTTTTCTTTCGGCCAGTCGTCACGTCACCGTTTTTACGTGAAAAGTTACTTGTATTAATGATCGCTGTTTATCAGCTCGTGCGACGATATACAAAATAAACGCGAAATCTAGTTATATAATAATTTGTGTTGGTAGCTCACTCATTAAGGCAATGTATCGCGTTACGGTTGACAATATGTACTACTTTCGGATATCGCAAGTAATTTGATATTTTCTGTGATATATGCTGAAAATTACAACTATAATTTCATTATGAATAATATCAAGTTAATCTACATACATGGTATGTAACATATTGGCTCGTAAAAGCGAAGTAATAACATAAATTCGTAGGAAACTATGACTGCCTGTCTAAAACATTAAATAATGCATAAAGTATCTGGATAAAATTACGTTTCAGAACAATTATGAGAAAAACACTAATTCCTTAATTTTCGTGTAATAAATTTGCTTTTTAGGAAGCGAGAGAGGGATGAATTAAAAATTTTATGTTTGATGGGAGTACGGAGATGGTGGGATAACCACATGGCCTAATTAATATAGAAATGGCGCGAGTTCAGCGGAATCTTAACCATTTCGTAGGACCCATCCTGTTGCGTTTCAATTTCCACCTTATTTGACTGTTCATTTTAATGTCGAACACCCTGTGTAGCCTATTATTTACTCTATATTTGCATATCTTTGTTGTGACTAAATTTATTTCGATCAGCTCTTGAATCTTATTTATGCATTGGATTTATTTTCGTATACGAAGATGGTCCAAAAAGTACCCGGCCTGACCTAGAGATGGCAGTAGTTGTTTGAAAAATATCACTGTATTAGAAAATACACAATCTGTAAAGCATATGTTTCAAGTTTGAAGACGCTACGTTGTTTAGTATTTGTTTGGCAGCCATCAATAGCGAACGTTTTCAATGAATTTGTAAAAATGGAGAAAATTGGTCATCGTTGCGTGATACAGTACTTTTATTTGAAAGGCCTCAGCCCAACCGATATAAAAGCTGAACTGGATTCTACCCTGGGTGAGTCTGCTCCTACGTTTGCAACAGTGAAATATTGGGGAGCAGAGTTTAAACGAGACCAAATGAGGTGACGACTTCAAAAATGGTGAAGAAAGTCCACAAAGCGGTACTGGATGATCGTAGACTGAAAGTGCGCGAGCTATTAGACATAGTAGGCATTTCAAAAAGTGCGGTACATCGCATATTATCTGAAAATTTGGACATGAGGAAGTTGTTTGCAAGATGGGTGCTGCGTTTGCTCACATTCGAACAAAAACAGTGTCGTGACGATGTTTCAACTGAATGGTTAGCGAAGTTTCACTGCAACAAAGCAGAATTTTTGCGCCGTTTCATAACCATGGATGAAACATGGGTCCATCACTTCACACCCGAGACAAAAGAACAATCAAAACTATGGACTCAAAAGAGAGAACCGGCTTCAAAGAAGGCGGAGACCGTTTTATCTACAGGCAAGGTCATGGCATCGGTTTTTTGGGATGCGCGTGGAATAATTTTCATTGACTATCTTGAAAAAGAAAAAACTATCAACGGCGAGTATTATGCGAACTTATTGCAACGTTTGAGCGAAGACATCAAGCAAAAATAGCCGCATTTGGCTTAGAATGTGTTGTTTCATCAAGACAATGCACCAGCTCACAAATCCGTCATTACCATGGCCAAAATTAATGATTTAAAGTTTGAATTGCTACCTCATGCAACCTATTCGTCAGATTTAGCCCCCTCAGATTATTTTCTGTTCCCAAACTTGAAAAAATGGCTCAGCGGTCAAAGATTTTCCAACGATGAACAAGTGATGCCGGCAGTTAATGTCTATTTTGAGTAACAAGACAGTTTTTATTATAAAAGTGAGTATCGAACTTATTGAACATCGCAGCGAAAAGTGTATAGAGATGAAAGGAGATTATGTTGAAGAATAAAGATATTCTTTTCAAAATTTTTGTTTCCTTTGTTGGGTCGGGTACTTCTTATAATGCACGAGGGCATCATAAACTTCATTTCATCATCATGTATAGTAGAACAACATAGTAACGTCTTCTACGATGTTTTGTCTGACGTTTTGTTATAAAGGTGGTTTGGAGAAATGTCGGCTTCATTCCTATTGTCTTCTTTGAATTATTTGGAGGAATTTACGGTTTCCAATGGCACAATCTAGCTATTTTCACGTCATTTTAAGTAGTTCCGTAACTATTTATCTTTTAATAACGAGCCTACATTTGTTTTCTATTTTTTTGTGCCCTTTACGTTTTCCGTTTGAGCACGTTCGTAATATATCGGAATATTATTTTTTGTTTTGTCCTGTAATTGAGCTTGGCTTGTTGAATAATAAAATATATTATTGTAATTATTATCATTAATTTTACATATCATTAAAATATTCTATTATTACACAGGCCAACACACATTTTGGTGCCTGTGATTTTTTAACTGTTCCTGGGTAATTTTTGAATGCAGAATGTAAAAAAGTTCTCAGATTTGTTCTATCAGATCTAGTTTTTGAGATTTTTTAAAAAATTGTGTATATATTTTACGTTATAACTGTTATAATGTATAATATTACTATTGACAGTTAAAAAAACAAAGACACATGGATTTAAGTATTTATTGCAAAAACTTAATTTACATAATTACATTAGTCACTAATCACATAAAAATTTTCTTTTATACGACTTTCTAGAATGGAGTTTACTAGGGCAGTCTCGCTGAAGGCTCCAGCAGTAGTCAGCTATCGTGTGGCTATCCCATCGTCCTTGATAACGATCTTCCATAGTTTTAATATCCTGATGGAATCTTTCCCCCTGTTCTTCACTACAATCACCTAAGTTTTCTGGAAAACGATCTAGGTGGCTGTGGAGGTAGTGAACTTTTATACTCATGTTACAGCCGAGAATATTAAAATTTGAAAGCATAGTTTCCACTAATTCTACGTAATTCTCTGCTTTATGATTGCCAAGAAAATTTTGTACTACTTGAACAAATGAACACCAAGCGTTTGATTCAGTCTCGTTCATTGATATGGTGAATTGTGGATCTTTAACAAGTTGCCTTATTTGAGGACCATCAAATATACCAGCTTTTAGTTTTTCCGTGCTAATGCCAGGAAATTTACGTGATAAATACCCCAAAACAATTTCCATCTCGATTTAAAGCCTTCACAAATTGCTTCATTAAGCCTAGCTTGATATGCAAGGGCGGAAGTAAGATTTGTTCTCTTGCAACCAAAGGTTCGTTGATCACATTTTGTTTTCCTTGAAGCAGTGTATTGAGTAGTTTCTAGTATAGGAACATTGGGTCAGGGAGAATTCCAGGTCTCCATTTGGCTAATTACATTCTGGAAAATTTCTATTTTGACGATTAAGCACATATTTATCTCTATATTTGTTGTCCTTTATCAGAAAAAAATATCAATTAACCTGTAACCTGTATCTCATAAAACCAGAGCTGATAGAAAAAATCTGGTGGCATTTTTGGAATCAGCACATTAAAAACATCTAAAATCAGATGTTAGATTTCCGGCACCAAATTTTTTTTTAATTTTGTTACCCTGTGTTATCAATCTATAAATATACAAAACTAAAAGACTGTAGCTGTTGACGGGTCGATTTTACTTATCAAAAATTCTTTTCTTCAGTATCTAAATCATGTTTTCAATATATTACAAAACTGTATAATCTGCTAAAAGTTCGATAGAAAATTATAGGCAATTGCCCGAGATATCTTATTCGTAGAAAATGATTTATAACTCGCATGGCTGGCGCACATTTCCTACAAAATAACAACGCATTCAAATAAACGCTAAAATATTGGTGGAAACGTATCGACAGATTAAATAATAAAATATGTTTTATGTTTCTTATGAGATTTCTATTGAGGACGAAAAAATGTCTTTCAAGTTTTTATGTATAAATATGCATGTATTGAAACATGTAAAGATATATGCATATGTATGTGTTACGTTGGTACATGTTGCTGTGCTACGTGCTATGAAATATTGAATAAAACTTTTGTTTGAAATTGAGGTTTTTTTGGAATCAACCAGGCTGCATCTTGGTTGTGTTAATTGTTGATAGTTTTGAAGTTGGACAACTGAAAACTCTCCCAATTGTAGTGATACTGAGTTGTATGCAATTAAAATTGACGCGCACGTGCCAATATCATGACGGATGATAAATATAGGTCCTATAGTCTTCCATAAAAGCAAAGAGGTATCGTACCCCAATTTAGAATCATTCATTGGACAGTTATATAATGCTACAGTTTGCAAACTATCGTAAGTTAAAAGTCACTTTCACGAATACAAAAACTTATAGCCTTCAAGAGGTAAGAACACAGTCACAACAACAACATAGAGTGAGAATGCATTCAATTGTAAAGTGACTTTAACTTTGCTCAGCTGCTGGACTGACGGATGGTGGCTTGGTTGAGAGTATGTGCATGTGTGCCTATCTGGGTATATGTTCAGTAGCGGTCTACGGCAATGAAAAAAATATGTTTGTCCACTTGCTTCTGCTGTTGACAGAGACCCGTGCCTACATGATCTGTAATGATGTTAAAACCATTTATACATACGTACTCTTATAATAGTATATGTACAATACGTTTGCTTCTGGTAAAAGTAGAATATTCACAAAATATAGGGGTGGTTATTATTAAATGCATTTAGTACGTGTATAAACTGCTGTATTTCGTTAAAAAGAATTAAACACATTCATATAGAAACAAATTGTGGGTCTTTGGCAAATTTTCAAAATACTTTTCTCGTGAAATAAATCCTTATCATACTGATATCAAATGAAGCCTTACTTATTTCGTAATGGTTTCTTAGCTTTAAAGCCCTCAACCTGAAGCTTAAATTTTGTAGCTTAAATTAAGATAAATAATACTCTAATGAAATTTGAGTTTTTTGACGAAACATTGTATGCAGAATTTCACAAATAAAATCAACAGTTCGACCTACTTTATTAACAGAAGATGTTGACTATGATGTTCCAGTCTGTGTTGAACAAAGTCCAACAAAATCTTTACGGAAATTGGCAATGAAATTTAAAGTTTAACCTCTTTTACTGACGAATACTAGTTTCACTTACCAGAGCATGTTAGTAATCAACAGTTTTGGAGGTGGACAACTGAGAACCGTCCAAACTTTATTGACACTTAGTTGCGAACAATTAAAATTGAAGAGTGGGTAGCAATATTATACGGAGGATTATGTAGGTCCTATATTCTCTCATGGAATAATTGTACAGACAGACATCGTACCTCTATTTTGGAATACTTCATTGAACAGTTACGTAATGTTACAGTTTTGCCCACATAAACGGTGAATAGTAAAACGTTTTGTGAAGAAATATTGCATCAGAACTTTCAAAGCAAAATAAAAAGGTCGGCCTAGTTTATTAACAGATGTTGACGATGATGTTCGAGTCTGTGCTGAACAAAGTCCAGCAAAATCTTTACGGAAATTGTCAATGAAATTTTAAGTTCAACCTCTTTTACTGATGAATTCTAGTTTCACTTACCAGAGCATATTAGTAATTAACAGTTTTGGAGGTGGACAACTGAGAACCCTCCAAATTTTATTGACACTTAGTTGCGAACAATTAAAATTGATGAGTGGGTAGCAATATCAAGACGGAAGATTATGAAGATTATGAAGGTCCTATATTCTTACATGAAATAATTCTGCAAACGGATATCCTACCTCTATTTTGAAATAATTCATTGTACAATTACATAATGTTACAGTTTTGCCAACACAAACGGTGAATAGTACAACGTTTTCAGAAGAAACATTGCATCAGAACTTTCAAAGCAAAGTAAAAAGGTCGGCCTAGTTCATTAACAGAAGGTGTTGTCTATGATGTTCGAGTCTGTGTTGGACAATGTCCAACAAAATCTTTACGTAAATTGTCAATGAAATTTTACGTTTAACCTCTTTTACCGACGAATTCTAGTTTCACTTACCAGAGCATGTTAGTAATCAACAGTTTTGGAGGTGGACAACTGAGAACCCTCCAAACTTTATTGACACTTAGTTGCGAACAATTAAAATTGAAGAGTGGGTAGCAATATTATACGGAGGATTATGTAGGTCCTATATTCTCTCATGAAACAATTCTGCAAACAGATATCGTACATCTATTTTGGAATAATTCACTGTACAGTTACATGATGTTATGAGTTTTGCCAACACAAACGGGAATCGTACAAAGTTTTGAGCAAAGACATTGCATCAGAATTTTCAAAGTAAAATCAAAAAGTCGGCCTACTTTTCTGATAGAAGATGTCGAATCTAATGTTCAAATCTGTATTGGACAAAGTCCAATAAAATCTTTATGGAAATAGTTAATGAAATTTTAAGTTTGACTCTCATCAGAGTATGTCAGTAGTGGAAACTATAGATGCTAGACAACTGAAAACACTCATAAGTTTGTCATGGAATTTTATTCCTAAAACTTTTTGATAGACTTCAAGCCATTAAAGCCTTGTTCACGTTCCAAACTAAATCTAGAATTGTGGTAAATCATCTAGTGATAGTGTGCGCGTGAAAGATTCATACCGGCTATTAAAAAAAAATGTTGTACATAATTAGAAAAAAGTGGACACAGTTTTTGCAAACTTTTTATGCAAAAAACCTTTTATTAACGCAAGTTTGCTTACCATAGATTCCATATGTACAGAATTAATCAAAATTTGCACTGTTTTATATTATGTAGGAGGTAGAACTAATCGAAGAATAAAGTGCTCTAATTTTGTTCAAAATTTAATTTTTAACATACAAAGGTTGTTGTCTAAAGGCACATATTTGATGGACTGTTTTGAAGAAATTATAATTTCTAGTAGTTTTCGTGCTTTTTATTATTCAAACGCTACGAATTATATTCATTGTTTCTAAAAAACGGAAAGAAAAATATTACATTCCCTGACACTTATTATTAAATGTTTCCCAACATAAAAACATTTGACGAGTTGAGAAATTTTTCAGTTCCATCGGTCATACATTTTTTGTTAAGTGCTTAATCAATCATCTTAAGTTTCACATGCCTCGCTTAGTTGGGTTCCATTAAACGCGTACACTTTTTCACAGCCACCTTACATACATGAAATATTTTTTTAAATTTATTATTCGTTATATAGAACGTTCATATAGTTTCACATACTTTAGTTTTCATTGTGGTGGTAATAAATGGACGATGTATTATTGTTTAGTCAGCAAACGTAAATCAATTTTATAAAATATTTTATGGTATTTTAAAATTATAAATACAAGGTGTTTAAAAAATGGTGGAAATTTGATACAAGTACTTATAAAAGAAATGAAGTCAATGAAGATAAGTCTTAAACAAACAAGATAAATAAAATCTCTTACCACATCAATGTCCGTATTCTGTATACGTATTTGGACATCCAAATTGTTATCATCAGCAGATAATTAATCACAATGTCGCATCTGGATCCACGGTAAAACTCGCACAGAATAATTCCGCACAAACCTTTAACAGCTAATAACTAAACACACACTGACAATTCGTTTGACGTAATTTAATCTGCTTCCTAGTTTTAAAGATATCACTTATTCTAAAGTACAGTTCCCACTTCCACTTGTGAAACTTTGTTAACGGTAGTATTTTTTTAGAAATTCAAAAAAGCAAGAATATATTAACCTCACTGGACACAACACGTAGCACGTGAACATTCCCCTGAAATTTCATTCTTGCTACAATGGGGACATGTTCAGGGTTGTGGGTGAGCTAGCGGTCATTTCTTCGATTGATTTTCTTGTCAGAAAAAAATGTAAGTCGTCCGGCAGCATTGTTTCACAATGAAATCCAAAAGAAGGTTGCAATGTTCAATTTGCTTTATCCATGCGGCTTTGGAAAGTGTTTGTCTTACTTTAATTGTATAAGACTTGTAGCGGAGGACCTCCTCGACGATTTCACGCATACTTCTCTGGCTCACACAAACAGCTGACGAGACTTTTTGGGATCAATTTCCCTGGATTCTCAAAAATCAACTCCCGAGCCTGTTGAATGAGTCGAACGTCCTGATAACGTGTTCCTTCGAGTGGATTTTCCTCGCCGGTGTTGCAAAACCTTCGTTGTACATCTTTGTTCTGAGCGGTGTAGATCGCGTACGGAGTTTGTTTTTAGTACAGGTGTTTTTCGCCGTGTTTTACCAGGTGCGACACTTTGCAATTGTCTGCTGATGATGACAACTTAGTTGTCGAAATGCGTATACAGAATTACAAAATTTAATGTGGAAAGGGGTTATATATCAACCTTAGTGATTAAGTTAATCAACCACAGGCTCCATCGAATTCAACTCAGAAGTTACGTTAACTAAATTAAATATTTTATGGGAAACAGAACGACAAATGCTCAAACAACCAGAGAGAGAATGCAGTTATTTAAAGCTTTCTGTTATCAGGTCGAAAATATAAACAGACTTTTCCGTTATTTGAATTACATGTAACGCACACCATTGTTCGTTTGTTTCTTTTCATAAAACATACAAGGGCTCGTTCCAGTTTGATATTGTTACCGTTCCACCTAAAAATATTGAGCAAAAATTGAAATCGTAAACCCCTTTCTGCGGTTCTGATTGTACACCAGAAAATACTCGCAAGTTGACACCTTAGAAGATTCTAAAAATTTCGACGTAAAAATTTGTTCTTCTGATTTAAAGAATACCTGTATGCAGTAGTGAAAAGATTAACACATTTGCTTAGGAAACAGGATGTGCGATCGAATCTCATACAGCAACGCATTTTTTATGATCAATATCAATAATAAAATAATATTAAAAAT
Organism: Dermolepida albohirtum; assembly: GCA_031893035.1. Classification (NCBI taxonomy): domain Eukaryota; kingdom Metazoa; phylum Arthropoda; class Insecta; order Coleoptera; family Scarabaeidae; genus Dermolepida; species Dermolepida albohirtum. The sequence continues at coordinate 11,703 of JAVIWB010000973.1, read as the reverse complement.
AAGTACATAATGTAGATCACAGAAGTAAAAGAATTTTATAACCTAATAAATGAGTCGATGTAATTTTTCTAATAAAATCTAGGAATAAAAATGTGAATACATGCAGTGTATTACACAAACAAAGACGCTAACGAACGCTGAACATTACCGATGAGTGAAGAAGTGCCACATTGGCGGATGAATATGTTATCTTTACATATCTACAGACGACTAAAAAGATCAAATGCACGTTATTTACGACGCAAGTTCACTGTCGAAGTAATTTATCATGTTTCATTTGTTTTCTAGTCTGGTACTGAACTATATGAGGCGTGCATTTGAATTGCTGTAAAACAACATCCATATAGAACGTTTTACGAAAGCTTGTAAGCCCAGAAGTATATTTCAATTGCCTTTGTGTATTTATGCTACGAACACCATTTTAAATCCTTCACCCAGTAAGATATACAGAGTTATCTAAACGAAAGTATAGATTTTGTAACATATTTTATTAAGAACAGTAATACAAAATTCCAAGTAGTTTATTTATAATTAAGTTTTATTTCATCTTATAAGTTTTCAATTTGCTCACTACCTTTAGCCCGGACAACGCCAAGGCGTTTTGAGAATTCCAGCTAGAAGCGTAGTAGCATTCCACTGAGTTGTCAGCTGCTGTTATCCGTTGTTTAAGGACATTTAAGTTGTTGAGCAATAAAAGAAGATTAACTAGATCTTTTATATATCCACCACATACGGCGTAGTCTAGGGATATCACAGATCAAACACGAAGAGGTTATCAGCTCTTAGAAATTACGAAATAATTATTTTAACCATGTATTGTGCGAATTCATCATTCAGAAATACTGAAAGCCCGTTAACTGCAAATGAGTGGTTTTTAATGACGACAACGCCAGACCAAACACAAGTTTGATAGCCCATCAAAAATTATTGTATTTTTGTTGCCATATCCACTATTCTCGCGGGACCTTGCGCTTTTAGATTTTCACTTGTTTCTTTTTATTCGAAATTCCTTGAGTTGTATAACGTTCGACTTAGATAAGATTGGAAATCAGCAGCTTCTAAAGTTTCTCGTTAATAAAGTTATACAAGGGTTCTGTAAATTGCAAATTATGTTCTGTCAAAAAAGGTGAAGGGTTATGGAAAGAAAAGGACAACGAACAATTGCCTGATCCTTTTTGTATATTAATAACTTATGTATAAAAACAGGAAAGAGTCAAGACCGACAACTCAACACATTTAACTATATTGTGCTTTATAAATAGATTTTTGCCAAGCTAATATTTATGAAATACAAAAAATATTTTATTTACGAGTATATATTTGAAAGAGTAAAATCTCTGTTTCGAAATTTAAATTTTGAATAAAACGATTGCTTTTTAAAATGCCGTTCCGAGAAAAATACCAATAAATCATACCCGTATTGTAAATGCATCGCTATCCCCGTTCTACTATGGCTAAAACTGAAGAAACGAGTGCGCACTCATTGGCGGCGATGATATATTTCGAAAGCGGTCAGATATACCCGAAGTCGAGATTCATATGCGTATGGTATGTGTATGAATGCCGAATTAGATTGATTATGGCGAATCGACGGCGTTCTTTGTTATGTTCGGCGAGTGTTAATAAATTTATTAACTGATTTTGGGCATTAGAATACGCTGGCACTATTGTTAAATATCAGGTTGTAACATAAATCCTGTCCGAAAATTTGTAAAACTTGTTTATTAAATTTTTGTACAAAGTTTTTATTTATCAATCGTCAATGTATTTTCCCTCATTATTTATTACCGCTAGCCATCTTTCAGGTAACATATGAATTCCTCTACGGAAAAATTCTTCGGATTTTGAATCAAAAAATAAAGTTACTGCGGTTTGAACATCTTCTTGGGAATTGAAGCTTTTTCCATCAAGGTGGTTTTGTAAGCTTCGAAATAAGTGGTAATCCGTAGGAGCAAGGTCTGGGGAGTACGGTGGATGTGAAATTTTTTCCCAGCCAAGTTCTTCCAATTTCTGAGAAGTGATGCGAGCCGTATGTGGGCGGGCATTATCTTGATGGAACAGAACACTAACAACATTAAACGGTCGAGTTGCTGACAGTAAAGTGCGGCAGTGATGGTTTCGTTCATTCCCAGCATCTCAAAATGAATTACACCTTTAATATCCCACCAAACACAGAGCAATGTTTTCATTGGATGCAGTCCAGCTTTAGGCGTTTGCACCGCCTTCTCACCAGGACTAAGCCATTGATGATGACGCTTAATATTTTTGTATTGCACCCACTTTTCATCTCCGGTAACAATTTGATTTAAAAACGGAGCACGGAGATGACGAGAGTGCATTGAAATGCACACATCAATACGATGTTGGAGTTGTGCTGGCGATAGTTCATGCGGTACCCATTTTCCTAACTTTACCACTTTTCCCAATGATTGCAAATGACGATGTATAGTCATATGACTTACGTCAAATTCTTGTGCAAGTTCTCGCACTGTTGTAAATGGATTATTTTCAACCCGAGTTCGAAGGACCTCCCTATCAAATCCAGAAGGCCGCCCGGTACGCTCGTCATCCTTCAAACTTAAGTCACCGTTTCGAAACTTTTCAAACCATCTCCGACACATCCGTTCACTAACAACATCATTGCCATAGACACCTTGAATGTTTCTAGCCGACTCACTCGCGTTATTTCCTTTTTTGTATTCGTAAAGCATAACATGTCGAATATGTTCTTTTGTCACTTCCATCTTTAATGGACGAAAAAGAAATTGAGAACAATATGTACACTCTTCAAAAGTTGCAGAAGTACTGACTAACTTATTGCGAATAAACCAATATGACTCATATTGCAGAGATTTCGCAACGTTTCGTCGTAATGCGTATATATGCGAGTTGCTGCGAGAATCGGACAGAATATATGTTACAACCTGATATATTGTTTGCAATATCAACATTTTACCGTACAGTATTTTTGTGTGCAAAAGACATGTTAATAGCGAACAACACCGGTTAAATGCGCAAAGTGATGTTCCATATTATAAATTTCTATATAACTTTATTTTTGTGTTAAATGTGTGCAACGTTCCACAAAATATTGTAGACAATGAGGAATTTCAACACTTTTGGGGGAAATATGTTCCGGAATGGAGATTTCCAAGAGAAATTACAGTATAATTTTCTTCGGGTGAAAAACACGATTGCGGATCAAATAAAAGCAGGGTTAAATGATCTAAAAATATGGCTGACGGTAGATGAAACAACGGATGTAAGAATAGTATTTTAAATGTGTTAGGGCGAACTTTAAAAAGCACTGAGATTTCCTTGGCTCTTCTTTTACGTAGTAGAATATTACAGAAAACAAACGTGGAAAGGATAGTAGAAACTACAAAACAAACCTTTGGGAAGTTCAATATATCGGCAACCCAACTTGAAATGTTGGTTACAGATGGGGGTTCGAATATTGTTAAAGATACGAAATTACTAAAACAATCTTATCCTGAATTGCTTCATATAACCTGTCTGCTCGATGCATGTCATCTTGTAGGTGGATTTATTAGAAACAGTTGTCCAAAAGTACACCAATTTATATTTTCTACCAAAAAAGTTAAATCTCCAAAACGCATTCGTGAGTTTAAACAGGCTTGTCCGGACATTCCTTAGCTACCACAGCCGGTATTGACGAGATGGGGAATTCCGGAATGAAGATTGCCGTCAAGAAGCCAATTACAGTATAATTTTCCTCGGTGAAAAACACGACTACGGATCAAAAAAGCAGAGTTAGAAGATCAAAAAATATGGCTGGGTATTTGTGAGTTTAAACAGGCTTGTCCGGACATTCCTCATCCATCACAGCTCGTATTGATGAGATGCTAAACGTGGCTTAAAGCTGTTTTGTACTATGAGCAATTTTTACATATTATTAAACCTTCTATCTTAAATTTAAATCCGCAAGATACTCAAGGGATTTCAATAAGTTAGCAGCTGGTTTCAGATACCAAATCCATACTCAAATAGAGCAAATTTCCGAATATTATTCAATTCTTTTAGATACTATTTCCAAATTAGAGAACACCAAGCTGTCATTACATGAAGCGCTAAATATAGTATATTACCTCAAAGCCTCGTTAGGAAATCTAACAGATATTATAGGAAGATTAACAACCGATAAATTGTGTGCGGTTATAAATAAAAACCCCGATTTTCAAACTATAGCGCGTATAGACAAGAGTTTAACCGAAAACCAAGAGTGCGAATATGATGCGAATGTCTTTTTTAAATTCGCGAACATCACATCATTAGACGCAGAACACTCCTTTTCCAAATACACCAGCATATTTTCACCTCGCCGTAGGAGTATAACTGAGTCAGCACTGGAAGGCATACCAATGACACAATACTGCAGCGAATTTTTGCGTCACTCTACATCAACAACACAGAAAAAAAGTAAATAGTAAGTAATTACATTTATTATTTCTAATATTGATAGTAATTGAGCCGTACGCTACTGCGAAAGTACTCGTTTCTGCAATTTCAGCGATGGCACAGCAATATTGAGTTGCTATGTTTATTCTGAGTGATTCAAGGAAAGAAACATTGACATATTACGGTTCCGTACAAAAGTGAAGTTAGCTGACCATTTATATATACTACTACTGCTGCTACGAATATCCGTTGCAACCTACTCGGAGCCACCGTCGTTTTTCACGTTAAGCCAGCCTGTAAACTTTAAAATATGTGAAATTTTCGAAACTTCTGCAGTTCCCCAAATAAATCAAACATGCGAATTTTAAATTCCATCTGCTTTATATGTATTTATGTATGTTACCTATGTACGATACTTGTAAATAACGCCGATATTTGGGATAAAAAGGGAGCATCGACCATTAAACCTGATACGTTCCGTCATACGTGGAACTAGGAAGTAATGAATATCCGAAAGTATTTTATATTCAAATGTTGTATATGGTCACGTTTCGTATTAATATTTTAAGCGCTTAACGTGTTCGTTTTTGGTACCGTCTCGTTTTTTTTTCTTTTTATTAATTGATGTAATAAATGACATTTTGAATAATTTTTTTTGTATATCTTCAAATAAAATTGAATTAAAGAAGTACTACGAGGATAGTTTGACAAGTAGTGAGAATGACACATAGGTGGTACTCTAATTGGTAAAACAAATGCACTGAAATTTAGGTTGCCTATTTATATGTTTACATTGCGATATATAGATAAATCGGTTGATTACTTTATTTTTGACAGCTGTTTGAAAAACAAGCAACACGTCGTTCTATTAAAATGGAAAAACCAGACTATCGTGCGGTGATTAAATACTCCGTAATTAAGGGTATGAAAGCTACCGAAATAAAAGATTAGTTAAGGGAAACATTAGGTGAATCTGCTCCATCATCCGCCACAATAACTAGATGGGTAAATCAATTTAAACATGGTAGAACAAGCTGTGTTGATGAAGCGCGCTCTGGAGCACCCAAAATCGTGACTTCTAAGGAAATGATTATAAAAATCCATAATATTATTAGGCAAGATCGACGCCTCAAAGTGAGAGAGATAGCAGACATGGTAAACATTTCAACAGAACGCGTACACCACATTTTAACGAAAGAATTGGGCCTTTACAAGCTTTCGGCAACATGGGTGCATGGATTTGTTACTTGCGATGAAACTTGGATACACTACAGTACACCCGAAACTAAACAACAGTCGAAACAATGGTTAGAACGTGGTTCTGCACCTCCAAAGGAAGCGAAAATCACTTTATCGGCAAACAAGGTGATGGCATCAATTTTTTGGAATTCAAAGGGCAGTTTGCTCATTGATTACTTTCAGAAAGGTGCCACAATAAATGGAGAATATTATGCAGAACTTGTACAAAAATTAAATGTTGAGATTCGTGCTAAACGGCCAGGAATGGCAAAGAAAAAGATTTTGTTTCACCAAGACAACGCTCCTTCGCATACCAGCACAGTTGCGATGTCCAAAATCCACGAGTTGCAATTCCAATTAGTACCACTTGCGCCTTATTCGCAGGATCTAGCCCCTTCCGACTTCCACCTTTTCCCAAAATTGAAAATGGCACTAGGTGGAAAGAAATTTTCGTCTAACGACGAGCTTATCATCTTCGTAAATGAGTATTTTGCAAGCCTTCCGGAATTGTATTTTAGAGATGGCATAAGGGCATTGGAGCATCGTTGGAATAAATTAAGAGAATATATTGAAAAATAAAAATTATTTTGTATTTAAAAAATTCGTATGTGTAGTAAATATTCTCAAAATTCATTTGTCTAAAAACTTTTTTAATTTTTTAGAATAGAGTCAAGCTACAATAAGACATATAATATAGCCTAATAGTCTAACGTTTTACGAGTAAATTTATGCTTAAGCCAGCGTTTTTCAACCTTTTAACATCTGCGACACAGTTTTCAATCACAATTTTCATGACGCTCCCCCTCCCACTTCCCATAACATATAGTAATTTTCTATTGAAACCGTGGTGTAATTCTAATATTAATTTCTGGATTATCGTATATTACTGGATAAATTATCTTGTTATGGTTTCGCGCCTAGCCTCCTTCAGTTAACACAATCCTATCTCGAGAAGTGACTTAATTATGCATTCTGCAATAGATTTTCTTCGACAACATTTCATTCATCATCTGGGGTGCTTCATGGGTCAAACCTTGGCCCACTATTGTTTTTACTTTTTATAAACGATTTATTATTTACCTTGCCTTGTCCTGCTTTATGCTATGCCGACGACGTAAAGATTTTTGCAGCTGTTTCTTCTGTTGAAGATGTCGATCGGCTTCAAGCGAATCTAGACCTTATTGCAGCTTGGTCTAAGTCTAATTGTGTTTGTTCGAACATAGACAAATGTTTTGCTATGTCATTTACTCGCAAGTTGTCTCCTATCTCTTCCTTATACTCCCTAGATGGACACACTCTTATGAAAGTCGACTCCATCAAGGACCTCGGTATTTTCTTTGATTCCTCATTGAGTTCTAATTTACATGTTCAAAATATATGTCGTTCAGCGGCTTAGAGTGCTGGCTTTATCACGAGGACAACACGGTATTTCAAAGATTTAGCTTATTGAAAATACTGTTCTTTGCATTGGTTGTCAGTAAGCTGGAGTATGGGTCGATTGTATGGTATCTCTTATACGGTTCACAGGTAAATGCAATCGAGCGCGTTCAACGTCTATTTCTAAAATTTCCTTTTTTCAAGTCTTCGGGCGTGTCTCCTGAGCGTGGTGTTGATTACAATGTTCTGTTGGAGGCGCATAATCTCCAACCACTGGAGGAACGCAGATTCAGATACAGTGCTCGTTTGATTTACAAGCTGGTGAATGGTCGCATAGACTGCTCAGACCTCCTGGCCAGTCTAAACTTTGCAGTTTCTCGCTCCTCTTCCAGAAGCGCTGCCACGTTTGTTTACGGTACGCCGAGGACGAATCTCCTGTTGAAGGTTCCCCTCTATCATATGGCGTTGAACGCCAACAAATTCAACAGGGATATTTTTGACGGCTCCCTTAATTTTTAATTCTTAATTTTCTATTATTTGAATAAATATATTATTATTATTAATGACATTACAATGAAATGGTAAATTTATTGATATTTGGCAACACCGATTTCCATATTCTATCGCTTTCTGTATTATGTCCACCATATCTGAAATTTTCGTGACCCTCCGAGAAGTTTCGATTTATCTCGAACGCTATGGAACGTATATCGCTTGCTGTATACAGTACGTAAATATTGCACCTCGTTCATCTCCGGTCAACCTCAGTCGATTGCTTATGTTGTAATTCACGTGTCGACTGCAATTGTTGGTATTCGAGTAGCAGTAGATTTATATAGAATTATGGATGAATTTTTAAGTGGATCTAAGTGAGAATTAGACGATAGTGAAGCATCCACAAGTACACAAACGACGGCTGTTGCGAAAATGAAATAGAAAAAAAATCCTCTAAAGTACTTGAATTTTGGGTTTATCAACACTAAAGTAAACGAAGAAAACGGGCTTCTCATTTGCTCAAAAATTTTTACAGAAGACAGCATGAAACCCAAAAAAAAATTAAATGACATTTGGAAATGCTTTATAGTAAGTAACATACGTTAATAAACCCTTTTTAAAAATCCGATATTTTTAAATGCAGGGGTTCAGAACTTCATAAACTGTATACAGCACACAGTACATGGTCGTCAGTCAATTGCTTTTTTGCAGCAGCGTTTGCATTTCAGTGCATAGTGTTCGCAGTATGTAACAGTCGATATTTTACTTCAACTCTGTATAAATAGTCTTTACGTGGTTTAGTGTGTTTATATTGCGCACGTAATATACCACAAGTCCCATTCAGGGATACATCACCCTTCCATACCTACCTTTTTACGAAACCTTGCATATTTTATTCTTGCAACTTCATGACGTCTTTTACTACAGCATTTGTGTTAATTAATTTTGTTTTTATGTGTCGTTTTCGCTAATTATAATGTAATATATTCAAAGCTTTAAGGTTCCTTTTTATTTAACCACTTTAAATAACATTTTAATGATGACGTCATTCTCTTACTTATATTTGTTATTCAGGTTTCCACATGTCATGCACTTTTGATAATTATTACAAATTAAGTCGTTTCGCTTCGTTTTCATTATATAGCTAGCCGGGAAGTTTATCAACCTCACTTGTTTTTCTTACACACACAGAGTAGTAGTATTAATGTTTATTTTTAACATCAAAGTGTTCGTAATAATTTGGCTTTACAACGTGGGGCAATTCCTCTAACAGATATAGCACTCATAATAGTTTGGCTCACAACGTAGAGCTAATAATAATTTGGCGCCCAACGTGGAGCTCCAATTTTACTGTTACTCGCTACGATATTGAAATAAAGCGAACTTGGCCAACTATAGCGTAACAATAAATAAAAAGGCAAAATGAATAAAACGAGGGCGTAGAAATGTCCTTAAAATGGTTTATTAATTGGACTTCAAATAGTAGTGTGTTCTTGAATAAATAATTTTTTCGGACGTCTTTGCCGTTTTATTTTATGTTTGTGTCTGCCCCTTTGTTTTCGTAAGGGAACTATAATTATTTTTTAAAATTCATCGTGACGCCGTAGTTATACAAGAATCTGATTTTTTTAATGCAGCAGTATGCGATACGGCATTTTACGATGCAGATCGATTTTAGTGAATATTCTTTTAAAAAATACTTCAATTTTTTTAAAACAATGTTCTGTAGGTTTGCACATGAACCAAATTTGTCTTGTTAAGTTCATAATGAATTCCTATTGCAAATTCAGAAAGAAATTCTAACGTTTTTTACTTAAAATAATAGACAAGCTATAATCTGGCGCGTAGACTTCCGCGGTCGTGATACATACTATCTATATAGACAAGCTATACTTTTGGTGATATATACATGGACGTATACTGTACAATCTGTTTCCTGAATGGGTGGGAAAAAGAATGTTCAAGCCTTTTGTAGGGCACTATGAGCAAAAATTTTTACATATACACATTCTACAAGTTGATTTTGAATTGACTTTAGAAGGCGTTGATTTTGACATAACAATCGTCGTTAGAGATGCCATTTATATAATTACTATCGTTACTGGTTCTTACCATTACGAAAGATTACATAAATAATGAACTGGTCAGCATACATTTTACCTCTGAATAAGCCATATGGCCTCCTCATTATTCACTTACGGTGTGCAACGCGTAAGCAGTGAGGGTACGTTGTGCGGGCGATCAAGGTCTAGCTTCCTTTCTGGGAAATGAAATGTGATTCTGGGAGCACCAGATATTTCGTTTAAATACAAATACCAATACCAAATACCAATCCTCCCCTCAAAATTACTGAGAGAAAAAACACAAGAGTATATTAAAATAGAGAATCAATGGTAAACAGTCAGAGTAATAATAAAGAAAGGCCAAATCTGATTAAATTGAAAGAGTATTTAAAAATTAAATTCTCCATTCACCATTTTGCGAACTGTCTAGACAAAAACAGTATTTAAAGGTAACTTTAACTACAAATAATTATTTAATTAAAACATATCAATCAGAACTTACAAAGAGGGTTCGAATTCAGTCAATATAACATTAAGCTTAATAATAAATACTTAGCACAACTTAACGGATATTTCCTACAGTCTTTTGTTTATATACTTGAGACTAAATGGAGATTCATGTCGTGGAATGCTCGAAGAAGAACTCTCCGCACTTCTGAATAACAAAAATAAAGGCCAGATACGCAATTGAAATAGACAGTTCTGAGCTAGTTAAAACTAAATCTGTAATAATAATAATTTACAGAGGGCTTTGGTAGACCATGCGTTGTTAATATGTTCGCGTTCATTTCCAACAATACATCGATGAGTTTAAACGTGGTCGTACAAGCGTTGAAGATGAACCACGTAGTGGACTACTAAAAACTGCAACAATATCAGAAATCATTGAGCAAGTATGGTTAGTGAAGATCCGAATTTGACTAAACGTGAAATTGCTAATACCATTGGCACCTCAGACGAACGAGTACCCCATATTTTACATATGAAAAAAAAGCTGTTTGGAAAGTTAGTGCCGCATTCGTTAACAATTCAACAAAAACTGGATCGAAAACAAATTTGTCAGCGTAACTTGGTGCGTTTCAAGCGGAATGAAACCGATTTCTTGCGTCGTTTTATAACTATGGATGAGACTTGGATCCATCACATGATCCTAAATTGAAACAAGAACGATTACAGTGGACTACGGTTGGTTGTTCAACTCCAAAAGATGTGAAGTCAGGACGATCGGCGAAAGAGGTTATGGCATCAGTGTTTTGGGATGCAGAAGGAATTTTATTGATTGATTGTCTTGAAAAAGGTAAAACAATTAACTCGGAGTATTATTGTAACCTTTTGGATCAACTGGATGCAAAAATTCGTGAAAAAAGACCTGGTTTAGCGAAAAAAAAATAATTTTTCATCAAAACAATGCGCCTTCACACAAAAGTGTTTTGACGATGGCTAAATAGAATGAATTAAAGTACGAATTGCTTGAACAACCACTGTATTCACCAGATTTGGCTCCGAGTGATTACTACCTCTTCAGAAACTTGAAACAATTCGTTCGTGGAAAGCGTTTTTCATCGAATGAAGAAGCTATTTCAGCCGTGGAACAGTATTTCGCAGAGCTTCCAGAAAATCATTACAGAGATGGTATAAAATTATTGGAGGATCATTGGAATAAATGTATTGAAGTTGAGGGAGACTACATTGAATAAAAAAACTAATTTCATTTAAAAATTCACATTGTTTCATTTTTGCTTTCAAAACTTTTCTACCAACCTGTAGAATGCAAACTGACTACTTTTTATAACGAAGTAATTGAAACTCTAGAGATAATCCATTTACATGTGCAGAAGTTTACATTTTCATTTGGATAAGACCTTACATAAGATCGCTTTTAAGATCTAATCAGTATATAAGTTCAGTTAATGTACAACTCTTTAACTCTCTCTTTACTCTTTAAAACTACCGATATATGCGAGAAAAATATTGAATATTTTCCATTATGAACATTTTAATAGAAAAATAGTTTGTCTGAGTCATAACGTTTACGGTAATCTGGTATTTATCTTTGTGTAAAGTAGTGTGGGGTTGATTTATTACCATAATGTAATAGCTTCTTCCTGTT